>RJWH01001599.1:0-224833 GCA_004363575.1 Solenodon paradoxus | reverse complement strand
GTGATGATGGAATCTTCCTGTAGCTCAGGAGGGAACCTTTTTTTTTTAAGTGCTTACGTCTGGTTTTACATACTTTTCTCTCCAGAATCAGTAGTAATTAAATGGCAGAGAAAATCAGGTTAGAGATTTTTAAGAACTTATTAATAATGTTATGCTGATGTTAAATTCTTTTATATAAATTTAAGTATTTCTTACTGTTATAAAATGTTGTGTTGTCATATGTAAGTTAACTAAAATTGCTAAACTGATCTCTTATAAACTTTCAAGTTTACTCCTCACCCCCACAAATAAGACACTCGACCTTAAATGTTTCTTTTAAAATTATTTTGATACATAGCATTTGCAGTTTAATAAAGATGAATTTGTAGACATGGGTAGTATTAAACTGGAACTCTTGCAAATATTTAAGTTTAGAGTGAAAAATTGCTCCAGAAAAAAAACAAAAAACACTTGTTTTTATTTATTTAATATTACAACCAGTAGTTCATTTTTTATATACATTTAAAATGAATGTATTCTCTATAAATTAAAACTTCTCGCTGAGTGCTCTGTGAATAAATTGATATGTGATTCATTTTTTTTCAAATGGCAATGAGGGTTAAAAGAAAGTGCAGAAAGGGATAAAAGGTTTCCTGGTTTGGGTATTTTTCCATGCTTCTGGCAGCAAGTTTGCAATAAAAAGAATGATTTTTACGAGAATGTGATCATTCACAGCAAGACTCGAGTTGGTGTCACTATGAAAAATTCTTCTTTAGTAGGTACTCTCAGCAGGAGTAATAGATCTAAAAGAAAGGCAACAGCAGTTACAAAGAACACTGTTGCCATTGACAAATTGTGTTTGCAAGATGATGAGCAAACCCATTGAAAATTGAGAAATCAGTTCAGCAGTAAATCAAAGGCTTATTCTAAGAGTAGTTCTGACTCAACATTCAAAAGAATGACATTTATATTTGCTACGTCTGTTTTCTTTTTTCTAAGGTTCTGAATTATTCTTTTGTACACTAAATCACTCTTTAATCTTATATATCTTCAACTTTTATTTCAGACTACATTATATGAGGAATTAAAATATGAGGAATATTTTTGATAAAATCATATAATTTGACATATTATAAAATGCTAATATACTGCCCTATTTTGTATTTGAAGGTATTTAACATTTTCCCTGGTTCCTACACAAATTTCTAAAGTGCCGTATCTTATACTAATCTCCTCAACTCTTAATAGCTTCACAAATAAAACTATATTTGGACAAAACATTTTATGTATAAATCATTTAATAAATATATTAAATGCACTGAAATTATCCTGTGCTATTACACAAAACAGCATAATAAAAGGCAGATCTTGTGGTTTTAGATATTAGGTATTCACTGTATACTTTTGAAAAGATAAATAATATTTTAGGTGTTATCATGAGATCAAATGCGATCTGTGTCAGTTATTATTTAATTAATCCTTTATCCTTAGACACACTATGCTAATAAACAAGTTTAAATAAGCTGTTTTATTTTGAGAGTGTATTTTAATTCTGTCTGATTTTCATGGTAAAACTTTCTTTTCCTCACCTTAAGTTTGTGAGAGTGAATAAAAACATATATTTAATGTTATTATGTGGTAAAGAAAGTATGTATTCATGGGGAGAAAGAAGGGACCCCAAACAGAAAGAAATGGACAGATTTATTAATACTGTACTACTCTCTCAAAGAAAGAAATAACTTCATGGAATTCCTTTGAGAGTCTTTTAAGGAACATGATAAAGTAGTATATAAGGATATCTTATTTTTAATCACACATTTTAAAAATAATATAAGAAAATATTAAAATTCTGAAAAAAATGTTTTCATCTTTAATAATAAAAAGCTTAAGAGTCCTGGAAATATTTAACGATCTTAAATATTTATCAAAACTGGAAACATATACCAAAACATAGCCTAGGTACTTCAGTTTTTATTTTTCCATAATATACTGTATCAGGTACTTTTAATATTTTATTCTCTAAATATTTATATGACTATTAGTCTAAACATCTTGTCTGAAATGAAATAGCTAACATCTTGATTGAAACTGTCTTTTGATTTTTGGGTTCTGAATACAAATCCTAATGTCAACTTAATTCTAGTAAAATAGTTCTCTCATTGAGGTAATTCCTACAAGATAGTATATTAAAATAACTTTTTGTAGTAAGCAACAATAATTAAAAGGAGTGTGCTTCTTATTACTAACTCTGAAAAATAGATGTTAAAAGTCCTCTGAACATTTTCTTAGATTTGAAATTCTACTTTCTATTCCATTGGATTCTATAGCTGTGTTATGCTATTCCTAGCAAAACAGAGAGGGATATTAAATACTGACTTATGTGTTGGCGCTGATGATGTGCCGATTAGCTATAGTGAAAATTTAAAGATACATTTGTCCATGTATATTTGAATTTCTTAATATGCATTTCCCAAAATAAGTCAAACGGAACGAGGCAAATTTCAGAAACTCCCTTTGTTCCTGGTCTCTAATGCCTGAACCATGGGTAATCTGCAGCAATTTCTTCTGTGGAAGCATGTGGGAAAGCAAGAACAATTGAGTTGCAAGGTGTGCGTGCGCCCCCAACATGCAAGCGCCAGAGCTAGGGCTTCAACCACATTCTCCCCTTCCCCATGGCCCCGCAGGCTAGCAACCACTGCTGACCATGGGCACAAGGGCACACAGCAGGGCTTAAGCTCTCTTTCGTACATTTATTTTAAAGCGCGGTGAAGGCTGCAGACTCACCTTTAAAAAGCATATTGCAATCACATTATTCCACATCAGTAAGTCTAAATACACAGTAAGTTGATTGTGCAGTCTCCCTTTCTTGGAGAGACATGGGCAAGTAAAAGCATGTTTTCTGCACATTTACTCAATCATGGACAGAATTCCCTAACCACAGAGGCTGGACTAGACAGACGGAGTCCAATTGTCAGTGAATTAGAAGGGTTCTTTACACCTTGCTTCTCAATTGACTTGTTTTGTCTCTCTCTCTCTCACACACACACACACACACGACTTCTGAAGCAGAGAGAAGCTCTAAGGATGACCCATCATACCTTATTTTTCCACAGAAGTTACACGAATATCTAGGGAGTTGGGAGTTATTTCCAAAAGCCACTATGGAAATCACTCCTTTAAAACCTCTGACACTCAAATACTGGTCACCATGTAATGCCGTCTGTACAGTTTATATATATATATATTTTGTTTTTTGTTTTTTGTTTTTTTTTTTAATAAGAAAGAAGGTAATGTGGGTAGACCTGGGAGAGGGATTTTTCTTTTTAAAGCTCGGCTTATCACTTGAACAAGAAAGCTTTCAGGCCAGTTGTGCATTTGCCTCTTGTACTAGAACTATTCCTCTTTCTATATCATTAAATATTCTCATGTTTTAAAATAAAAGGAATTCTTCTTTCCTAGTAACTTGAAGATATCAAAGACAGAGAGCTGATCTCTACATTGTCCAATGTGGAGGTCAGAGAAGTGGCTCTAATTGCCTGATGACAGATAGGAGGGCACAGAGACCCCAGCAATCATTTCCTCAGCCTTAGCCAACTCCAGCTGGTCTCAATAAGCACACTGATGTCAAGACACAATGAAAATAGCTCCTTCTCTAGTGACTTCTTTTTTACTTCCATTTTTACTTTGTAGAAGAAGGTATTGAAAACATTAATTGGCAGTCTGGTGTTAGTTTTCTCATGGCAAATTTGGGAAATGAAGCCAACACAGCCTGGGTCAGCAGAATTTGGATCCGTATAACTAACTCAACTTCTCCAAAGACACGTTTGTAACATTTTCTTATTGTTTCCTCCATAGCATGCTGACTACCTCAAAGTCTTCTTAGAGTCTCTGTTTATTCAAAGACTTCAAGTTTACTCAGAGTTTATGTTTCTAGTGTCGTGTTCAGCGGTACAGCGTCTCAGTGTGCTGACTATTGCATCACTGTCATTGGCACAGATAATAAGACCCATTGTAACTGTCTTAATTCTTTTTATTAATTTTCCTAAACTAACTTGAATGGTATGGTGTATTTTTACATAATTATGGCACAAGTGAAAGGCTTGGGGGAAAAGTACAACCACTAGGGTATCAAAGCAGAATAAATATTTGCAGAAAAATTCTGCCATAACTTAATATTTTGCATATGAGCCCCTGTACAAAATCTGAGTTATTCCCGGGGCTTGGTCCAAAAGAACATGTCTGTGGCCCGGCCCTGGAAGGCCAGAGATGATGATGGATCAGAAAAAGGTCAGCTTGAGTTGCCTTGCCAAGAATAATGACAGAAGGGACCAAAAAGGCAGAATAACAGTGCAACCAGAGTTCTGAAAGCGAATGTGCCTCTGCCGCACGGCTGTGAGATTGTACCCCATGTGGCTTTCTTCAAACTCCGAACACCAGAACTAGTATTCGGCTGCTTCGTGTGTTGGCAATTTTCCTTGGCCATCCACGTGAGCATTTTATAAACCAGCCCCATGAGTGCTTAGATGTCTGTGAGCGGAGGGCCAGTAGTAATTGGAGCTTGCTAATTTTATTTATTTTACTCCTCTGTGAAGCATGGGCCGTGGAACATAAAGGAAGCCTGGCGAGGGTAAACTTAGGTCGTTTGGGTTGTGGTGTTTCTCTGAAGGATGAGGTCAGAGACTGTCTTGTTAAACAGAGGTTTTCAGCTAGTACCTGATGTGTGCTCAACTCTGCACCTCTGATCATTGCCGTTTGCCCCCTTCAGCTCCTCTACTGCGACAGTGGTTTAGTCCTTGTTTCTGGGTCTCAAAACTCCTACTTAGGACCCGCTGTGTCAAAGTCGTGTTAACACCTCCAGTTTTGCCCTGTGCCCTCCACCCTTTGCCCTGGCACAGATCCAGCTGCTGTAGTGACTCCTTCTGTGCCCTGCCTCTGAAGTGCCAATCCTTTAAAGGTCCGATGATGAGATGAAGGCTTGGACCTGTGCTAGAGGCTGGAAGACTCATATTGACCCCACAAAGGGCCTAGGTCATGGCCAACACTTGGGAGTGGGCAGTTGTCTACAAGTGAGGGTGTCTCGGTAGGAACAGTGGATTGGGGTCAAAGACATGGTCTCAGTACTTACTATTTAGCTTCGCGAATCTTCATTTTTCTTATCTGTACAATGTGTTATAACATTAAACACCATTTTATTTTCACCATCAGTTAGTAATACAAATTCAATCCAACAAGGAACCTTAGGAGTCTGTGTGACATCCCTTGGAAAAATCATTAACAAAAATAGTTCTTTTCCTACTTCTCGATCCCTTTCCAGGCTCCATCCCTATTCTCCCATCTGTAATTTGGTGGCTAAAAGCAACTGTCTCAAGAGCTTTTCTCTCACCTTTCTGGTCCACAGAACTCCTTCACATCTTAAAATTTGGCGTATTTCCTAGAGAGAATGAGAGTTTGCTCAATAAGTGCCACTTTCCCCACCCCCACCTGACCCTACAGCTGTTCAAAAGTAGCAGTGGTCTGACTCTCACAGTCTGGGATCAAAATGCTGTGTTTTAATGACTGAAGATCAGGGAGTGTGTCATCCCCATAGTCCTCCTTTTATCTGTGTATTTGATTGCTTCAATCACAAAAGCAACAAGGGCTGGGATATGCTTCCCTGTTTCGTTTTTCAGAACTTCACAGCCTTCTTAGACTAAGTCACATTCAGCTGATTCAGCAGGAAGACATTCCTTTGAATTCCAAGAAGGAGCTGCAGCATTCATCACAACTGTGATTATCTTATCACCTGTGTTGCTAGTTAATTAACTTCTGTCTTTCCTGCTAACTTGTGTCTTGAAAGCAGAGACTGATAAGGTGACCAGTTTACTGACTTTCCAGGCAAAACTCAGTACCCACTGTCACCTGCTCGCCCATGTCACTCTTCCCCTCCTGCCTCAGGACCTGGGAACTTACTCTTTTCCTTTGCCTGCAAAATTCTTTTCCCAGACACCCACACAACATTCCATATTTTCCTCACCTGCTGTATTTTTTCTTCTTAACACTTAACACTGCCTAGTATCTTTCTTGCACAGGTTGTATATTTTCTTGTTTGGCTGTCTCCCAAATGTTAAGAGACAGACTGTTAAATCCAAGATAGTAAGGAGTTTGATCTGTTAAGTGCTGTCTTTTACCACTTGGAACAGCACCTAGAATATAGTAGCCCCTCAATAAATAGATGAATGAGTAAATGACTACCTTCCAAACCTAAGGTACCTATCAACCAACAGAAATGGGTGTAGTGGAACTCTGTGTGAGACCCATATGAGACCCCAAAGCAGTATCTACATGTAGATGGTGTTTTTTGGGCATCTCAAGCTTCAACTGCACAGAGTAATACACCAAATATACTGAACCAGCAGCCGGGACTCCGAGACAAGTCAATGCTGCCCCCAAAGCTGGAATCAGTGATGGCTCCAACTCCTTAAAACTCTTTTGGGAGTTTATTTTAAAAGTATATTTTCAGCAGATTCAGTCATTTTGGAATCAAAATTTATTTTCCCATGGAAAATGTATATTCTATACTCTTGTGTACTCAGCACAAAGTTAGGGGTTTCTAGGCATATATTTCAACACCTGGAAATATACAAATTTTCCATTCTTGTCTTCTGTGTCTACAGTTTTCCAAGAGGACTTTAAAGTTTTTAGCTCTGTTACAATGAGTCCAGCATCGCTTTTCCCTTCCCCTAGTTGTCTAATTTTCTGAATTTAAAACAAATTTGGAAACCGAAACACACACGTCCAGAAAGCAAAAATGGGGACCCAAAATTAGGCTCTTAACAGGCAAACAAAACAAACCATAGGTGACTTCTGAGAAGTAGGTGAGGGGGCTGGTCTCATCCCCAGGGATGTATAGCAGAATACAGGGAATTGCACTTTTTAATTTGAGAGTGAATACTCTTCCAGCAAGCTCACACATTACCTAGCTCTGTTGGGAAGAGATATTTCAGTATCTTATATTCTCCATTCTTTCAGGAATTGAAATTACAAGTAAGCATGAAGGTAGGCGTAGTATAGTTTCTCATTACATTTAAAAAATATAATAATTTAAAAATTTTTTAAATTAGTTTCTAATTAGAATTTTTAAAAAGCTTATTTTATAAAGAATTAGTACTATTCATAAGACAGGGTTTTGAATTCTCAGATAGAAAGTTTTTGTAAGAGTATTTTTCTGTTAACATGAAATGAAAAATTCTAAAAACACTTTACATAGACATTTTAATGATTTTTTTTTTAATTCTGAGAAGTGTTAATTAGGCCCTTAAAATGCACTTGATTTTTTAATTTACTCTCATTAAAATCCTACAGAAGTACTCCTGGTAAAGAATGGGCTTTCCTTGTTGCCATACCAAACTTTGCTTCACTTACAACTGAGTTTGCTATCTGCAGGTAAAAAGCTTGAAGCTGTTGACACTTAATTAGAGCCATCAATGATACCGAACCTTACTTCAAATGAGGGCCTCTGTCTGGAAACAAAGAGTCTTAAATAAAGCTAGCAAGTGAAAACAAATACAGGATGTGGAAGGACAAAAGCAGCAGAGATCATTAATAGTCATTAGCAGATAACTGTTAGTGATGGAGATTTACAATGGCTTTAAGTTTAAAGATGGCCTCTTAATACCCTGCTTTCCCAGAGTCTTCCCCTCTCTTATGACCAAGTTATTTTAGGTCCGCTTTGATTCCTTGAATTTAAATGTTTTAAATTTATCTTTTCCTCTTCAAGTTTCTCAACTTCCTCAGCTCTGTTCTTTCTCCCAAGAGAAAAGAACCCTCCATTGCAGTGATATGGCTTTGGGGGCTCTGGAAGGGAGGGTGTTGGGGATATACTTTTTGTTTTGTTTAGCAGGGGGATGGTGGTGTTTTGCTTTGTTTGTTTTTTGAAGGAAAGAGACAGGAAGGAAGAGAGAGGAGGAAGCATCTTTTTTTTATTTTTATTTTGTTATTTACACTGGTTGCCTCTCCCAGGCCCGGGACTGATACCCAGGATATGCGGTGAGCTCCTTCAGAGGCAACTGACCCAACCACTGCTCCAGCAGGGCGTGCCAGGAGGATGTTGTTTTGAGTACTAACCATGCATCTTATAAAAAGACTTGTTTACCAACAACATAAAAATTGTATTCCTGGCTAGATAAATGGCAGACATTTCTCTTCTCTTCTCTTTAGTAACTGTTTAATCACACAAGTATGTTGTTGATAAAAGCTGTCTTTCAAAATACGATTAAATGAATAAATCTGAGAGGTTCCCAACCATATTTTCCAGAAATGATCTGTTTTTAAAATGCACAAGTCTGCATGTGAGGCCCCTAGACTCGCTTTTCCTTTTTTCTTATCTGAGGTTATGGACCTCAGGAGAACAGGGGAGGGTTACAAGGTCAAAGTCTTTTCCTCCCTGGAACTCGCTGCTTGCTGGGAGAGGGTTGCCTGAAAAATAGATGCTTTAGAGAAAGGGTTGGGGGGGTCAGGATTTTAATTCTGTTAAGCAACAGCTGGTTTGAGTTTCTTTCCATTTCTATCTCCTGCTCCCTTCCTCACAAATCCATGGAGAGAAAAAAATTTGTTGAGACGGAACCGGCAACATAAAAATACACCTTTTATCACTGTGGTGCTTGCTTTACGTATATTGTCTTTGTTACGAATGGCACAGTAAACACAATAGGGTTAGATTAGATTTTTGTAAAGTTAACTGTCTAGGAAATATGACGAGAGCTTTAGTCAGAAGAACCTTCAAAATACAGGATGCATGCTGGGAAATGTCTTTTGATAATATTTTTTAAACTAAAACTCTTAATGGAAATAAGTATAATAAAGGCCTCTGAGGAATTTGGAGACAAACTGCCAAGACTTATATTATGACTGATGCTTTGAAGCATGACAAGAGGTGGTGGTGGTGTTTCTGGGCTGGAGACCTTGTCTGTGAATTTGTATTCCTTCATTCATTCAACAAATATGTACCCAGTGCCTCCTCTTCCTGCAACTATGCTAGGGATTGGGGATACAGCGGAAAGATGTAGAGGTGTCCATGCAAACAGGTGCATAAACATGAACTAAGTCCAGCAGAACTTTAGCCCACAGCCAGGGTCTCCCAGCCCCACTTTAAACAGTTTACACATGGCTTGGGAGTGTTAAATCAGGTCTGTTCAAATAACGTTATTCTATAATAAACTCATAAATCCGATATTTAAAATGATTATGCAATAATAGTTACACAGTAAAAAAACATAAGTGAAAGAGTGAAAAACACTGCATGGTTCTATTTTGACTTAGGTTTTGAAATCTCATGCTTTTTTTTTTTTGAGAGAGAGAGAGGATAAAACTCACATCTCTCAAATCAATGGTAAACCAGTAACAGATTTTTTGTCTGGGCTCCTCAGCACACTGGCCTCAGGCTGTGTTGGTGTGTGGCTCAACAGCAATCAGAGGTCATAATTTCATTGGCAGTTAGCATCAGGTTTAATTTTTCTAGCATGTTCCATTTACTGAAATGTCTGGTTTCAGTTATGTGTAGGCATTGACTGAATCAGCTTGGAGCAGCATGATGTCTTCAGGTACCTGAGGTTTATAGAACACATATGCTAATTGTTTTCAATCACTTTCCTTTCTAAATACAAAAATGTGTTTTCTGAAGCTGAATAACAGTAGTTGTTAATGACATTGCTTATTTCTTTTATTAAAAGAGGACCTGAAAGAGGTAAAAATGTCAATTTCACAAGACTGCCACCTACTGATTGACGTAGTTGAAAATTATCCAATTAAAGCTGCAGTTTTTCTTTAAAAAAGCCAAAAAAAACTAAATGCCATTTGAAAATGAACATGTGTTTTTTAATTGTATTTTAGGAATGTGACCAAGTTCATATAGATGATGTCTCTTCAGATGATAATGGGCAAGACCTAAGGTGAGAATTTTGAAATATGAAATGAAGTCTCCATTTCATAGTTTAATTGCTCTACTCATTGAAATGAATTTCTATTCAGTTAACTTTGGGCTTTTCTTGCATCTAAATAGCACATATAACTTTGGAACAGATGGCTTTCCTGCTGCAGCAACCAGTGCTAATTTATGCTTGGCAACCGGCGTTCGGGGAGGTGTAGACTGGATGAGAAAGTTGGCCTTCCGCTACAGACGAGTAAAAGAAATCTACAATACCTACAAAAATAATGTTGGAGGCAAGTGGCTATCACCAATGTCTTAGTGAGTTAGTTAAGACTGTTTAGATAAAATTCTCAAATTAGTATAACTGTTGTATTACTTTTTAGTTATAATAGTTTTTTTTTAAGAGTCATTTCATCTAAACAGTGAATTAGTCAACAGTGATTTATGAGAAATATTAGACTAAAGCCAGCTGCCCTGTCTACTGTAGTCCTGGCTCCATTACACTCTAACAGTGGTGGTGTGACATTCATTTGTTCTTCTAAGCAAGGGCATTAACAACCCTTTCCCAAATGACATGAAATGGATTGTAAAGTTCTAGAATCTAGTAGACTCTTGTTTTTGTTCAGATCTTTTGATTGTGATTCAACACGACTTTAGCCTAAAAGAGAAGGTAGTGAGTAACTTAATGAACATCAGTTAGGAATGGTGTTAGTTTCTACAGCTAAATCCAGGTGCTTAAATGAAACCATCAGGAATGTTTTGCTTTCCTGGGTAGGAGTCATTCAAGGTCATTGCCTCCAAAGAGGTGACAAACACGGACTACTGGTAGATCCAGATTTATATTCTACCAGTTTAGCACTTCCATAGAGTAGAAAAATATCTTTCCCATTAGTTTCAGCAAAATTTAAGATAAATTTTCACCGGCCAAACTAAGGCCATATGCTGAACTTGTGAGTCAACAGTGGAGTCAGTGCTGCCCAAACTACACAGTTAGAATAAAGAGGGTGAGTAGGCACCTTAAAAGAAGAGATGACTTTTGTCATCTCCGCAGGAATGCCTGCTAGAAATATAAAACAATAGATGTTCCCTATAGTGCTATAGAAATATTTGTCAAATAAATGATAATATGTGAAAAATTACTTGGTGTACTATAAAACCTGCGTGATGCTACTAGTAATATTAAACATTTATTATTATTTATAAAGTCAAGTAGACACATTGGTAAGGAAGTAAGTCCATTATGCTTTCAAAACTACAGGTTTGCTTGGTCCAGCCAAGAGGGAAGCCTGGTTGCAGCTGAGGGCTGAGATTGAAGCCCTGACGGACTCCTGGTTGACACTGGCCCTGAAAGCACTCACACTTATTCACTCCAGGTGAGCTCTCCCAGGGTGATTTCTGGGTGCCTTTGCTGTAAAATGAGATTTGCTCATGTTTGTTCATTTTGGAAATTTACTTTTCAACTGTCTTTTTCCTTCCTGTTCTCATAGGACAAACTGTGTGAATATTTTAGTAACAACTACTCAACTCATCCCGGCATTGGCGAAAGTCCTGTTATATGGATTAGGAATTGTATTTCCTATAGAAAATATTTACAGTGCAACTAAAATAGGTGAGCTGATTTTTTTAAATTTTATTGTAAACTACCAACCATTCACCTAATGACTAGTAAAAATTAAAGGAAGTCTTTAAAAAAATTTTAGAATGCTAAATGTCAGAAAACTAGATTAACTGATTTTATTGCCCAGATTGCTTTAGACATAATCCATATAGTTGAACTCAGAAAATTTTACTTTAATAGATAACATTGAAGTCTACACAGTATAGCTGAAGTTAATTTAGCATTAATCTTGGATTATTATTTTCTTTAGATACCATCAACAAAAGTATTTTATAAGCTAAAATAGCATATACTATTCAAAGTAAAATAAAACAAATCTAATATCAAATTATTATAAGAAGTATTTTTCCATTTTAATTCTACATGCATAAAAATAGTTTCCATTTTTGTATGGAGACACAAAATATTAAATTCAGTCTTTATAATTTTTCCATTATGTAAGTGGAGAAACGAATATTCACAAACTTAGTAACTTGTTCATGTTAATAGCTGTTAAGGATAAGGGTCAAACTAGGTCTCTCTAATTCCAAGGTCCAAGCTCATTTTCATACCCTAAGATGTCTACCACTAAATGCATAAATATGTACTTCACTCTGGTGGGGCATTCATTCTCACCCAAGAGCAAGCAGAGGGCAAGTAAAAGCTAAAGGGAAGAAGTGACATTTATAGGTAAAGAAGAGTTTGCTACACAGATGTACTAGTCAGAGCAAAGGGACAGAGAAATAAAAACATGTTCCCTTTTTGAAGGACAGATGAGTGGTCTTGGGTGGAAACTCATGGAAGATGAAGCTGGAGGACAGATTTAAATCTAGTCATAAAAGAGCTTGTATGATCAAATGAGATGTTATTTTAGTGAGTTCTGAGGGAAGGAGGGTGGTAAGTACTGTAGGTGGAAAGAAAGTGGTTTCTGAGGGCTCAACTCCATCTAAAGAAAAAGGGGCAAAAGTGGAATCCCTCTAAGTCTAATTTTTCTGGCTGTACTTTTATACTTCTCCTTCAAAGCATTTATTACATTTTCAGTAAAAACTTATAATTGTTCATCATCTGACTCCCTTACTAGACTATAACATGATTGTAACTGCAATGATGAGATTGACTCAATGATCAGTGCCTTGTACATATACTAAGTGCTCAATAAATATAATGAATGAGTAGATGATTGTTTATTCTGGAAAATGGTGATATAGAGGTTTCTTTTAGGTAGTCGGATTAATAGTAATGCTATTAACTGACGAGAAAATCATTTTGCTTGGATCTTCCCAATGCTGAGTTTGAAGGGCTTTGGGATATATTCAGATAGCACTGTCTTGGAAATAGCTCAAGTTTGAGAATGACATACTTCTGATTGCTGAAAAAATGCTAATAAGAAAGGAATATAGCAAATAAAATAGAATTCCTAGTAAATCGATATAAAAATATTTTATGTGTTCTCATGTTTCAGAAAAATAGTTATCTACATTAAGTCTGATATTTATACTATCTATAGCAATAAAGACTCAATGTGTTTTGAAACTGGGACCCATGATGAAGAAGACTTATCAGTACATGAAAATCAGCGCAACTTCAAAAAGATCATGTAGTACAGAAGGGGTAGAACTTAACTTTCCAGAAGGAAAAAACAAATATTGTAGCACATGTCATGCTCATTGACTTTAATCTCAAATAATTTGCAAATATTATAATGGGAAATTACAATGACAAGTGTTAAGTATTTTAATGCACATTTCGTTTATGATATTAAACTTCATTTTTCTAAATACAGAACAAAATTAGGATAAAAACTGTGTGGTGATAGAAATTATCTCAAAACCACAAATCACTTCTCTAAAATATTTTAATATGAAAAGTAGAGATTGAAGCTCCTGTAGTTATTGTTAATCTTGTCATCAAATGTGGTATAATTTGGGAATCAATGCAAAAAAGAGAGCGAGACAAAACCAGGAATTTTCCTTGTAAGCAAAATGGCAAATTTATAGTAGGAGTTAACTGGTAACTCATTTGGTAGAGTGATGATATTCTTTCAGACAAAATGAATCCATCAGCATGAAAATTTCACAAAAGCCCTCAAATTAACTTCTATAAGTCTGCTTCAATTTCTTAATCCTGATTGTGAAAAATGTCTCCACGACCTAAAATTCAGAGTGAAGCTGATAGGAGATAGTCCATATGTAAGAATCTTTGTGGTCCATTACAGCTTTACCCCAAGTAACACTGAGTTAGCTCTTTTCCCCCCATGAAAAGAAAACTGCAAAAACTCGAACATTTCTAAGGAGGAAAAATTTCCTAACATCTAAATTTGGGGCTGTGTATTTTTTCAGTGAAAACTATGTTTTTGTTTTTGTTTCTTAAAGTGACTTACATTTCACAGTTTGGTGGACAACTAAAGCAGCATTGAAATTACATCCTTTGAATAAGGCTGACCCTATTTCATTCTGTCAGATGCAAACTAGAGATGTTAGTGCAAAATACAAATATAAAGCAGACATTTGTTTAAGCAAACAAGCAATTTGTTCATGTGTATATCTGATCCTTATTTGAAAGAGGTCTAGGCTCTCTTCAGCCATTTACATTTGAAAACTATAAACTGTCCCATTGTCCATTAAAATGACCCTATTGGCAGCGTAGAACTTAGAATGTCAGCTTCTTCTCTAAGAAGCAACAATGGCTGCATTAACTGCAGGGATGTGCTGACAGCATAGCTGCTATGGGAGCACAAACTAAGTCTTGACATGGGAAAGATAATAGACAGATAAAGGGATTCTGTTACCTTTCTCCTGCTTTTCCTCCAGGAAAGTGCTTTACTGAACATTAGATGCCTGGGTAAGGCAGGCTTGACCCCTCCGGTGTTCCCAGGTTAACTGACATTATTTCAAAACAGTTTCATGAGAACATTTCAGGGAAACAGGTCCAGCTTTGGAGGTCTTTAATTCAGATAGAATCCTAACTGAAAAGGAAGGGATCAGCTAATTCCAATGTTTGACTTCTCTTGTTATTATAAAGCCAATCCTCATTTTTTTTACTATCCTCAATAGATTTTGAATCAAATACTGTTTTCAGAGGCTGATATATCAGGAAACATTTTTATAATCAAGTTAAAACCTGTTGTCAATATTGCATGACTTTGTTTAGTCCCTGCTTGTAGTAAAAGCACTACTACAAAACAATATTTCTCCCATCAAAGGTCATGAGTCCTTGGGAAAGGGCATCCAAAAAAAATTAAATTGTCCATTTCAGAGGAAGAGGATACCACATAGCTAATCAACAGTGTCTAATTGGCTATGCTGTCCACATACTACCCAAAAGGCTTATAAAGCACTCTTCTCAGTTTGCACACGTAGGATAAAGTTGAATTAAAAACATGAAGAAAGTTTTTTATGTAAAAGGGTAACTGCTATAAGTAATTACCAAACTTTTTTTATCATGTATTTTTGTTCATTAGGAAAGGAAAGCTGTTTTGAGAGGATAATTCAGAGGTTTGGAAGGAAAGTGGTGTATGTTGTTATAGGAGACGGTGTGGAGGAAGAACAAGGTGCAAAAAAGGTGAGTGCATCTTGTGCCATTAATATTCCTCAGTCCTCAAAATTCTCATAACTGGATCATTTAAAACCAGTTGCATTTGAACAAGTTGTATTTCTCTGAAACAGATAGTGAATGTGTTCAGGATATAAACACTGAAAAAAGACTGAGTAGAATTAAATATGATGTCATCTTTCGGAAGAGTGGTCTGCTCATACTCAAAGGTCACACGTAGATGGTTGGTCTTCATAGAAGAAGACTTTGGGAGCAGCAAAGAAGGCTGAGTGCTGTAGCTGTTATCCAGAAAAGAGAAAACACATCTACCATGTTCATGTCAGCATGCCCCTTTCTGCACCCAGTGCAAACATTGCCAGATGACTAAAACCTTGGGTGCAGCCTAGGAACCTTGCAAACATCATTTCAGAAATCCTATCCCAGTTGGTAAGGCTGACTTAGGAGATCAAAACGATTTACTGCCCTAGAGTACTGTGCTGTCTTTTCACCACGAGGTCAGCCCCTGATCCCTCTGAGGACACTCAGAGGGAAGGGAGAGACCCCAATATGTCCCTTGATTGCCGGCTTGTCCATCATGCTTCTTTTTATTCTTCTACATCTCTGCAAGTGTAATTCTGTCATTTCCTTTAGCAGGCACTTTCTCGTTGATGCGTTTTATTGCATTTTTACAAGGGACCAGAGGAAAGGGACCACATCTTTAATCTGGCACAATCTCTAACAATCTTCCTTTCATATTCTTTTCTCTTCTGCACCTGACATTGCAGTCCTATTAATCTGCTGACCTTCCTTCAGTCATGACTGTGGCTTCTTCCCTGATGTTGCCAATGCCCTTTTGTCATTATCTTAGTCGACCATTTTCAGCATCCGGTGCATGAACTTTTCTATTTCCTCTGTTTTAAGAGCTCAGGTATAATAGTGCTCACTTCTACTTTAACTGGAAAAGTTATGCAGTTAAAAAAAAATAAGAAAAGCAAAAAAATTAGACTCTTGAGTCAGATAGCCTGGATTTGAATTTTAGATCTACCCCTTACCAGGTAGATGACCTTGAACAAGTTACTCAACCCTTTTTCTGACCTCCTTATCTTTAAATGGAGATAATAACAGCACTATATTACTGGACTATTTTGAGAGATATATTTATTTAATATGTAAAGCCTATAAAACAGAGCCTAATACATACAAAATGTGCAACAAATGATAGCTGTTATTTGTTTATGCACCTGTTTCTGCACTAAAATGTGAGCTCCAGAGAGGTGTAGGGATCTTATTTTTCTCAGTTTGTTATTTGTCTTTTGTCTTCAAATTTGTGTTAAAACTTAAATCTTGGCATAGTCATATTCTCTAAGTGCTTCCTAAACTGAAGAACATTAGATATTTCATAAGATTAACCAATAGAATAATTTTCCTTCCCTACATTTACTCATATAAATATACATGCATATACATATATATGTGTGTGTGTGTGTGTGTATATATATATGATGCAAAAAAATCATCTATCAGTATATACCAGTAATAGCACATAAAGTCACCAAATCATAGATGCTTTAAGTGTGGCATGTGGATACCCTTATTATAGACTCTGAAAATGACTGAATTCACCTTCAGTATCTTTAAATTCCAGTAAAAGAGCTGACCCTAATTCTGTAAATAAGATTATTTCATTTACACATAGATATACAATTTGCCAGGATCACAAGCTCCCCTAGTCTGATCAGTGCCGGTAGAAACTCACACACACTTCAGATTCAATAGTTCTTGATGCTAAGCAGCAATTGCTGTTTAAGCACTAGTTATGAAATTCCAACTTCACCAATGGCCAACCACCATTGTCACTAAGTACATCTGTTAGCCCTTTAGGCTGTCTTCATAAAATGAAATCTTTCCCAGACTAAATTAGAAAGCCCAAAACTCAACCCTGGAGAGTTAAAGAGAATGTTTGGTGAGAATCCAGACTTAAATCTGTTTTCCTGGGAAAGCCTTTTAGAATCCCTGTGTCATTCCTAGACAGGACCTCCTAGTGACTAGGGGGTGGGTGCATGGAATAGATTTGCACATCTGAGCAGCATTTCATGCCAGTGTGGCCCAGCGCCAAGGTGTTTAACCTCCAGGCTGGTCCTTCTGCTAATATTCACCAAAAAGTTTTAATTTCAGGAGCAGTTTGCCAGAATGTGACTTTCTAACTTATGGTAGGCAGACAGATACATATGAAAGTGATGACGTAAAATGCCAAGAACACAGTGAAATCCTTTGGGTCTGATCAAGATTTCTGTGACTAAATCCGTTCCTAAATCTGAGAAGGATATTTCTTGTTTTTGGCACAGATGAACAAATTATGGAGAAAGTAAAGGAACTCTTGATTAGATTTGAAAGTAGTAATAGGACTAAAAGTATTTGTTCTCTTTGAAGATAATTAAAATTTTTTTCACTTTGCACAATGTTTTTTTGTTTTTTGTTTTTTTTTGCCAGACACACATACATGACCCATATATACCAAAAAGAATTAGGCAAAGGGCCTGCAAAGACCATCTGCTTTGAAGTTTTTTTTGACTGTGAATGAATACTCCTAACTTTAATTTTCTATTTTATTTCATGGGATAAGTGTACGTAAGCAAAGTGTAATAATGATATCTATTACAAACAAACTCTTTACACCTTGAGACCAAGAGTTAAGACATTTTATCTATGTATGGAAAATATACAAAATTTTCAGGGGTTTCAGATTCCTAATAAAAATCTTATATAAGATTCAGATATCATCAGTCTACCATCCAGAACAAAAAGTTGACCATTCCTTTACTTTATATTAATTTAAGTGCATACCATAATGGTTTAAACTTTGTATATTATATGATATCTTCACACTATGCCTATTTCCCATCTAGAATTTTATTTTTGAATTTGTAATACTCTCTTATTTCTTAGGTCCTATGCTATTTACTACCTCCTGTGACTTACTGATTTTATAATTGGAAATTTGTAATTTATTCCCTTTATTCATTTCCCTGCCCTCACAACTGGTCTCCTCTTTGATAACCATCAAATTTTTTTCAGTATCTGAACTTGGCTTTATTTTATTAGATTCCACATATAAGTATATTTTTCTCTTACTTATTTCGTTTAGCATAATATCTTCAAGGTTCATTTATGTTGTATTATATTATCCCTGTGTTTGTGTACATACATCAGTGGGTGAATGGACACTTAGTTTGTTTCCATATCTTGTTTATCATAAATAATGATACAGTGAACATAGGTGTACGTATTTTTTCAAATTAGTGTTTTTCTTTGGATAAATACTCACGTGTGGAATTGCTAGATCAATGGTAGTTCTAATATTATTTTCTTGAGTAACCTCTACGCTGTTTTCCATAGTGGCTATACCAATTTATGATCCCTCCAGCAGTTTAAAAGGGTTTCCTTTTCTCCACATTATGATGATAGCCATTTTAACAGGTGTGAGGTGATAATCTCATTATGGGTTTATGATAATCTCATTATGGGTTTAATTTGCATTTCCTGATGATTTACCTATGGTGAATACTTATTGATCTTCTCTGTTTTTTGGAAAATTTTAATTGGATTTTTTGTTACTGAGTTGTGTGAATTCTTTATATATTTTGAATGTTGACTCCTTATCATTTGTGATATATATTTTGGATATTAACGCTATATCATGTATGTGATTTGTGGCTATCTTCTGTGAGTTTCCTTTTCATTTTGTTGATAGTTTCTGTTGCTATATAGAAGCTTTTTAGTTTAATGTGGTTCCATTTGTTTTTACTCTTGTTTCCTTGTCTTTAAAGTCAAATAAAAAAAAATTGTTGAGAAATCAAGGATCATAAAACCTATACTTTGAAGTATTTCATGGTAACAGGTCTTACATTCTTTAAACCATTATGCGTTAATTTTTGTATATGGTATAAGATAATGCTCCAACTCATTCTTTTCATGGTTCAATCTTCCCACCACCACTTATGGAAAAGAATAACCTTTTCATATAGAATATGAATACCTACTTTGATAAAAATTGATGAAATATGCATGGATTTCTGGGTCTCAATTCTGTTCCATCAATCCGTATCTATTTATACCAGTACCGACCAGTTTAATCATTATAATCAGGGAATATGAGGTCTTCTGCTTTGTTCTTCTTTCTCAGGATTGTTTTGACTATTTGGGGCTTTTTGTTTACATCCTTTCTTACACTTTGTCTAGCCTCTTTAGGCCAACTAGTATTTAAATAGCAGTACTTTGTGCATGAATAAAGAAACAAGGTTCTAATAATTTACAATACATATGAGTATCTTTTATGTAGTGTTCCACACAGAAAGAATAAGATTTAATTTAGGGGGTAAATACTGTAATTAAGCAAATCCCATTTGAAAATATTATATATATAAACATATAAAAATTCATGCTAAATAAATTGATGGTTATCCATGCTATAGAAGGATTAATTATCATAATGGGAAGTAACAAGAATTACTATCAATTGTAAAACCATTAACATGTCCCAGGTCCTGCTGAAGGCACTTCCTGTCCTTATCCTTACAACAACTGTATGCAGAAGTCAGTCGTCTTTAGATGAATTTTAAAGATGAAAAAACTGAAGCACAGGAAGGTGAACGCTAAGTCATATAGCTGTGAAAGTGGCTAAGCCGTATTTGAAGTGTATTTGTTAATGTTTTTCAATATTAGAATAAATTATGCAATGGTTTGTTTCCTTCCTTTTGGAAGATAGTTATCTATAATATGTAAGTGTCCTTTTCTCCCTAATTTTACATTCATGATAAACGTTTTAAAAATCTTTCTGATCTAATTTAGTAATCCAATATGCTTACAGGGAGCCCACAGTGTTCTGCAAGTTTGAACGCTCAGAATATTTTGCATTTCTTCAAAATCAATTTTAACCTATTAGCTTGCCTCTTTTAGTTTCTGTCCTTTTAAAATATAGTATGGCATGCTTCCCTTCCCTGTATCCATGTCTTTCATCTCCCTAAATAATAGTCTTGTTCTAGAGATACTGATTTTCATTTCTGAGCTCAGAAAAAGTAAGTACTCTACCAGTTTCCATTTTACTATGATCAGCTGAAGTCTTTTTTGTCCTTGTTCTCTTTGCCAATATAGTCCCAGGATTTTCATCATTATTATCTAATTATAGAATTTGTATCATTAAAAATAAATTCCTGCAAAGAGAAAAATGACTGTTCTAAAAAGATCTCTTGCAAGATTTTTCTTCAAGCACTTCTTTATCCCTAGAAACAAATGTGCAGAGAAGACTGGAAGGATCTCTTCTTCCAGGCTTCCTGTTTTTAGCCTTAAATTCTATTTCCCTAATAAAACATACCTGGTGTGAAAATAATTAGGAATATGCATGACTTAAAAAATGAGTCACCTGCACATCGACAAAAGTTTTTGTTTCTAAATATCTTATGAACACAGGAGAAAATGGCAAGCATCCACTTTCCAGCATAAAGACAAAGACATCATCAAAAAGTGTCCATTTTTTCATGTAACTTTTGCTTTTAGTTTTAAGTGAGACATGGGGATGATTAATTAATTCTAAAACCAATGCATTCATTTAGTAGTTAATGAGCAATTACAACATGCCAAATCTTGGTTTTCATCTTTAAGGAACTCAGTTCTGCCTAGAAGAGAAGTAGATCTACAAATAAAAAGAACCATGCAGTGCAATAAGTTTCATGATGAATTCTTAGAAAAAAATCTCAGGGGATAAGTTGTATTTTTATTACTATAATCAAGTCTTCTGGAGATAATTATGCATATGAAAGAACAGATAAGTTCATTTTTATACAAATGGTTAACCATGCACTTTCTGTATCCACTTTTCTCACTTAACAATATATCCTGACAGTTATTCTTATCAGTACATGGAACTTGGTATCTCTCATTCTTTTGAATGACCATCTGGGTATTCCATCTTGTGAATGTGCTAAAATGTAATGAGTCCCCTGGGGCTGAACATTTAAGTAGTTTTCAGTATTTACTATTACAAACAGTTCTGCAGTGAATAGTCTTCATGTGGTTCGTGCAAGTTTATCTGTGGGACAAATTCTTTGACCTACATAATTCCTGAGACAAAGGTTGTTTGCTTTCATGTTTTAAAAACATTTTATTACTACATTTTTAATAATTTAACAAAATTCAATTTATAATTGATTACTCATACACCCAGCTTTGATATTATTGGTTGTATGAAAGTATAATCAGTAGGTTAAACACAAATAGCAGGCAAGGGGATTTGGAAAATTGCTCGTGTGAGCAAGAGAAACAAGGAAGATGGGTCATTTTCTGTCTCGGGAAATTTTGTTTCTAACGATCCAAAGATGTTTGCTGTTTCCTAAGAATTAAACCTTGGTACCCACTTCTCAATATATGCCAAATCTTGATAAACTAATCATACACACAGCCGTTTCAACTATTACTTCTGTTAGGAGTTGTGGTATTGCTGCTTTCAGCCCCAGGGCTCTTGTTACATAATAGAATATCTCCACTTAGGTAGACCATGTCATTGAGTATCTGAAAAAAAGCAAATGAATTCCAACAGTTGACTCACTCAAATTTGCTTTGTGTTTCTATCTCCAGCACATCACTGCGTTGAATGAATTTTATCTTCACAGTATATCTCCCATCCTTGCACTCATACCTCCAATCCATCTATGAATTTGAATTTTGTCTTAGATTCCACATATATGTGAGATCATATAGTACTTGTCTATTTCACCCTAGCATAATACCCTTATGGTCCATTTATGTTGTCACGACTGACATTTTCTTCCTTATGGATGAAAAACATTCCATTATGTGTGTATATTTTTGTACATTCATCCATTGATGGACATTTATTTCCTTATCTATTATAAATAATGCTGTTAGGAACATGAGAGTGTAAATCTTGACAATATTTTTCCCTTCGGATAGATTACCAAGGTGGGACTTGCTAGATCAAATGGTAATTCTCTTTGTAATCTTTAGAGGAATTGCCATCCTGTTTTCCATAATGACTGCATCAATTTAACTTACATTCCTACCAGCAGTTCATAACATCTCTGTGTCTGCTTTGATGCCTGTACCATGCAGTTCTGACTACCAAAGCTTTATAATGTGTCTTGGTATCAGCACTTTGTGATGCTTCCCACTTAATTCTTTCTCAGGATCGCTCTGGTTATTCAGTGTTTTAATCAGCTAATTGTTAATATACAATTTCAGTAATACAATCAGAGACTTTATTCAACCTAGAAACAACCCTGTCATTGTCCCTAAAGCCCCACTTTACAGATAAAGAAACTGGGGCTCCAGATAGACTGTGTTATAATTCAAAGTCACATAAACTAATATTAAAGTGAAGAGTAAACTCAGATCTCTTCATTCTAGCATCTGTTTTTCTTTTCCTCTTTTGCCACCATCTCTCTGACTTCCTAAGAAATATTTATTTCAGGTAAACACTGATATAGGAAAAAATTGTTTACATTGTACCTACTTGTTCTGTGAGGCTCTTATAGATTCTTGTAGATTCCTAATTAGGGAAGGTAACATTTTGCAACATTTGTTCTAATTATTTGTTAATACAAGTCTGAACCCCCTAGCCTCTGCCCTAGACTCTCTCTTCCTATAAGTACTTAATAGTAAATATATATTTCTTAGGGAAACCCTCTAATTTTTTTGTGACAATGGCTCTGCTGTTCATATCCAATCATTGCCTTTCATAC
The DNA here is from genome assembly GCA_004363575.1 of Solenodon paradoxus. Classification (NCBI taxonomy): domain Eukaryota; kingdom Metazoa; phylum Chordata; class Mammalia; order Eulipotyphla; family Solenodontidae; genus Solenodon; species Solenodon paradoxus. The sequence continues at coordinate 202,068 of RJWH01001599.1, read as the reverse complement.
TATGAAACAATAGTGAGAATGGAGCTGCCATCTTTGTATAGGAGTGTCCCAGAGACCATCAGTTCTCTTTGCTTTAATCTGAAGCTCTTGTCAGTTGTCATTTAAATCTTTGGTACCTTTACTCAAATGAATGACCCCATTATCACTGTATCGTGATGAGTTGTCTGTAGTATAACATAGACATCATTTGAATGTGTTTCAAGGTGCTGCTTAACCATGTGATTCTTCTTAATACTCAATAAAAGATGACTACAGCCATTAGGATTTCTGGGTTCTTTACGGGCAATCTCCCCTTTCCATAATGTGGGTTGAGTATAGTTTAAAACAGTTTAAATGCACCCTGGGCTGCCATCAATGTCTTTTTTCACTTATAAAGGTAAGATACAGTCATTGCACGGGCCCTTTCTTTACTACGGAATTACATGTCAAATTTATACCTTAAACATGAAGCAAGAATTAGCTGGATTTTTTCCAGTTCCCTTTTCAATTCCTCTGCCATTCTTTGCATTCTACAGACCATGCTGTGGTGCAGGCCAGTAGCTTTCAAATTTGTATTGCTGTCTGTGAGAAATGTATCTAACTTCAAATAATCAGCATATAAAAGAATTTGAGTGAATCTACTCACAAAAAAAAAAAAAGATCGTCTCTCATCTCTTACAACTATGTTGATATACAATGATGTAGTTTGAGGAGTCTTCAGTACCCTCTGTTACACCCTAAAATTAATGGAACTTAAGTTTAATAGTACTATATAGCCTCCCTGTCTTAACTGCTGATGAAAAGCGGCTTTGGGAAGGGGCAATAAGTGGGGTAAATTAAAAAGCAAATACAAACAAAATACAAACACAAGTTAATTTACACAAGTTAATTTAGAAATTAGATATAAAAAGAGATCCAAGAAGATAGTTAAATATAAAAGGATATGTCCAATACTTGAAAACTTTTAATGAGTGCTTTTTCTTAAAAATGATGTCTAATTGACAACAGAACTGAGGTTGCTAGAGGAGAATGGGGCTGTGACATGGGAGCAAAGAGTAGTGGGGGTGCAGCGGGCAGTGGTAGAGGACAATTAGAAATTTGGCGTGGTATGTTATACTTGATGAAGAGTGAATCTACACTTGTAAAACTTACAATATGTCAGTTACTTAAATAAAATCAGTAATCAAATTAGCATTTGCATGCAATAACAACCCAATATTTTGAAAAAATATATTTGGTTATTCATGCTTACTTTCATATTATATTTACATTATACTAATTATATCTACATTTGCTAATTCCTGAATAATTACATTACTTTAATAAATAATAAAATATCTAGCCTCCAGGCATGAACCAGAGAGGAAGCTGTGTTTCTGAGGTCTCAGTTACAGGAAGAGGCGCCTCTGATACCCAAATGGTGGCAGAGAGGAATGGAGCCACCTCACAGGACACTATGGGGTCCCGGCCATTGGTTTAGAGACACCCAGGAAGTGAGCTGCTCTGAGTAGGCAACTTTCCTAAGCCAGATCTCTCAATGACTACACAGTTCAAATGAAGCATAAACTCAAAAACAAAAAAAAGAAAATGATGTGTCCAAAATGGGTTTGCGCTTATGTAGTAAAATGAGCAGGATACTGAAACTGAGTAGACACAGTTTCAAACATGATTATGTATATATGAAATGCAGAAAATATTTATGGTGTTTTTTTTGGGTAGAAGTGATTTATATTTCTTTATGTACCTTTGTACTTTACAAATATATTTAAATATGCAGATTTCTATCCTAATAAAAGAAGGAAATCTTTCTGTTTTATCATTGAACATTTTTCAAACCTGATCTATGAATTACCCTCACTCACAGTTTTCACGGTCCTTTACCCAATAGCGTGGAAGGGATTGTATATGTGTTTAAAGGTATGTTGTGGTGCTGATAGTTTACACTGCTGAATAAAAAGACCATGAAGAACAATTTACAGTACATTACACCATATAGGTTTCAGGTTCATACTAGGCCTTATATGAATCTTGGGTTCACCCTCTATCAGCTGTTATTTCAAAATGTCTGCTCCTCTAAGTCTTAGGCATCATCACTATTTTACTAATAAAATATCTCTGAGGTTATAAAGAGGCTTAAGTGAGATCATCTACTTAAAGTACTTAAGATAATACCTGCCACAATACCCAATAAATCATAACAATAGTTAATATTAATAAACTTTTTAACAGAGTTTACCAGGCCCCCCACTATTTGGTTCTTGCAGCTGTCTTCTTACACAGAATTCTATCAAAGAATTTCTCCTTTATCCTCTGCCCCCAACACACATACAGTCATTAAAGTGCTCTTCTGAAAGACCATCCATCCATATCTAGCTTAACTATTAACTACACTTTTTGGGTGTCTCCTTTGTTTCAAAGACAGAATTGCCCGTTCTGCTCCTATTATAATACAGGTGAATGTTAGTGATTATTGTACATTTCTGCTACTCACCCACAGACTCTGAGAGGGTGGGCCAGGGACATCATCTACACCATGGCTGCAAATTTTAATAATTGCATTCATGACTGAATAAAAGTAAAATAGTACAGTCTTTAGTCTAAAGTTGCCAAGTGGATCATGCTTCTAAAAATGTGAAGAGATCTATAATATTCATTTCTGATTTCTTTTGAAGGATAACAGAAATGTAGAGCTACTCCTAAATAGTATAGATTCAGTTTGATACCTGACTGTGGTATATGCTTTTAGCACTTAAGACAGGGACATTATTAATAAATACATTAACAGTTTACATTTCCAGTATATAACTAAGTGATCTATTTCAAAATAGTAGCTTCCACTTATATACAGGTAATCTAAAAAAACAAACATTCCTCAGTTCCACTGATTGCTTCCATGCCAGATTCTCCTGTTTGTCTTATTAGTTCTTCAAATTCCTTAGAATTAAATGGCAAATTACCCACAGTCCCCACATTGTTTTGTGTATATATATGTATATACATATATAAATTGTTACATGAGCTAAAAAGAAATTTGTCCTCTACAAGGTGATGATGCTGATAATTATCTTTGTCCTATTTAAGAAAAAGATTTTGCTGATGGATACATACTTACTATCATACTTTTGAGCAGTCAAGTTTATAATCATTTTTTCATTCTTCATGAATGAGGTAACTTGTTTTTTCCCTATTTTCCTAGTTTCTGCTTAACAAGTGTTTCACAAACATTTACATCATTTAGACTAGATTTTTAGCTGATGCTTTAAACAACTACAAAAAAAATGTAGTAAATGCACATTATTCATTTAAAATTTCCCCACAGATTAAAGCCATTTTAATATCAATGAAAAGAATGATGAAAATATATGATAAAAAGTTTCTTCACACTTGAGTCAGATTAAATTTGGAAAAAATATAAATACTACCAACTCAGGAAAGCTGCGTAAACTGTCAGTTAAAAAAAGAAAGAAACACACTAGATACATATTTTGAAAGGAAACTTTTTGAAAAAGTTTCATTTCTACTGTTTCATTTGAAGTTTGGAACTGGCATTCAAATCACAGTATAGCTCCAGTTAAGAAATAGCCCTCATCTCCTTAAAAAAAGCAGACTCTCTAGGTTGCACTTTAAAATGCAGCCCAGTAGTCTTAAGGTTGAATTTTTGTTTTAAACAGACGTGATGGTAAGATCTTAACTATCAGTTTTCGCAGTGCTGACACAAGGGGGATGAGCATGGTATTGGATTTCAGTAGGAGGCGGTTTCTCAGTTCTCACCATGTGTCTGTCACTTCCCCAGCATGCCATGCCCTTCTGGAGAATCTCCAGCCACTCAGACCTCATGGCTCTACATCATGCCTTGGAACTGGAGTACCTGTAACATCCACATAGCACTTTGAAACCACACGACTGCCACGTGACCAGAACACATCCAGCAGGCCTGAGTCTTGTGTCAGTGCCGGACGACGACAGAACTTAGCAATTTCAACATATTGCCGCACAGTTGCTGTAGGTCTTCACCTCTGCCCTGGTGGTAAATGAAGGACCACCTCTATTTCTTCAGAACAGCTGTTGACTCTAGTACTGTGAATCCAATGGTAATCAGCCATGAGAATGTTCTAGCACAGTGTAATGTGTCTTTGCCACATTAACTGCATGGTTCAAACCTGTGAAGAAAGGACCTGCAAACGCTTAAGGTTTTAGCATCTTCAATGTGATATAAACAGCTTCTCCAATACAGCAAACTTGATTGCACAACCAAGACTGAAATGGGTTTTTCCTGAATACCAGTGGGGGAATTTTCTTGTAAAGAAGGTTTACTTTATGGTGTCTCATACCCAGGGTAATCTATACATCTCTACTTATTTATAAACAGACTTCGAAAAAACCCAAAAAAAAACAAAAACAGCTTTATTGAGGTATAATTCACATACCATACAGTTCACTCAGACTGTTTTACTGTTTTGACATCAAATAATTGAAGAGACAAGAGCATAACAAATAAGCGATTAAAGGCCTTTGCCTCACGACACAGCAAGTACTTTGAATTTTAGCACATTGCAAAGTAGTTTAAATATGTCTAATTTAAACGTATAATATGTACATCACTGAGACAATCATGTACAGAAAGAATTTTTGGTGTAAATTTGTAATAATGGATGATTCTTTTACATATTGTTTAGGGAAATGATATTGAGAGGTAGCAATGCCTTGATAGTGAAGTATGAGGCAGTATGTGCACCAGCTGTGCAGTGCCTTATCCAAGTACTGGGTATAAATATGTAGATAATGGATTTTTGTTTTTTGTTTTTTGTTTTGTTTTGTTTTTAGATAATGTTGTCAAGACCAAAAGCATGGATGTCAAATGTCAATAGGATTTTTGTTTTCCAATTTTTCCCCCATTAATTGTTATTTTATGCTGTTAGGAGGACCTTGGTAAAATAACACAGCAGAATCTTAAGTAATTTGAAATAAAGAGTCCTCTTATGACCTCACTTTTTCATTTTCAACACTAATGTATTATATGTAACTACTTGGAAAAATTATTATTCAAATACTTCTCACAGAAAGATGTAGATGATATATTTTATTAATAAAATGGTTCACCCATTGGAAACTAGCAGAACAGAGTTTCATGTGCTCAGAAAATAGTGTCTGTATTTCTTGTTTAGATAAAAGAGGACGTTACCACATGTCTGGAAATCAGAAAATCTTTGCATTATTCCCTACATTTGTGGTCTCTTTTTCCTCCTCACCTACTCTCCCAGGAGAATTCATTGTCAACAGTGGACATGACCCAGTCATCACCAAGAAAATAATGTTCCTCAGCCTAGATTGTGTAGTCATACGGCAAGCATAAATCTGGGAAATAAATTTTGTCACCTTTCATAGATCACAAAAATGGTTTTCCAAAAGTAGTCAGTTTGGGCACTAATTTGTCTCATCTAAAAGATTCCAGTATCATGAAATCACCTTTTTTTTTTTAATATGATATTTGGGAGAAAAACACCAGCTTCGACCCAGAATGGCTATCGTTTCCGAAGTTTCATTTTGCTGCTAGAATTAGTTGTGAATTATCCAAGTTGTTTAAATTAATAAAGTCATTTTTTTCTCTCTTGCTTGAAGCAAACAAAAGTTGACAATTTTTTAACCTTTTTCATTTTATGTTTTTGTACTCTGATGACTGAACAGACGTTTATCTTGGCCTTGCTGTATAAAAGTGTGTTGTGTCCACAGTTGTGTACAGAATTTTTCCTCATTAATTTTGTGTTTAAATTAATAAAATTGATTTGTGAAGTACTGTAAGTTCCTTGAACGTCAGTTATTTTCTTATTTATCTCTTGGTTACAAGAAATAGCAGGGTCTTAGTTGCATTGGGAGACTTAGTTCAGCAAAAGGAAGTTGTACAAGGCAATTGTAGTAATGTCTTTATCAGTCCTTGAGGGGACTCGCCTAAAAGGATAACAGCTGTTTCTTTGATCACTGTTTAAGGACGGATGAATGGAAAAACTCTTATTTCCCCCAAAACTGTGTAAACTGGATTCTCACTCAGATTTATCTACTGATGTACAGAATTCAGCATATAGTCTCTTGGATGATAGAGCATAGATTTAGCTACTTAAATACCCAAAGGACAGCAAAATAAAGCAGTTTTATCTATAAAGAACGCCCACAACATGTACTGCGAAGATTGGTCAGATTAATCACTGACAGAGCAATAAAACAGCGCAACTTGCCTTCTGGGATTTTATCTTAGAAACACAACAGTCATACAAGCAGGAGAAATCAAACATGCAGTTGTCTGACTCATTTATCAGGCCCATGAACTTCCTTTTTTATCTTCACACACTGGGCTAAGCAGCTTGAATAATGAAGTGTCTGAGCATATTCAGACAGCCTGAGAATGAAAAAGTTTGGGGTAAGTATTTAAAGAGAAGCAAAGATGGGGAGTGGAGGAATTTTCAGGTCTTGGGTTTAGGGGGTAAAAAAAAAAGTTTGGGAAATAAAATGCAGAATATGTCCTAAAAAAGATTAATTTCAAAAACACTACTTCTAACATGACATTTCCTGGTTAAAAATTTTAAAGGGCTCTTCTTTGATGATAGATTAGAACTTAGATTTCTTTACCTGGCATTGTAGAGCTACCAAAAATGGTCTGCTTTCTTCTAAATACTCTCTCTCATTATTGTTATACATAAACCCTTCAGTACACATTAACTGGACTCATTTGGACTGGATCAACCATAAACCTGTCATATATTTGCTTAGAGCATTTCCATTGTCAGTGGTATCCTCCAATCTCAATCCACCCAAAACGTGTGCAGCTCTGGTGTCTCTCCTTTAGAGAGCCTTCTTTGCACCATGGCACACAAGAGTAGCTCCTTCTCTTAAACACCTCCCCTCTGTCCACAGTCTTATTGGCAGCCCATATTATTCTTTCAATAATAACTTGCTGGACCCCCACTTTGGGGAGGTTTTTCTCAGGTGCTGAGGATAGGCAGTTTCTGGACCTGAGGGTGGAGTTCACATCAGAGTTAAGTCAAAACAGACAAAAAGCGAATTAATGAATAAATGAGATATATTCAGTAGGAAACATTCTCTCTGAAAGATTAAGCAGGAGATATAGGTGATAGAGCATAAGCTTCCTTGGAAAAGATGGATAGAGCCGAGATGTCTGAACTGAGATCAACTGCTGAGAAGTTCATCTGCTATGAAAATCATGGATAGAACATGCGGGCAAAAGGTGCTCAAAAAAGAACATTCCTTATCTGTTCTGTTCTACAAGTGAAAAATCACACCCAGGGGTCCAAGGAAAGATGACTTTGGAAAGGGAGACCAGGAAAGTGGAGACCACAGTAAAGAATGTGAATGCTATTTTTTTTTTTTTTTCAAGGTACAGGCAGGAATGAAGAGAGAGGAGGAAGAGGCATTTACTTATTTCAATCCAGTTGTTCATCTTGGTTGTTACCCCTGGGGCCCAGTTCTCAAACCAAGGTCCTTAGGATGTATGTAGATGCACTGGCCGGCAATCGCAGACTTTACCACTAAGCCACCAGAGCACATAGAATGCTGTTCTAAATGGAATAGGAGACCATTGAGGGTTTTTCACAGGGTGTCATCCTGATGTTCTCCTTGAAACCACCACTCTGGCTGGTGGCTGAACAACAGGCTATAGAAAGACAAGAAAAAAAAAAGTGAGAAAAAGGTATTAGGCAAGCATTCCAGGCAAGCAGTGGCCAGATTCAGATTAGGATGAGAATGGTGGAAATGGAAATCGTGGTCTATATGTAATGACACAAATAGCAGGACGTTTTAATAGACCGGATGGGGGAGCAGTGAGATACGAGAGGAATCTGGACACCTCCAAAGTCAGGCATTTCAACACACCCATGAGATAGTGCATCCTGGAGATTAGGAGTTTGATTTTTGCAGTCAGACTGCTATAATACCAGAGTCCGTCTCTTAGCTAGTCAAGACTAAATAACTTGTAAAGACTAATTTAGAAGCTAGTTTAACAAGAAGCTAACTTCTCTGCGCCTTAGTGTCTGCTCACCTATAAAAAGGGCAGAGGTATAATATCTACTTCTGAGGATGAGAAGGACACAGTAAGTTAATACAGACAACCTGAATTTATGATGATCCGCATTAGGATTTTTCAACTTTCTGATGGTACAACAATCAGTAGAAAACAATCATTTGGATTTTTATCTTTTCGCTGATTAGCAATATGCACCACAAAGCTCTTGAGAAGCCAGTAAGAAGCTTAGAGTCTCACCTCCCAGTCAGCAAGGAGATCACGAAGGTAAACAGTGTATTAGGGGGCAGCATTTTAGACTTATTTTTCAATTTAAGATATTTCCAACTGATCATGGGTTTATCTAGCTGTCACCCCATCATAAACTGTGGAAAATCTTCGTATATAAAATGCTTAAGGCACTGCCTGGTAGATTATTTAATGGTACCTATTATTATACTGGCTAAGTATTTACATACTTAAGAGACAGCTACTCTGACTGCACACAGTTTATAAAGGACACTGTGTTATTCTGGCCCAGCCTAGAATATGACATCTAGTCCTTGACCTCAAGCATGGGGCTGGGGGCTATTGAAAGACTGAATGATGTGATCAACATGTCATGGAGAGGTGGGGCTGGAGCTAGGAGCTGGGCAGGCAGGAAACACTGCTGAAGGACCGATGTCCAAGGCAAGCACTGAAGACGGGCCTTAGCCTGAGTAGAGTGGAGAGACAGGAGAACAGGAGAGAGACCAAGAGCGCGAAGGAGAATGGCAAGAGAAGGGAAGGAAAGGCACGAGCGCTAGAACTGGAGCACCAGGAATCACAATAACCAGTGGCACAAGGGAACAGAGGACCTGAGGATATTGCCTGTCCTTCAACTCAGAGTAGAACTTCAGCCTTAGTACCTTTATTACCATGAGTATGACTACTTTGGCCCTCCAGGTAGAAAGAAAAAAGAATAGGAAACGAAGCTGCATCTGTCTCCTACACTAGCACATGCCCTGCAACCCTTCACCTGGCAAAGATTCTACACTAAACCAGACTTGAAATGTTAGGTTTTGTTGAGCCCCTTTTATTTTACAGATTATGAAATTCAGGTTAAATGCTTTGCCAGAGAGGTCACAGACAAGGCAAAGTCATGACCCCAAACCAACTCTGTATACAATCCAGAATCCTGAAAAAGCCATGTGCTCTCAAGGTCAATACAAGCCGGCTTTGACCCCCTGCTCCAGCCCCACACACCAGAATGACCTGAGGCAGCCCCTTTCAGTTTTCAAGGAATTATTTGGCATCCTGTTGAAAGTTAGTACTGTTTTTCCAAATGATGTCTAAATGTTATTTTTTAACCTTAATTCTATGGCTTCCTTCTAAAGATTGGTTTAAAATGTGTCTTTCACTCATCATTACAAATGTTCAATACATATATATTTTGTAATAATTTTTAAAATTGACTTTTCAGAACATTTGATTATGACCTGCATATTTCCCCATTCAAATGACTATAAAGAAAGTCCTTTGCTTATCAGAACAGAGAGACATCGCCGTTGACATTGTATATTCGTGTAAGACTGGTGATACATTTCCTTCCAAATACTAGAACTTCCCCACATGACACACAGTTACAAAAGCTTCGCTAGAAGCATAATGTCCATCCTGCTCAGGATGGATGTTGACAATCCAAAGGGCTCGAGTTAGTCAAAGCACTTCAGTCTTTCAGTGTCTCTCAAAATGTTTCCATTTCTCTCCATTCTGTGCAATTACACAAACTGACAGGATAACTTGTGGCAGAAGAAATGAAAGGGTTTGTAATTTAGGAAACCTTTGGCCCCACTGACTGAAAGCAGGTTGTTTGTAAAAAGGAAATCCTGACCTCAGCTAACTGGCAAACTCTGTCAGAAGCAATAGAAAGAAGCGAAGGAGAAAGAACAGTACCGGGGATTTTTATTGGCAGCGGAAGAAACACCATGATCTGCCAGAGGAATGCCCTTCGAAGAGAAGGGGAATAAGACATGGCTGAACTCAGTGTGTGAAGACACAATTGCATGGTGGTTCCGTTCTGGTTTTGTGGGCTGGTTTGACTGGGGATGTTGCTACAAAGGAAAATAGCTAGAACGACAACCCTGAAAATGCATTTCCTCCAGTGACTGAAGTTGGAGTACCTCTTTTTCTAAAAGCAGTCCCTGGTCTGCACCATCATCTATCCTGCCTGGACATCAAGTTTCAAAGCCCAGGGATGACAGGGTGTGTCCCGGTGTGGAAGGAAAGAAGCTACCTCAAAGTCTTCCAGGCTGGTAGGCCCCACCAACTCCCCCTCACCCTTTCTGCTACATGCCATCTTCTCAGCAGAACAGTGCCATGAATCTGTAAATCCATAAAAGAAAGGAGCTCCTCATGAGTTCTAATGCCCTCATGCCAATGATGTTGAATTGTTTGCCCATTGAAATCACCTAGGGCTTTGAAAAATACCTGCTTGCCTCTACTCCAGAGATTCTAATTTCACTTTTCTGGGATGAACATGAGCGATGGTTAAGTTAAAGAATCATTGTTTTGTGCTAACCAGGATACGAGGAAAACCACTGCTAGTCCCCCTCCCAACAGGGCTGGGTAATTTGTGAATGCTGGCCATTTCTCTCAAATTCATTCTGATTCTCAGTTGGCTATATCTATGCCCACGAAATCCTTATGACACCAACTCAATTCCATTCAATCCTCTGGGAAGTTCCTAGTCTGAGTGAAGAGGTATCCCCAAGGGGCTGGCCATCTAATGGGGAAACAGATGTGATAAAAAGCAGTTTATAATGATGGCGTCAGTAGCTTGCAAGGACACTGGAAATCTAAGTGACACAAAGGTTGCAGAGATTTTTAATTTGTGATGGGAACATAGATGACACAGCAATGAATGCTGACTGGGAAGACAGAAGTCTCACTGAGAAGGCAACGCTTTTGTTGACACAAATCAAATAGAAGAAAAATAAGATTACCGATGGCAGTAGCCTGCTGACTGCTGCATGCTAACACGAGGCGAGGACAAGTTCAAAAGGAAATATTAACACATACTGCTTACTGGGCATTATACAGATGGATTGCAAGAATCTCAAGTTCTTCCATGTCACGTGACAATGTATAATGAGAAGAGACCGTATTCACCTATCGGTGTTAAAAGGTGGAGCCCAGGCCACTCCAAATAAGCAAAAGACATCTAGGAGATGTTTCTCTGGTGAGATCCTTCAGGTGATGCTTCACACACATATAACATTTCCCTGGCCATCTGTCCCTACTGCCAGCTCTTCATTCTAAGCACTCATGAGACAAAACTTGCTAAGCACCTGCTATATACAAAGCATTGTGTGGACACCGAGGAACCCATATCCAGCCACTGCCATCACAGATACTATGGCTCACAGAGACAAAGAGACAATTCCTCACACTCCCTGAGTAATTTAATAGAAAATGGTGCTAAGTGCCCCAAAGGAGATTTAAAGACTCTCTGGAGCAGGGAGTGCTCGCCAAAGTGGCGAGAATTCTACTCTTAGAGAGGAATATTTTGAGTGAGGTCCTCAGTGTGGCAGGATCAGAGGGGTAGGGGTGCAGATTGTGTGAGAGGTCAGGGAGGGAGACTTGTGGGCCCCGGATCGAGGCTTGGCCAAGAAAGTCACATCCTACTGCAGGCTGGTTCCTCCCCACTCACTGTGGTGCGCTACCAAGTATGACAACAGAACATTTTTGTTTTTCACAAAACCAGTTGTTATAAACAGCTATTATTTTTAAAAAGATGCAAACTTATGATTAAATAAGCCATGTATGTATGTGTGTATTTAAATATGCTGATCAACTTCTAAACTAATCATCTTTCAGAATTTTTTTTTTTTTAAAGAGAGCGTACTATATAAGACTGGAAGCTAGAAGACAGTGGAGATAGATAAAATAATCCAAATAAAGCATGGTGAGGGTCTGCCCTCAGGCAGTGCTGGGGATAGAGATATGGAACCAGCATATCAGATGTCCCAGAAGTAGAGTCACGAGTAGGTTGGGTAGGCTTCCAAGATCCTCTTGCTCTTCCCCTTTCCCCAGCCCAAAAGAATCTGACTAGATTCAGCCATGTACACATGCACAAAATTATGTATAATTAAGTGAGAACATTCCAGCTGAAGAAAGGGGTTAGCTCCTTCAAAATCTTTCCTTTAATACAGTGCTGGAAGGCTCTGCTGTCTGGAAAAGTAATTTTATATATGAGAGAGAGAGAGAGAGAGAGAGAGAGAGAGAGAGAGAGAGAGAGAGAGAGAGGGACAGACAGAGAGAGAGAGAGAATTACAGTGAACAGTTGAGGGGCAGGGAGTTTCCCTGATGATTCTAGAAAGTATAACAATCAGGCTGAAACCCCTTGCATATGATTGAGAAAATGTCACTTTTCCATTTCAAATACAAGAAGTGGGGCAGACTTAAAGAGATTATGCAGAAGCTAAATCCTCTCTGTGAAAGATCTTATTACCAGCCTCTGAAATATAAGCTGGAGAGCCCAGGCCTAATTTCCATGATCCCCAGGTAGGGCCTTTATAGCATCTCCAGGAGGGCAAGTTCCCCACCAGTCCTCACTGCTGGCATCTCCCATTAACGGATGCTGATTCCTTGGAGATGAACCAAGCCCCTAGAGGCTGCTCCAAGTCCTTAATACAAGACCGCTTTGACTGTCCTTTGTACTTCCTCGTTAGCAAGCTCCGAGTCCACTTCAGACAAAGAGCAAGATGTTGAAGAGGAGGAAAAGAAAAGGAAGAAAGAGAAAAAAAAAAAACAAGATCAAGATTATGGGCAAAAAAGAGGAAGAAGATATATTGTCTACCTGAATATTGAAAAGAATCCCCCTGCACTTGCTCTAGTCCTGAAGTGCTAGTGGCCTAGGTCACAGGGATCCAAGTCTTCATGAGCACAAGTGCAGACAGCCCCTGGGAGGACGTGAGTGGGAGAGGCCCTGCCCCTCTGCTGGCTCTGCAGAAAGGGCCTCTTTCACAGCCTCCCCATGTTCCCTTCTGCACAAACCTCTCACTGAGAAATCACTGCAGGCCCCTTCACCTAGCCTACTGAGAGGTTCAAAAATACCAAAGCGTTTGCAGAATTTCCATTCTTCGCAAAGCAGTTAAAATGCAAGTGGGTGGGGAAAAGAGTTGACAGAGGAAGCACACGCCCTTATCGGAACAGTCTTGTTTTGAAAAATTTCTGCCCTCTGGGGTTGAAAGCATTTCTTGGCCCAGTGGAATCAAGAGGTGCCATGATAGCTCCAGAAATGCTTCCAGCCCCTGACCTTGATATTTATTTGCAAAGCCTTACAGGAAATCGGTGCTACGTGTTCCATAAAAAACAAAGGCAAATACAGGAATCGGGAAAAACAACAGACTGGTCCAAACAGCCTTACATCAACAGACTTTAAAGAAAATTAGATGCTGAAAAAATAGTTCCCTTTGACATGTAATCTTTCAGCTTGTACTGAAGACCCATCATGTGCCCAGCTCTGTGCGAGGTACTGACAGGGACTGTACCCTGAGAAGTACATATTCCCTAGGGTGGAGAAAGGGGTACTGCTGAGGAAAAGGCCTTGTGTGGGCAATTTGAACTTCAGCAAGAAGCAAGATGAGCTGAAGGCTTCAGGCCTGGGGGACAGATGGGCAATTACTTTGGGAAGACTCCTCAGAGTACGTAACAATCTGTACTGTAAAAAACAGGTGGGAGTTTCACAATGAAGATGAAAGAGCAGAGATGAATAATGTATAAAACAGTTTACAAAACTGAAACTTAAAGTCACCATAAAAATTAAGCATGACACTGAATGACTTGACAGTCATTTATAACCATTCATGGAGTAAGTGCTTTCTATATTTTGCCAGAAATTCAAAGAATAGACGAGATATATGCCATGCATAGAAATGGCCATGATTAAGGTCCTTGAGGATTATAAAGTTACTTGACAGAGTCCATATGTAACATAAATGAGTGAACAATACAGGCCTACTACATAGGAATCCTAGGACTCTAATTTTAAACATAAATACTTTTAGCGACAAAAATTCAGAAAACTATTTCTACACTGTAAGGGAAACATCATAACAAGTGTAGTATATAGAATTAGCAGTAGACATCCATCCTCAGAGGAAAGGAGGTAATAGAATGCGATCGGGATGGTGTCAGAGAAGAGCATGACCCAACAGAGGACAGCCATAGTTCACCTCCCAAGAGCTATTGCCACCCAGGAACGCAGGCTTAGGGTGTCGGGATTTGCAGTTTTCAAGGAAGAAAGATATCCTGATACTGGGGAAAGAGCTGTGGGAATCTTAAATTTTGTGAATTACGAATCAAGATTTTAAATTATACAGACTGAGAAAAGCAAGACTGTGGGTACAGTTTCAGATATTCAGTTAATCTAAAACATTTCTATCTGGAATACCTAGGAACTCTTTATTGAGGGACGGAGGTCTAAGCAGAGGCCTCAAGAAGGTCATTTGTGGAACTGATAACCTTCTGAAGGAGCATGAAGGACAAAAGGTCTTTTAGTGACAGCATCAACAGCATCATTCATGCTTTTGAAAATCATGAAATTCAGTCATGTAAGCTGGAACTTTCCACACACATATCTTTTAAATATTGATTTAAAAAGGCTTATGTGCAAGCAACAACATGGATTAACATTGAAAGCATTATGCTATGTGAAATAGCCAAATATAAAAGCATAAATGTTATATGGTTCTAGTATGCTATAAGGCACCTAAAAGTTAATTAATAGAGAGACAAAGCAAAATAGAGATTACTAAGGACTAAGGATAGAGAGGAATGGGGAGTTATTATTTGATGGTTAGAGAGTTTCTGTTGGGAAGATGAAAAATTTTTAGAGTTAGATAGATGGTGATGGTTGCAAAACAGTGTGAGTAGACTTGACACTAATAAACTCTACACTTAAATCATTAACTCTGCATTAAAATCAGTGGTAAAAATGATTATGTAATTAAGTTATACTTGATTATAAACAGATTACATAAATATAAAAATTTTAAAAAGGGATTTTTGTTCTCACCCTGCCTCCAAATGCATACACAATAAACCAATTATTTTATACTATTTCCATCATAAACTATTATTAATTCACTCTACTGGGTTTTTTTAAAAATTATATTGATTATTTCACAGGCAGCAAATGCAATTATTTCTGCTAGAATCATTCTGAGTTTTATATGGTTTGATTCTGACTCATTGATTTCCCTTCTGTTCATTTATAGGATTTGGGAATAAAGGGATGACATACAAAGTAAAGAAGCTTCAGACTCACCTGAGGATACAGTCATGTGACTGCCTTTATGTTTGTGCAGGTCCGTAGTATGTGAGTGTGAAAGTAATAGATGCCTTTCATTGACGGAAACTGAGGTAGTTTGCTATATTTTATCTTTAAAATTATGCTATAATAAATATTCTTTTATATGTGTGTTTATAAATTAACACAATGATAATTTATGTAAGTTAATTTCCTAGAAATGTAATAACAAGATCACTAAGTATGACTATGTAAATGCAAATAAAATATGCCACATATTCCAGCAAAAAAAATGCATCAATTGGTTTATTATATTTTCAGAGCTCTATATCCAGGAAATCTGATTACAGCAAGTTTAAGATTGGGTCTGGGGATCAATATTATTTAAAAGTTCTACTAGTAATTCTAATATTTTATTTCCTTTGATCTAAACAAGCTGATCATCAAATGATAAAATCATGACTAAAATCTGAAAACTAAGGAACATTACTGACAAAAATTGTAGTAGTTTCAAATAAATGGAAATATATACTATGTTCATGAATCAGAAGACCGGATATTACAAAGATGTCAATTCTCTTCAAGATAATCTGAGGGTTAAACGTAATTCCAATCAAAATACAAAAAGAAGGAAGATTTATAAGACATCAAAACTACAGCAATTAGTGTAGTGCTGGTACTAGAATAGACAGAAAGACAAATGGAATAGAGAATAGAATTACAGGTATACTGCCACTGATGATTATGATGAGAGTACAGCATGGTAGATTTAGGAAAATTTTCAATAAATGGTGCTGATCAGTCATATTTATATTTGCAAAAAATAATCTTGCTCCCTACCTATTACCACATGCAGTATAACTTTCATTGTATGTCCAAAATACAAATATTAAAAAATGTATATTAAAATAACTTTATGACCTTCAAATCACCAGAGATTTCTTAAGTGGACTCAGAAAGTATTAACCATTTGAAATGATAAATTAAGGAGTGGCCCCATGAGTTTCCTGGGGTAAGAGCTAGAAGAGGAACAAGCAGCCCTGCCCACAGCAGCCACCACCCCAGAAGCAATACTGGTGCCCAACCAGGAGGCATTCCATGAGTTCACAGGGGAGGAGTAAGGAGAGAAGCAACCAGCAACCCCATTGCCACCAGACTGTTCTTCCCAGAAGAGGCCCTATGAGTTTCCATAGTTTCCCTGAGAAGAGCTGCTAGAGGAGTTGGGAGAGGAGAAAGCAGTCCTGCCTGGCCAGCCCATCCATCCCAGGAGCAGCTTCTCTTCCTCAAGTGGGTTTGGAGGAGTATTTGGGAGAAAACCAGGAAGCCCCTGCCCCCACACCAGCCTGCCAGCATAGCAGCAACTGGGATCCTGGCCTGTGCTAGCCTGAGTAATACAGTGATCTCTTTGCTAAGTGAACATGGCTACCTCCACCTGAGGGACCCTACATACTACTGAGCTGAGCAACTCAGCTCAAAGTATGGAGTGATCCTGCACAGAAATACAGCACAGCCCACTACTGCCACACTACCACAATAAGTCCAAAGCCATCATCACCTAAGAAGTAACAAAGAAAAAGAGAAAAATCTCAACATTTAATACAGGACAGAGAAGGGAACATATGACAAAATCCAAGCCCTTCCCCCTAAAAAAAGCTGAACAGCAGAAAGAGAGGAAGAAATCAGGAGCTTCCCAGAGAAGAAATCATGACACAGAGAGTGGCAAAAATAGATCAAAATCCAAAGTGTTTGTTAAAAATTTAAGACAAAACAGAGATGACACTCATGAAAGAAAAACAAATTTCAAGAAACAGAGGAACCCTGAAAAAAATATCAGATGCCACAAGAAGAAAAAAACATAAAAATTGACATCCTGAAAGTAAGGAGAGAGGAAGAAGTAGAGAATTTATTTAAAGAAGTAATAGGAAAAAAAGTTCCCACACCTATCACAAAAACTAACCATGAAAGTAAAAAAAGCAGTCAGAACATCCAAGTTCCTAAATATAAAAAAAGACCTACAGCAAGAAACATCATAGCAAAAATAGCAAAAGCCAATAATAAAGTCTACAATGGGCCTGAGTGAAAAGAGAAACAAACTACAAAGGTACACCCATCAGACTTCTTAGCAGAAATCCTACTGGCCAGGAGAGAGTGGAACAAAATATTCAAAATAATAAAAGACCAAAACCACCAAGATTACCCTACCCTGAAAAATTATCATTCAAGGATTGGGAGCTATAAGCATCACCAGAGGGTATTATAAAATCTGTGCTTACTAGAGCACAGGTTCCAACTAGAAGATTCCAGGCTGGGTTCTAGAGAATAGTGGGAAGGGAGACACTTCCCCAACCCCCAGTCTTTAAAGGAGCTCAAAGAGGCCAAAAGACAATCTTGATATAGGCCAAGGAACCAGCGTGGGGTCCAGAGTAAAAACAGTACCAATCCCCAAAGAAGCTACAATAATCACACCAGAGTGAAAGACAATCACCTACCTGTGAGGTCCCAGACCCCACACTTAAGAGTTGAGGTGAGTGTATACCACCCCCAGCATATCAAGGAGCTTCCTGAGCCAGGCTTTGAACTCACTCCCTGACTGGGAAGCTGCAAGCATCACCAGAGAACATTTCAAAACCTGTGCTTAGTAAAGCATAAGGATCTTCTTGGGAGATTCCAGGTCAGACTCCAAAGAACAGTAGAGAAGGAGACCCATTCCATGACCAAGTCTTTAAAGGATCACACAGAGGCTAAAAGGCAATCTTGCTCCCTGGCCAAGGAGCCAGGAAGGGAGGAAAAATTGGATGTATCTACCCAAAGGAGCTATAGCAACTACATGGGAGTCCAAGAGGACCTACCTATGAACTGTTTGCCCCATGTGCTGAAGAGATGTGGGGTCCAGAGAACCAGCAGGGTCTGCTTGTAAATCCAGTCTTTGGATCAATGATACACAAGAGAATAATCTCCCCTCATACCCACAGAAACCAGTAGACACCACCAAAACAGCAGTTTGCAATCTGTCAAAAAATGAGTATACCAGTGTGGGGAATAGGTCCCAGTTCCCAAGGAAGTCAAGTGGATGGTACTGGTCACACTAGGATTCAAAATCACCACTCAAGAAGTCGTCTAACATAAAGCTTAAGGAAAGAAATCCACAGTGCTAAATCTACATAGAGAAGCAAGCCATGCCAATAGCAAAGTCACCAAAAAACCCTCAAATGTTCCAAAGAGAGAAAGATGCCAGAACCTCCCCAGAGAAGAACTCCATTGACATTGAATGAGACAACACAAGAGAGAAAGAGTTTCAAAAAACATAGTTATAAAAAAGCTGAATGTGATGCAACCACCCAAAGGTAATTGGAAGACTTCAAAAAAGAAATGACAGATCAAAGAGAATATGCCACCAAGGAGACTGAAACCATGAAAAACTTCTAGAAGAAACACTAGAGATAAAAGATAGTCAAGGAACTGAAGATAAACATGGAAAGCTCCGTAACAGACTAAATCTCACAGAGGAACAAATCTCAGAAATTGAAGACAAGATCACAGAGGAGAATCTCACAGAAGAGAAGAGGAAAATAAGTCTGAGAAAAATGAATAAATCCTATGAGAAATATCAGACACCATGAGAAAACAAACATAAGAATCATCAGTATCACAGGAGAGGAGAGGGGAAAGATACAGAAAGTCTACTCAAAAAAGTAATAGTAAACTTCCTACATCTGCCATAAAAAACAACCATGGAGGTCCAAGAAGCAGAAAGAACACTAACTTTTCTACATATAAAAAAACTACTCATAGATAAATCATTATAAAACTAGGAAAAGTCAGCAATGAAGAAACACTATGCAAGGCTGGTAGAGAAAAGAGAAACAAACGTATACTTAATGAGGCTATCATCAGACTTCTCAGCAAAACACTACAGGTCATTAGAGAATGAAATGACATATTCAAAATACTAAAAGACAAAAAGTACCAGTCAAGAAACTCTACTTTGCAAAACTATCATTCAAATATGATGGAGAAATAAAGGTCTTCAATGAGAAGCAACAGCTAATAAATAGGCTTTTCTACCATCAAGCCTGACATTCAAAAATATCCTGAAAGTGGTGCTACAACAAAGAAAAAGAAAAAGATCCACCAATCCCCAAGAATTATGATAAACAGGAAAGCAAAGACAGTACCAACAGAAGAGAATAAAATCACAACTGGGGAAAATAAAAGAATGGAATCCATATGAACATATAAAAATGATATGGCAACAGTTCATAAAAGACTATGATAAAGATGTGATGATAACTATAATCCATATGACCAAAAATCTAACTAAAGACATACATAGCTGGGAAGTAGGCAAAAATTGAAAGAACCAACACTGACAACCATGTAGAGAAAATAGCAAATAACAATAAATTGAAAATGAAGTAACAGACACAGAGAACAAAGGCTCAAATGACAGCAATAAAACCTTAGATATCAGCTATAACTAAATATGAATAAACTGAATGCACAAACCAAAAGACAGAGTGGCCAGATGAACCAATAAACAGGATCCATCAATATTATGCTTATAAGAAACTCGCATCATTTCCAAAGACAAATACAGGTTGAAAGTGAAAGGTTATGGAAAAATATATCAAAGGAAGTGATGAAATAACTCAGGAACTGCAATACTAATTTTAGGCAAGATAAACTTCCACCTTAAAAGAATATCTCAAGGCAAGGAAGGGAGCTGTGTTACGATCAAGGTGGTAATTCATCAAGAAGCAACTATCATTGACATACATGCACCCAATGTTGGACCATCTAAATATGTAAAACAAATACTGACAGAACTAACGGCAGTCATTGACAGTAACACAATAATCATAAAGACGTCAATACTACACTTACATCAATAGACACATTGACAGACAGAAAATCAACAAAAGAATAAGGACGCTAAATGAAAAAAATAGAGCGCATGGACCCAACAAAAAAGAATATACATATTTCTCATGCGTACTTAAAGTATATTACAAAACGATCATCATTAAAACAATATGCTACTGGAACATAAACAGATGCACATATCAGTGGAATAAAATTGAGAGCCCAAAAATAAAGCCACACCTATATGGACAATTAATCTTTGACAAAGGAACAAAGAGCATACAATGGAAGAAGGAAAGTCTATTCAATAAACAGTGTTGGGAAAACTGATAGACAGTTGCAAAAAAAGAAACTGCATAGTCATTAACATGATACAAAGTTAACTCAAAATGGATTAAAGACCTGGACATAAGACCTAAAGCCATAAAATAACTTGGAAGAAAATGTGCAGAAAATGCTCCACAACCTCAACTTCATAGATATCTATGGGAAAATAACAGCTACAGCAAAAGTAACCAAAAACAAAAACAAAAAACTAAACAATTGGAAATGTATCAAACTAAAAAGCTTTTGCACATGAAAGAAACCACCACTACAACAAAAAGGCAATCCACTGAATTTGAGAAAACATTCACACAACACACATCATATAAGAGTTTAATCTCCAAAATACACAAGAGGTCACACATCTCAACCAAAAAAAAAAAAAAAAAAAAAAAAAGACCCACTCAAAAAAATGGGCAGAAGTACTGAAAAGACACCTACCAAAAGAAGGCATACACATGGCCTATAAACACATGATAAAATGTTCCACATCATTCATCATCAGAGAAGTGTGAATAAAAACCACAATAAGATAAACCATCATGAGATGTCACCATACACCATCAAGAATGGCCTATATCCCAAAGTCTAGAAATAATAAGTGTTGGAAAGAGTACGGAGAAAAGCAACTCTCTCTCACTGTTGATGGGAATGTAAAGTAGTGCATATTCTCTGGAAAACAGTATAGAAATCCCTCAGAAAATAAAGAAGGAGCTAACATTTGATCCAGCAATCCCACTCCCAGGTATATATCCAGAGGATACAAAGTCTCTAATCAGGAAAAATATCTGCACCCCTGTTTTCATAGAAGCACAGTTCACAATATTCAAGACATGGAAACAACCTAAATGCCCATCAAAGGATGACTAAAGAAGCTGTGGTATATATACTCAATGGAATTCTATGTAGCTACTAAAAAAAAAAAATGAAATTTTGGCCTTTTTAGCAATCTGGAAAGAACTGGAGGGGTTCACCTTAAGTGAAATAAGTCAGAAAGAAAAAGAAATACAGAATGGTTCCACTTATATGTAAAATGTAAAGAAACAAAACAGACAATTTTCAACAAAATCCACAGGATTCAAGACTGTGGCTATGGGAATTGAGAGGTAACAAGGAAGGAAGGAGTTTACAAGGTGATGGTATTTGATGGTATTGGCAGTAGGTCTCTTGTGGATATGTGATATGAAATTCATTCAGAAATATAAACAAAATAACAAAACAAAAAAGATACATACATTTGATATTTAGTTAAATATTGCCAAATTTGTCTTCATAGTGACCATAGTTTCACCAACACTGTATTGGAGGGATGGTGACATTTTTATTGTGCCTCCAGTATTCATTTTTCTCCACGGGATAGCTGTAAAAATTGACTTTTGTTTTAGTCTTATGTTTTATTTTGAATAAATCAGTTAATAATCTTTAAAAATTATGATAAATTCTACTGTATTAAAATTATAATACTCTCCTCCCAAATAGTTTTTATGATGCTAACATTACACTGATGCCAAAAGCTGACAGAGATGTCACCAAGAAAGAAAATTACAGACCAATATCTCTAATGAACATAGATGCAAAAATATTAGCAAACTGAATTCAACAATGCACCAAAAAAGATCATCCATCATGGCCAAGTGCAATTCATCCCAGGGATGCATGGATAGTTCAACATACATAAATCTATTGTCATATACCATATCAACAAGAGCAAAGAGAAAAACTACATGACCATATCAACAGATGCAGAGAAAGCTTTCGACAAGCTCCAACACGCATTTATAATAAAAAAACCCTCCATAAAATGGTAACAAAATGTTCATACCTCAACATAATAAAGGTCATAATATGAAAAACACACAGCCAACATAATAGTCAACAGTGAAAAATTGAAAGCATTTCCTCTTAGGTCATGAACAAGGCAAGGTTGTCCACTCTCACCACTGCCATTTAATATTGTACTAGAGGTCTTAGCCAGAGCAATTAGGCAAGAAAAGGAAATAAAAGGAATCCAAATTGGAAAGGAGGAAGTAAAACTCTCATTATTTGCAGATGACAATATTATATATATTGAAAATCCCAAAAACTCTATCAAAAAACTTCCAGAACTCATCCATGAAAACAGTAAAGTGGCAGGCTACAAAAATCAATGCACAAAATTCTGTTGTATTCTTATACACAAACAACATGCTAGAAGAAAATGAAATCATAAAAAGCACACCATTTAAAACAGAAGTTAAATGAATGAAATACCTGGGCATATACTTAACAAAGGAAGTAAAAGATCTATACCATAAAAACTACACGTACTTCTTAAAATAGAGGCGTACATAAAGAAATGGAAAGACATCCCCTGCTCATGATTGGGAAGAATCACTATCAATAAAATGGCCATCTTACCCAAAGCAATATATACATTTAATGCAGTCCCCATTATAATCCCACAGGCTTATTTCCCAGGAAATAGAACAAAAAAATCTTAAAATTTGTATGGAACAACAAAAAACCTTAAATAGCCAAAGAAATTTTAAAAAAGAAGAATGAATCTGGAGGGATTACACGTCCAGACTTTGAGCTATATTACAAAGCAATAGTGATCAAAATGGTATGGTACTGGAATAATAACAGAGACACAGATCAGTGGAATAGAACTGAATCAACATAAATTGACCCACTCAAATACAGTCAGTTAATCTATGACAAAGGAGCTAAAAGTATTCGATGGAAAAGAGAAAGTCTCTTCAACAAATGGTGTTGGGAAAATTTGACAGCCACAAGCAAAAGAATGAAGCTCGACCACCCTCTAACACCATTCACAAAAATTAACTCAAAATGAATTAGAGACTTGGACATGAAACCAGAAACCATAAAGCTTTTAGACGATAACACAGGAGAGACTTTCCATGACATCGGTCATAGAGAAGCCTTTGGGGACTCAACTCCAACATCAAGGGAAATAAAGAGAAAAATAAGCTACTGGGACCAACTTCAAAGTAAGGAGCTTCTTCATAACAAAAGAAAACATCAAACAAACCAGAAGGAAACCTACTAACTGGGAGAAGATATTTGCATTTGATATTTCCAACAAAGGTTTAATATCTAAAATATACAAAGAACTCATAAAACACAACAGAAGAACAGGCAATCCAATCAAAAAATGGAAGGAGGAATTGGAGAGACACTTTTCTGAAGAGGATATACAGATGGCCAACAGCATATGAAATTATGTTTCTACTTGCTGATTATCAGGGAAATAAAAATTAAAACAACAGCGAGCTATCACCTTACACCTGAAAGATTGGCTATTATTCAAAAGTCTGGAAACAACAAATGCTAGTAAGGATGTGGAGAAAAGGGAACACTTTTGGCCTGTTTGTAGGAGTGAAAATTGGTACAACCCCTATGGAAAACAGTTTGGAGATTCCTCAAAAACCTGAAGATGGAAATCCCATATGATCCTGTCATTCCATTTCTGAGCATCTATCCAAAAGATACAAAAGCACCCATCTGCAGAGATGGATGTATTCCCATGTTTATTGCAGCCCTGTTCACAATAGCTAAGAACTAGAAATTACCTAAGTGCCCAACATCAGATGAATGGATCAAGAAGATGTGGTACATATATACAATGGAATACCACACAGCCCTTAGAAAAGATGAAACTCTGTCATCTGACTCAACATGGATGTGACTAGAGGGAATTATGCTAACTGAAACAAGCCAAAAGAAGATAGATACCAGATGACCTTGCTCATACGTGGAATGAGAATAGAAAAAACAAAGGAACAGATGAAACCAAACCAACCCTGAAACATTTGCAACAGAACTGAGGTTACCAAAAGGGAATGGGGCGGGGTGGGGCAAATGATCGTGGAGACCACTGGACAATGGAGAAGAACACTTAGTGATTGGATGGAGGGCATGGTGTGTTGAAATATATCTAAGAAATGGGGAACCTATACATAGGAAATTATTTTAATGTGTAGAATAATTACAATAAAAATTTAAAATAAAAAATGTAATTAGAAAATTTGACAAAAAATTATACTCTCATAGAACATACCATTTAAGAAAGTAAAAAGGTAAGTCAGAGTGGGAAAACATTGACAAAGTACACAAAAACAGAATATATAAAGAAGCAATACAAATCAATATGGAAAAGACAAGAAATCCTAAGAAAAACTATGGGCAAAATATTTGAATAGAGACTTCATATAAAATGATGTTCAGAAAGCTGATAACTATAAGAACATTTGCTCAACTTCATTTTTTGTCAGAAAAATACAAATTAAAACAATAATATGATATCTTCACAAACCACCAGGGATGGCTGGAATGAAAAAGAGATAATACCATTGCCTGACTGGAGTATAAGTTGATATAGTTTCTTTGTAAAACTGTCAATAAATACTAAATTGGATCATGCAGCACTCCATTGATTTACTGAGAAATGTACTCTTAAGCAATTTATTTAGTATTATCTGTTACCTTGAAAAATAACTTGGTTTTTCACACACACACACACACACACACACACACACACATATATATATGTATACACATACACATACACATGTGTATATATATGTATATATGTGTATACATATACACACACTAGGAGATACACAAATACACACACACACATATATTCATTCAACACCAAACTTCTTGAAACAGGTATACTGCCAAATTTCCTCTACTACTAGAATATCTAGCCCATCACATAGCAAATATGCAGAAGTATCTATTGAAGGTACTGTTGACTTATATTATAGATCAATACCTTTATGTTACAAAAAAACCTTTCTGATTGTTTTTATTTCTCTTTGATGTCTTCTATATAAGTATGTAGTATCAAGATTTAAGTTAAATAATTTGCTATAAATTGATTTCTGAGAAGACGTTCAGAGGAATATTATTCATTATCTTATTTATTCACCACGATTGTGCTAGGCACTCAGAAAACAATAGGGAACAAAAACGATTACCTGGTTGGGATAATCATGACCAGAGTGTAAAATAAATATTTAATGATATATATAGAGGTGCTAAGAATAATAATTAAATACTCTTCTAAACTGGGAACT
Organism: Solenodon paradoxus; assembly: GCA_004363575.1. Taxonomy (NCBI): domain Eukaryota; kingdom Metazoa; phylum Chordata; class Mammalia; order Eulipotyphla; family Solenodontidae; genus Solenodon; species Solenodon paradoxus. The sequence goes on along the minus strand of RJWH01001599.1, from coordinate 176,516 downwards.
CCTGCCTCTTTGCTCCAGGAGAATCTTCTACCTCTTAGCATCACACTTAGCATACTTTGTGCTGGTTTAATTGGCTAAAATTCCCACTAAGCCTCCTGATTCTAAGACAGCAAACATGAGGTCTGTTTTGTCCTTTGAATCCTCAACACATAGCACCATTAGACTTGATTAAAACTAAATTAAGGTACACTTATGCAATGAAATACTGCATAAACATTAAAAAATGAGGTAAAGTAACATGATAATCATAGAATATTGTCCACAATATATTGTTTAGTCAAAGAAAAAACAAAGTATGAATATATATATATATATATATATATATATATAGCTTGACTACATGTGTTTTATATCTTATACATTATATGTGTATGTATCGTATATATATACATTTTAATGCATACCTAATAAAATATTTGAATAAATATATAACAACATATAATATGATCATCTGAGTGGTAGAATTTTGAATCATTTTCATTTCTTAATTATGCTTTATTTTCTCAAGTTTCCAATGAGCAAATGATATATCTAAAATAATTTCTTAAAAGTTACTAAATTTTAAAATAAATTTTTCCTATTTATTACTGTATCTAGCAAGATTCAGCTCAAACTCCATATCCTTTACAAAGAGGTAATTTCTTCCCTAAAACTGGTGTTTTAAATGCCAATGCCCAGTGCAAGGAGGGAAATTTTATGATTTCCCATGATCTCTGCTTTCTCTTCCATCTGCCCAGTATATGGGGAGGAAGAGCACTGGACACAGGTAGATCAACCTTCTGCTACAGCAGCCATGACTTGAACCCCTCTTGACCACCAATGCTATTTACTTTTGACCATGTATTCATTGAGTATTTGTGTTGACTCCAATATCTGTGCTAGATCCTAAGTAAGACAGAAGAAAAACATGAAGGACTGCTGGCAAATAGTCCATGCCAAGGATATCTCAAACTCCTGGGGAGACAAAGCAAAAGTACACATGCATGTACACACATACATACACATATATACACAGAGCACACACAAACAGTTAAGGGGCAGAATTATCTATGTCTCACCTCAAGGCAATGGTATTTATATTGTTCCACAGTATTTGTTAGCTTGTTAGCTATATTCCTAGAAGACAGTGTGCCAAGTGACAGATGGCATTCATTGTTGTCCCTCTTTCCAACTTATTTAATGGCATTTTAATGCTTTCCAATGGTAAAAGGACATGCTCAAAGTAGAAAAATTTTAAAGTACACAAAAATATAAAGAAACAATATTAAATTCATGTGTGACTTTTCCATTTAAGGCATAACCATTGTTGACATTTTAAGTTTCTTTTAATCCTTAATCTCTGCTTTTTTCTTGCATAGTTGACATTAAATTGTATTGTAAACTTTAAATCTTGTTTTTCCTGAAAGTTTATAGTTAGTATTTACCCAGGTCACTAAACACATTTCCTAAATGACATTACTTAGAGCAGTATGATAGTTTATTATACAGTACCTACTATATGCCAGATGTTGTACTGAGCACTGTAACAGCTATATGAATTAACACTGGGGAGTGCTAAATACTTTTCTAAGAACGGAATTGTTTCATTTAATCTGTACAACATAATGCAATTAGTACCATTATTACTTTGCTTATTCAGAATAAAAAATAAAACAATCCCTGGCAATTTTAAATAGAAGGCAGTTACCCAATGCTACACAGTTGACAAAGGATAGAACTAGGTCATAAACCTAGAAAATTGAGCCCACAATCTACCTACTTAACTACTCTGTTGTGCGTCCCCTTGCATAGACTCCCCCAACTCCATGTACTGTCATGGCTGACACATAATGAGAATAAACTGTATGTCCAGCACAGGCTATGCCCTTTAGAGCATTAATTTATCTAATACTATCATTTTAATAGTCACCTTTTTACATGTGAGAAAGGTGAGACAGAAAAAGAATAGATAATATGCCTAATATCACACAGGTAGGGAGTGGTGGTCCAGAGTTTGAACCCAGGTCTTGGACTTCAAACAGAAAATAGAATCAGTCAAATATAAAGTCATGAAGTTTTTCCTCTATTTCCCTCTGACCGTTTTATGGATTTAGCTTTAAAATTTGTCTCTGATGAATTTTGAGTTCATTTTTGATGGTATTGGGTAAGGGTTCAACTCCATTCTTTTGCATGTAGATAACCATTTTCCCCAGCACCATTTTGTTGGAAAGGCTGCCCTATTACCATAAAGTGGTCTTGGCACCCTTGCTGAAAATCATTTGACCAAATATGTGAGTTTCTTTTTTTTTTTTTGTGGAGGGGGGCCTTCTGTCTTTATGACACAGTTTTAACTGCTTTTGCTTTGTAATAAGTTTTTAAATCAGGAATTATAATATTTCCAATTTTTCTCAAACTGATTTTCTTTTGTAGGATAGATTTTTCTATTTCTGCAAAAAATAATGTCATTGGGATTTTGAAAGAGTCAATGATAAAGGCATGCAAATCAATAATTATAACAACATGTTGCAAATTTGGAAGCCACTGATTTCTCTAAAGTGTAAACATTTAAGGGTAACCATGTTATATTTGTACCCTCAGAATGTAGCATTGAATCATCTGCTGGATAGAACCCAGTATCTCTAAATGTATCAGTATTACAGAGCTCCAAATACTTACTTCCTTTTCTGATAAGAACCAAGATGTTTCAAGAACTGAACAAAATAAACTGAAAATAACGGATTTATTTTTTATGAACAAACTTCAAATTTCTTGGTAAAATAAAGCAAAATTGAATCCTGATCAACACAAACATCATAATTTCCATGATTATATAAGAGCTTTAACGAATGTAAAATAACATAAGAGATTTTGTCCCCTACAGATTTAAAACAAGTAGAATCTCTTGTTTCAGCCGGCTGTAGACTAATAAAATTTGATGGTTTTATATATATATGTATATATATATATATATATATATATGTATATGTATATGTATATGTATGAATATGTATGGATATATGTGTGTGTGTATATATATATATATATATACATACATATATATGTATATATATATATCCATCCTGAGCATCAAGAGTAAGTCAAGATCAAGTGGTTTGTTATTTCAGGGGCTATATTACCAGTTGCATGTTTATAGCAAATACTCAGGATTGGGAATGGATATGTTTTATTCTATTTATAGCATTTGTACTATTTTTTAAGTTAAAAAAAAATAAGTTGAAGAATTGAAGTTCACATAGTAATGTTGTTATATAATATAAAAGGTATGAAACATAAACCTCTTCCTTCCTTCTGTGGAGTCTAATGAAACTCCCAGTTGTTTATTTTAGCACAAGAAACTCTTGGCCTGCAGAGCACAGGAAAGGCAGAAGAAACACTTGCTTTGATGCTTCTAGAATTAACCCAAGGGGTCTTGTAAGTTAAGAGAGCAAAACTGCCATTACCCAGCCAGCCCAATAACTGCCTCCTCTATGGCCCCTTTTCTTGGAAAACAAAACACCTCACAAAGGAATGGCCTAGTAGTGGTGGTATGGAGTTGGAGAATTAGCTTTTGTCTGAGCCAGGAGGTCTCAGACTTTTATGGAATCTATGTTCCACTTTGAAATCTGATGAAATGTATGAACTATGATCCCTCACCCAAACCCTAATGCAAACATACTTGCGAAATTTTACATGTGATTTCAGGCAGTTCACAGATTTGAATTTTAGTCTATCAGGTATGAAATGCCTGTCACATACTATATTTAGTGAATTAGCACAATGTTATATAGTTGTCCCTTGCTATATCGCAGTTCACTTACAGTGGCTTCATTGTATGATGTTTTGTTTTGTTTTTTTTTCAAATATATATAATTCTGTATCGCAGAATTGCAGGATTTTGTAGTATATGTATACTTCACTGAGTACTGCATCGAATTTTATATGTTGTTAAAATTATGTAGGTCTAAGAGTATAGAAAGTGTTTTTAAAAGTGTGGGAAAGGTTAATAAGAGTGTGGGAAGGGTTTATAGGAGAGTAGGAAGGGTTTATGAAGCCTTAAAATATACATAAATGATAAAATAAATTATAACACCACCTCTTCGTGGATTTTCACCTATCGCGGGGGTCTCTGGAAGGTAACTCCCGCGATAGGTGAGGGATCATTGTACGTTAATTCGAGTGATGATGCTTGTGTTGAGATTAAAGAAATGTGTTGCAGAGTAGCAAGTTGGCTATTTTACTCTAGTGGATTTGCCAGGAAAAGAACCCCGACAGTGAAAGACTTGAGGACAACAAAGATAATTGCTAAGCCAATTGTCTATAAAGAACTTGGTGCTGCCCAAAGAGAGGTCTGGAGGTCTGGTGGCCTGGTGGTCTGGTGGTCTGGTGGTCGCCCTCAGTCACTGGAAGGGACCTTGCCCTCCCTAATTGGAGGCTCTTTGGGGAGGAGGCTGACTACTCCAGATCTCAGGGTGGAGCAAGCCACATGAGATAGTCTTAGGTAGGAGCTAATGACCACAGAAAGAACTAATGTGCTTTAGAGTGAAGATTCTGTGTCCTGCAGGTGACCTGAAGGTTGATATGAAGCACATAGACAATTATATCTGTATAATACACTGCAATAAAAATGCTGGACACTGAAGCTCAGGAGAGCCACCCTGGTTTGCATGTATTAGTCCTCTCTTACCTACAGGGAATATATTCCAAGACCCCCAGCAAATATAACAATATTCTGTAGTAAGAGTTATTACTGTGGTGAATGCAGTCTCTCTCTAGCAATATATCTTGTTGTATACAATATTTTCACACTTTAGTTGAGTGCAGGTAACTGTAAGTAAAACTGAAGGTAAGGGGGGACTACTATTCTCCAAATATATTGATACACATGAATACTTGGAGAGTAACATGTCCCTGAAAATGATGGAAGCTTTGTATTTAGACCTCCCCAGTCTCTTGCCATATGCATCTCTTCCATGGACAAATCTGTATCCTCTCCCTACAATAAATCAGTTGTAAGTATAATAGCTTTCAGTGAATTCTGGGAGCTCTTCTAGTGAACTGGCAAACCGGAGGAGAGTTTGGGTAAATCTCCCACCAAATTTGCAGTTGGTGTCAGAAATGAAGTACTCTTGGGGTTATGCCCTCCAACTATGTGGTTGGTTCCTAACTCCTTGCAGTTGGTATCAGAAGTCTCGAGCAGACTTAGCAGTCTGGAGAACTGAAGCATTTCCTTGAATCTGGCTAACTCCATGTGGCCACTTTTGATAGGGTTTAGTAGCACTCAGGCCCTTTGGAAATCAACCTCCCCAAGGGTTAGCTGGTAGGTTATCAGAGGATTTCGAGTCCCTCTCTCCTTGGATGGGCATTGCTTTGAGAAACTACTAACTTCTGAAGCAAAGCATACTTAAAGTGTGCACATTTAAAGTAATTCCATACTTCAGTCTTTTCCACAGAAGAGCCACTCATGTTCATACCCAAGTTCATGCCAGTTATATTAGAAGGAAACAGCAAAAATAGAAGCTCTTGTGCAGTAAAGGCCTCAGTCTTACTCTCCTTAGCATGCTTACAACAATCTCATAGCACGTAGGACCAAGGAAATGTCTTCCTACGTTGATACTAACAGCTGATGTGTACTGAGATTCACTCAGAACATTTTGTTTTAAGTTTATATGATATGATCTTAAAAGTAGTACATGGCATATAACCTACTAAGAGGAGTTGATCTTACAGGTAAATTTATGTTTAGTATCTATTAAAGAAGGAATCTAGCTGACAAGTATCTAGTCAACAAGGTAAACAAATTAAATAAGCTAGTAAGATGCTAGAATGGTCGAGGCAGGTAACAGTCCAGGTATTTCCAACTCTTTTTAGTCATCACTTCCCTCAAACTAGCATGAACATCAAAGCTACAGATTAAGTGGAAATTGGTAGCATTCCACTCTAAAGTGCTCTTGAGGATCAACACATTTTATAGTACAATGTTTACTGAATACTGTGTATACTTGAATACTGTGCTAGGCACAAGGAGGGGAGAAAGTGTTGATTGAAAACTTCAAGATAGGACCTGTTCCTAAAATGTCACAGTCCAGAAAAAAGAAATAGGACACACACACACACACACACACACACACACACACACACACACACCTGGGAATATAATAATATAATAAAGTAGGATATGATGGTAGAAACCATGTAGAATATGCAAAAATATAAAGTAATAATAAAGCAAAGGAGAATTCAAAGGAAAGCAAGTTTACTCCCTTCTGAGATGCAGTGTCAGATTTGACCTGGAGGAATTTGTATTTTAAGTCACCTGGGTAATAAAATCATGATTATTATAAAGACATAGCATTAACTGGATGAGAAGAGATTTAGGATATAGGATTTGGGAGAGAGAAAAGAACAAAAGGATAGAAGGAAATTTATTTATATCCATTTCTCTAAAACAACTGAGATAAAAATCAGCAAGGGGTAGCTGCACCTAACTCAAGGGACTAGATGTTATCATCCTTTTTTCCCCATCAGACAGCAGGCATAGTAAAACCAGAGTAGCTGAGGGTCTTGTGCAAGATTCATGGGAAGAAAGTGGCTGACCAGTCATCAAATTCAGGTTTGTTTGACGTAAAAGTTCATGGTAAGTCCAAACCGCAATACCGCGGTTCTAGAGCAGTCTCAGGTCTTGCTCAGTACAGGGGGATAGTGAGGGGCAGGACCTCAAAGGAGAAATGAGAGCATCTACGGAGAAGTCCTCAAGGCCAAAACACTACCATGAATCAGGCCAGGTAGATACTGTCGTGGTTTCAAATAAGCCACCCATTCTTGGCAAGATGTGAGGTCATGGCTAAGGGGAGAACTGGAATAGGACCGCCTCTAGAAATAACAAAATGCTGGGCCAGAGGAGCATAGGTAAAGCATACATTTTTATGAATGTGAAATGTTTCCTGTGTTTTTCTAACCAGCCCACCCAGGCAAGGGGACCAGTGGGGGAATCCCCTATGCTCTTGCTGCTACTTGAAAGGAAGTTGCATACCCTGGACTTGCACTAGTGAAAAGGAAATTTAAAGATTCTTCCCTTGATATGCACCTAGATTAGTTACTGACTTAAATAATGAATTCATCTATTTAAAAGAATAGAGAAATAAACATGTCTTATTTCTCTCTTTATCAGAAACTTTCTCTTCTCCACAAAGAGCCAAAGAAATGACTAGAATGCCTAAGAGAATTCTAGAAACTACCATGGAAAGTCCAGATTCTGAGACTCACCGCACAATTGATGTGATTTTACTCTTTATTCTGGAATCATTCAAACAAAAAACAAACTAGAATATGTAACAAGAATGCAATGCTAGCAGAACTCTGATATTCTAAAATTTTACTAAGACATAATTAGCATAAAATATAGTAAGGTGTGAAGGAAGATAACCAGAGGAAATAAATCCAACCTCAACAGAAAGAATAAATTGACTAAGGAAGGCACAGATTTGAACTCTGAGAGACTATGATTTCCTCCTATTGTGGATTAAGAGACTTAAAAAACAAATATTAATGTGTGATCTTAGTTAGACTCTGAATTAAGCCAATTGATCTGATCCTGAACAAACCAATTGAATAAACACTTCTTGAGACAGTTAAAAAATTGTAGAATGGGTTTTAGATGATACCAAAAAAATGACTGTTCACTTTGAAGAACATATCCATATTTTTTAGATACTTATGGATATAGAGGTAACATAATATAAGTTGTAGAAGAAGTCATAATATTCTTACAAACCAGGAAGGGAGAAAAGGAACAAATCTGAGTTAAAATTTTCAAAGACTTCTTTTTGGCTCCACCCAGCTGTAAACAGGCAATCCATCCAAACCCTCTTTATCTATAATCCATGGCCACATTGAAAATCCAAACCTTCCTAAAACATGCTCAAATGTGAGCCACACAAGATGCTGGCTCCTAGTGGGGGTTACCTACAGGTATTACATATTCTCAAATCAATCACTTGACGTTTTTACAGCATCACAAAATCTACACCTTTGCTCCAGCCTAAATCAACAACAAAGGCATCAGCAGAGACTGCATATATTACAAGATCCTTATAAATCAGCAGTTGCCTTTAGGCTTGAGGCCTCCAATTTGACCAGCTGTTCAAAACAGTAAAATCTCATTAGTTCAATGTTCAGCCACTCAACAGAGAGACTTCAAAGTCACACTGCAACAAGAGAGAGAAAAAACAGGAAGCTTCTGTATTTATATGTTAATTAACAAGCTGAGACGCTGATTTCTTATCAATAGGTAAAAAAGGGAATAGCAACCTAGCTAAGGTGGTTTTTGTTTTAATTATTTTCATCACTCCTCCTTTTTCCTTTTATGAGGAGACACAGTTTTCCTGGAGAAAAAGGGTTGTTTAGACTCTGCTTCTCTATAATAAGGTGGGAAGTTAGAAATTAAAAGCCATTTACACAAATTTGATGTTGACTAAATGTACCAAAAAATTCCCATTAGTGATTATGTGGACTTGAGCATTAGGGTGGTAAAAGATAATGACATTAACTTTCATCTCTGCCAAATGTTATGAAAGGAGGGGTGAAGTTCATTGTTACTTAAGTAAAATCCATTCTACAGCAGCAATCTGTGTCAACACTGAAATGGTTGGTTGGCAAGTATGTTGGAAATCAGGTCTGTCCCAACACCTATCAGATAGCAAAAAAAGAAAGAAAAAAACTGCAAGTATGTGCTCGTTTATTTTCATTTCACTTGTTTTGGGCAGGGAGAATGGTATCAGGGCACAGAGAAAAGTCCCCCATCCCTTTAAGCTTCTTTTCTTACTAGTAGAACAAATAAAGGAACATTACATAGGATGAGTAGGAAAAAGACCCAATTTAATGCTATACATAGTAGAGAATTTTCATGGCTGTAAATTGCAAGGTAAATGGGACAGACCGAACACCTAGCCTGTGCTGAGGTACCAGAAAGTGGGCCTTGGCATTGATGATAAAAGAGGGATCTTCACATGAGGGAATGAGGGGATAACTTCATAGGACAGATGACAAAACTTTGCTTCTAGGTTTGCCCTGACTTACGATAGGTTTCTCTGATGAAAAGTTTGTTTCTAGAGATGAGTACACATCTAAGTATCTAAGTACTACGGTAAAGGCAGCATCTACCTCTGTCGAGATCTAACAAGACCTCGATTAACCCGAAGAGGGTCTCAACTTACCTTAAGTCCTGCATGCTAAGGTGACTTGTATTGGAAAAAAACCTGCTCTGGATATCTTACGAAAAACCTATCTGAACATTTCAGGTTGAGATCAATCGTGCCTGCAGATGATAAGAGAAGCTATTTACTTAGAACTTGTCTCTAGACTTGTCTACCACAATTATTATTCTCTAGAACTTGCCTACCCAGAGCAAAATATGCCACTGCTACTGCTATTTGGCACCCGGTGTTTTTGTAACTTTGTTATTGGTCTACAGATAGCCAACAAGCTTGATAAATACACAAGTTTTTGTTTGTTTGAAGAAGGGTCTGTGGTGATCCAGGGCACAGAAGGCTGGAGGTAGGGGTGTTTGTTTTACTGTGCATCATCCATGTTTTGCCAGTGATAAGTGTTTGCATGGAGCACACCTATCAATATGGGAAAGGCCCTGATTGGAAACAAACTCTTGGGGAAAAAAATGTGGTAGGAGGGTTTCATCTGGCACATAAAGAATTGGAAACTGACAACTGACTGGACCCATAAATCCTTCCTCAAGCTTTGCTGGCTATCCTGCCAGCACACTACAACCTGTTTTTATACCTTGTCTCTTTAACACTTTTTTTTTTGTCCAACCATCGTAATGCCACCACCTCTTTTAGAAGTTTCCTGGAAAATCTTCACTTTCAAAACGTGGAAAATAAAAGGGATACCAGTAACTATGTCATTGCCACTTTTTTTTTTTTTTAAACTTATTGAGATTTTTTTCATACTGGCTGTTGACAAGAAAGCTTAGTAACAACATTTCTCTATTCAAATGGCACGCAGCTTCACTGGTACGTGATTTCACTAGACAAAGTTTCATTAGAGTAGTAGCTCTATTAACTTCGAAACTATTAGCATAAATTAGTGTTGCCACATCAGGCACTTGATAGTTGTGGAATAAGTGAAATCAGTCTATTTAACCTGCTGTTTGCTATCGACGGAAAAACTTTCTCCTATGAGATTCATAAAGTTATGTCCTAGAGTAAATTTTAAGTAAGGCTTCTAAAAAATTCATTTTCATTGTTTCTCTCATATCAAAATTCCTCTGTTTTCTAAAGATGCTACAAATCTGTTTGTCACTCAGATGCCAGACACACTTGCCAAAAGGCAGGAAGCAGGAATCCTGCACTGCGTGTGCTCTATTCTTTAAAAGCAACACCCAGTCAGCCACAGAAGGCCATTGTCTATGAGTTAAACTGACAATTCCTGTTAAACAATCAGCTCTTGCTGGCTAGCCTTCTATATTACCAAAATGGTTTTAGAAACCAGACCAGAGATAACATTAACACACTCAACTCTGCCAGATTCTCACACAAGTTTTTAACATCACCCTCTGTATTTAGTATAGATGAAAGGATAATTGGAGGCCTGTGGAAAATATGAATAGTGGGATCGCAGGCTTTTCTCTGCTTCTCATATATCCCTCTAGATAGGAGAAGGGAAGGAAATGACTTATGTAATGTTATGCTAGCATTACATGACTATTGTTTTGATGTTGGTGTTAACCACCTCAGGCAGGTCAGGGTGTGGATTCTGGCTTTCTAGTGATGGGAACCACGCAAGTCGTGACTACTTCAGTTCTTTTCTCCTCTTGTATTCAGTATGAACTAAGCAGCAGCACAAAACACAAGCACTTCCAAAACTCTGAGGTTCTTCTTTTCTAGCCCAGTGATGTGCTTAACAGGAAAAAGGAAATGAAATTAAACAAAAACAGGTTTCCAAAAACATTGTCATTACTGGCCAAGTCAAAGTCCAAAAAAATGTTAACAGCCCATGATTATATCCTTGGTAAAGCATCATCCAAAATATAATCCATCAGGAAAAATCCAGTGTGGTCCAAGATATTCCTTGAAAGGGAATCCCAGTAGTATAAAAAGTAGCTCCAACCTTCATCACAGCAGGAAAGAGCAGCCCCCTTCCCCCTGAATCTGTATGTGAGTTCACCAAGCCAAAAACCTATTACAGAGCCGACTCCCCAGCCTAGTAAGATGAGAAGGGTCTAGCAGAGTAGGAGGCAACAGCTCTGTGCTCCAAACAGGTCCTGATCCAGTGAAGGGAAATTAACATTTAGTAACTAAGGTTGCTACATGCATGCTTTCAGACTGGTGAGGAGCTCCAGAAAGTGAATTGACACTTTTTTTTTAAGCATGCTGACTCTATTCTGGTTAATATTATGTCATCACTCATATACTTAGGCTCTGACATTTATTTATTCACCTGGATCCTGTTGGTTAATTCTCAGCAATTAGCAACTTTCTATGTTACGCCTATTTTCATATGCATGCCTCTGCTTTTCTGCTTCATATATACAATTTTAGGATTTTCACTGTCCCTCATACTTTTTCATTTATGAGTTACAAATTCTCTGCCAAAGTTACACAGATTCAAGAGATTGATTCATGGAGCACCAAAGGTTTACCATCAGAAAATTAGTGTCACAGCCCACACTTCCCTGACACTAATTTGGAGGAGGGAGAGTATAAGGAATGCACATTTATTTTCTAAGTTTGTCATATTAACAAAGAAGCAACAAACCACACAAATTTGTGTTTGAGCTTTGATTTAGGAATCCCATCATTTGTTATTCAATTTATCTGCTGAAATGCATTAAATAAGACTAAAAATCCATTTTAAAGAGCTCTGCTACTTTGCTTAAAACTTATTAATATAGTTGAAAACTCCTCTAGATGTTCAAATCGTAACATATTTATATCCCTTTCTTCCATCCACATATCCTTCCTTTCTGCACTTGATCAACTTTTTGTGATCTTTATTGAATAAAGATTTATAGTCGCTCTATTTTAGCCTAACATCTTTTTCATTACTGACCAAATTTTATTTATGCTTTATTCCTTTATGCAACTATCATTTGTTAAATGCCTACTGCATGCATGTTACTGTGCTAAGTACTCAGAATATAAGCAACGGTTTTACACAGAAGAGACCTGGAGAGTACTAACAATGTGTATGCACAACCAGAATGCCAGGTAAGAAGAGAAAATTACCACAAGGGAAGTACAGCCATAATTCTAGGGCAGTTCAGAGGAATAATTTTAGATAGAAGCTCAGAGAAGCCTTTCTGAAAATAATTTTTAAGGTTTAAGAATGAACTCACAAACATGTATATGTGGTGAATGCATACTACATGGTATTTCAATAATTTGTCTATTTTGGTCTCTGAATTATTACACAGCAAGTTCCTTTAGGGCAAGGGGTACTGTTTTTGTCCACATTTATGTTCTATTTCCTCAAATATCTAAGACAGTACCTGGAATGGACTCACTAAATGTTTATTGAATGAGCTACTTTATTAATAATTAATTTGGTCATGGGGAGAATTCCAGACAGAGGCCAGGGAGAGTAGTTCGTTATAGACAGATTCTTTTGATTCCACTGCTTGGCAAATACAGAATCTTTTAGTTTTCAAAAATAAAGCAGTATGTTTCTTGCTCCATTTGAAAGTTTATTTTGATTTGAAACAAACTTGTCTTCTCCCCATGTTCTGTTCCATGCATGTGCTGGATGTGCCTGCATGTGCTGAGAGACAGCAGAGCTCGAGGTAGACATTTCCTTTTCTCACCCAGGTTCCTTGAGTAGCGCCCTGGTTGAGTGGGGCCTTTCTTCACGGCCCTTCCAAAATGTGGGAATGTTTCACCATGGCTACACTGAGGATTAACCAAACTCAGGCAAGTGTTTGGAGAGTTTTAGATGAAGGTCCCCACAGACCCACAAGGTATTAATGCGATGGAATGTTTAGAAAATCAGGCAGCTTGGCTCAATTTTTCAAACTTGTGAGGCTCTGTTTTGGAGTTAATGCTGTGCTCCCATTTCCAACAGAATATAACCCATTTCTCTCCACAGTATGGGAAAGGACTTAGGGAAGGAGAAAGGGTAACCAAGTCTGACGTCCATACCACTTAATTTCTGAGTGGGGGTAGGACAGGAGTCTGATGGGAAGAGATTGGGCAAAGAGTGTGGTAAATAACTCCATGAAATGTCTGAACCAAAGAGGTGCCGAGGGGATAAAAGGGTAACTCCTTCCTCATTTTATAGAATACTTGGAGAAGGCTGAATCTTTACTCTCAGCACTGTTTAAGTTAAATGTAAGAGGAGACTCTTATTTTTAACATTACTTACTAGTACATTCATTTGACTAAGTTGGAGAGGTAATTAAAAATGCAAACCTTGTGATCACAAATTCTTTTTACTGAAAGAGCCTCACTTTTTCAGAATAAGGTTAAGTCTCCAGGGAGGGCATTGTCTTAACAATTCAGATATGCATTTTTGTCATATATATTTTATTGAAGGAACGCTGCGTTATATAATCACATATGTTCCAGATGTGCATCACAGAGATCAGTATCTGGATATACTGCATTAAGTTCCCCACCAACTGTCTAATTCTGTCTTTCACCAGATAACTCATTTCTCTTGTCCAATTTACCTCTCCTTTCCCCTTCTCTTGGATAACCATTCACTTGATTCAGTTGTCTAAAGTCTATTGTTGCTTGATTTGGTTCATTTGCTTGGTTTTTCTATAAATCACACAAGTGAAATCTCTTAAAGGCATATGATAGTAGCACCTTATGGTTGATATTTGCTACTCATTATTAGGCATGTTCACATTTATGACTTTACTGAATCCTTACTAACATCCTCGGAGATTCCTAAGTCACTACTTTATACCCCATACACAGATAAAGAAACAGACACAAGTTAAATATTTTTTATTTCCATAGACATGCCAATTAGCAATAGAGTCACTTCATAAATACCATTTCAGTTAATTCTTAAAACAATCCTGTGGGAGAAGTGTTATCTCTAATTACAAATGAGGACTTCTTTGAATCAGGTGCTCTCCAAAATACCACAGAATCTGTAAAAAATGTTGACGATACTAGGTTAATATGACCACTAGAGCATTAACATTATTCTTTAATCACATTCCTTTATTTCATAGGCTATGAATTGAATACCTACTGTAGGCCAAACATTATTCAAAATACTTTAGATAAAACAGCATCCTTTGGTATTTACATGTTCAAAATGGAGATAAATGAATGATGTCACTATTCTGTGTGTGTGTGTGTGTACACTGTAGCTGTATGGGAAAATCCAGTTCAAACTATTTCAAGTGAATTTACCAGGACTTAATTTCACAAGTGGAAACAGCTTCTATGTTTTCAGTACATCAAGCACTGCTCAAGTGGTTGTAGTGGCCACTGCCAAGAATTTTCTGCACTGTTTAGCCAGAATCCAATGACTGCATCTTGAAAGAACCACACCCAAGGCCTTACTGTCTAGATATGACTTCTTGATGCGGAATCTTAGTCTGAGATCCACTGTTAGAGCATAAATCAGTGGTGAACTTAACAGTATTCCTATTAAATAATATCTATCTATGATTTTTAATGATCCAATGACTGATGACCATGATCTAAATTCAAAATTTTTCATATTTTTAAGAATAAGCCGAGTTATATAGTAGTGAGCAAGGTTTTTTGTGCAATTCAGTAATCACCTGCCTCTTAGGGAATTTGGAAAGTGCTATGCTACCATTTAAATATTTTCTTTCTTTCTCTCGGACTTTTTTTTTTAATCTTAATTGATTTGCTCCATGAAATGCCCTGTAAAGTGGCCAGATGTTGTAAGAGAATCTTGATAGTATGGGAATTCAACAGGAGACTCCAGCAGCATAAAATGATCCTCAAATTTCCCCAGTTCTCAATTTAGCAAAAACAAAGGCTCCCACTTTAAGTGGGATTATGAGGAATCTCTTGGATTTCACTGGTAATGTCTAAAGAGAAGAAAAATCACCCACTCTTCATACCACAAAACACACCAAACAGGATTTTGTAAACACAGAGGAAATTACCCTGGACTAGAAGCCAGGAGGTCTCAGTTCATGCTCTACTCTGCTCTTGTTTAGTTGTGTGATACTGGACAAAACATGTACCCTCTGGGTTTCACATTCTCATTTATCAAAACAGATTGCTTCCATTAGGTATAAACAAAGTGCTATGGGGAGTCAGTCCCTTACTTGGATCAGTCATTCACCAAGGGGAAGTCAAAGAGTTTCACAAAGGAGGTGACATTTGATTTGGTTTTCAAAGGATTACTAGAGTTTTGCTACCTGAAAAAGATAAGAACAGGAATGTGGGAATATGAAGGAATGGAGTGATTTGGAGTCCTAATCAAGAGTCATTCTCACAGGCAATCATGGAAAGTGATGATGTGATAGTGTATTTAGGAATTAGGGGAAAGCAATAAATAACTGCATAAACAATCTATAGGCAAGAATGTGAGATGAGTTCCATATAGATGGTAGGCGCTTATTTGCCTCACTTAGTTTAGATTTTATCCTGGAAGTAATAGAGCCAATAGGAAATTTTGTTTGTTTGCTTATTACTGCGTTGCTGTAGGACAAGATTTTTTAAATAGGAGGGGAAAGTAAAAGATGATTAAAGACCAATTAGCACGTTACATCAGACAAGATGTAAGGGCGTGGATTTAAAGGCAGGCATAATATAATGGCAAAAGAAATTTCTTCAGACAAATTAACAAAACTATGACAAGGGAAGAAGAGAAACTGAGCTAAGGAGTCTCTAACCTGAGAGGCTATAGAGTCGTTTCATATAAACAGTTTCTCAAACTTGCTCATACAAATGACTCCCCTGAAAGCCCTGTTAGAACACAGCTTTCTGGCCCCCACTCCACAATTTCAATGCAGTAGATCTGAGTGGGGTCTGAGAATCTGTATTTCTAACAGGTTCTGAGAGGATACTGCTGCTACAATGAGGAAGTACACTAATGATGGGTTAGCTTTTTTTTCCTTCTAGACACAGATTCAGCCCTTTGCCTCTGAGTGACTGAAGGAGAGGGTAGGCAGCATAAGTCAAGTTTGGGATCTGTGTTGGTTAGTACAAAGTAAATTTGCATTTCAATCTCCTTCAAACACCTTTGAACCCCAAATGTGGATCCTTACCCTGTATTTTTCCCTTTCATTTCCTTTTGTGCTACTTCCTTCCCTTTCACTTTCCCCCCCCTTGAACCTTTATCCTTTGACTACAAGTTCACCTTTGGGCTGGTCTCACCACTTTAAATGAAGGAGATGATGATCCTAAAGATGCCTGCCCAAGTCCTGGGAACATCAGAGAGAAACTCCTATCTCAAGGCTGTCACTGGGAGGAAGAGGGAAAGGTCATGTGCTGATGGGTTAACCTGTAAGTACATATTATTTGGGGGAACCTATGGGACATGTTATATCTTTTCCATCACCCCATCGGATATGAACTCCAACCAACCAAGGGTGTTATTGGGATCACATCTGTCCCACAATGACCATAACATCTTGCTGTTCAGTAAAGATGTGGTGAATGAATAAAAGAATGTTAATTTAATCTAAGTAGAGATGATCAGGAGGCAACTAGAAAAATGGGTCCATGAATTTTGCGGAAAAGGCATGTCTGTTAATAGGAATTAGGACATATAGACTGAAAAAGTATGACTCTAAAAGGCAGTTAAAATCATTAGAGCTGACATACTCAAATCCTTAAGAAGCTTAGCAAAATTAGGCATAAGAAATTCTACTGAATACATACACTTTGTAGGTAAGTGCCAATGGAGGGGTGAAGATACAATCCATGTTAGTAAAGAATCTACTGAGTTTGAGCAATAGTATATGCAACTTGATAAGCTGAAAGTTACATGTTCTTCAAATTACAGAAATAAGCATGCCCTGTTGGCTCAGGTGTTAAATCTGTGGCTGGGGCATGGTTCATGTAAAATCCAAAGACCTAGGTTCACCATCCTAGGCTGGGGGTGGGATGGGTTAAGAGGGAACAAAAATAACAAAAATTAGCAAATAAATGTTTCTTCCTCCTCTTTCTGCCTGCCTACTTACCTTCATCTCTGCCTGCTTCCTTCCTGTTATATATATATATATATATATATATATAGAGAGAGAGAGAGAGAGAGAGAGAGAGAGAGAGAGAGAGAGAGAAATAAATATTGAAGGAATGTCCATGTTTAATAGAGAAGGAAGAATTTCTGAATTTCTGTTCTTGATGACCACTCAATTCCCCTCTAACACACACACACACACACAAACACACACACACACAAACACACACACACACAAACACACACACACTAACACACACACACACACACACACTCAACCCAGTTCTGACTTAAGGAATAGGAAGGAACATAATAGTTGGATACAACCATAGAAACAGCCAAATTTATTTCAAAGTAGGAAATATAAGCAAAATAAAAATATAAGAAAGAGCTACAATACTCTAGAAAAAAGAAGCGTGTCAATCAGGACACTGATGAAGTGCCAGACTGACCCCACTCTAAACTGCTAGAAAGAATGGACGAACCATTTCAGCTTCTGGTCAAGACCATGCCACACACAGGACAACAGCTGCTATATCCAGCAACTTCTCTCCTATTTTTTCTGCCTCATTATTCACAGATGAATAGGCTGTTATAAGAAAATAAAGCTCTCATTTATCAGAATATCATAGAACATCCTTGCTCAAAAAGTCACAATTCCAGTATCAGAAGCACCAAGAAAAGACACACATACACTACCTCTGGCATTTACATTTCACAAAGGATTACTTTCAGAAAGAAAGTGTATAAATCAAGCAACATTTTGCTGAAAAGTGAATTCTTTTTTATCAATAAAGGAAATTTGTGGCCTGATAGTGATAGAACATAGTCCTCTCAAGTTCGAATATGCTTTTACCTCTGCTACCGGTTTAGAAATGCTTTAGAAGTGCACAAAAGATTAAAAAAAAAAAAGAAAAGAAAAAAAAAAAGAGTGCAGTGCCTCAGGGAGTACCGCTAGTTTAAATAACACATGAAAAGTATTTATGAGCCCTTTTTTATGAGGTGGTCAAAGAAAAGACCATCCAGCATGTAACATAAGACTGGCTGAAGAAGAAAGCATTTCCAAACCACATTGGAGAGTTAAGCATGAATGGAATTTTATTTCAGTCTCTATTGCTTATTTAAATGAATGGTGTTTTCAGATGGGGCCTAAATGATAATACAGAATAAGGTGAGGCTTGCCAGGAAGAAAATATACTAGTCTATTATTCAAAGAATGTTACTAGGTAATATTGGAATAACCTGAACTGCATGGGTTTAGTAAAAGGGAGTTTCTGGAAGGCGTAAGTAGCTGTAATACACCCAAGTCCATTTTGAGTTCTCAGAGTTGAGCATTTTGCTAGAGTCAGGACTTTGGAACTACTCCATGCTCAGCAAATGTGGCTAGGCTGTCTGTAGTCAGCCCTGCAGGAACACTGTACACACAGACCACAGCATGTTACTGCAGCACCCCATTCATTGGGGTGCAGGATGGACTGTTCTTCATTTGCTCAGTTGTTGCAACTGACCTCTGAAGAGCACATGCCTTCAGCTCTATTTCTCCTAAGTGGTAATGGGTCTGAGCTAATTCACTCAAGCTTTCTGGGCCTCTGTGTGACAGAGCATGGTCTAGTGTGTGACAGCTGGCAAAGGTTATGGGTGGTGGACACAACCTTGAGCAGAACAAAGATAACTGGTCCCTAGAGGCATTAAACTGAGATCCTTGGCTTCATTAATTCCCTGTCTTATAATGAGCATCTGCCCCATGAGTTGTATCAGTAACTAACTGTAATGGTAAAGTGTTCCCTCAGGCCACTAGTTGATTGAGTTCCAAAGCTGTGTCAAGAGTATTGATGTGTTGGGCCCTTAAATGAATGCTAAATGTTCCTAGCCATTCATTCATATCATCCCCAAACACTGATGGAGCGCCAATTACATTCTAGGCACTGGACAAGGCTATTATCTGATATATGTGATTTTCCCACCAAATTCCTTTTTAGATACGACAAATATAATATGGTATACAAAATCTGAAGTCAGTATTTCTTGATCAGAGAAGAAAGCTATTTTCTGTTTAGTAATTTAAAATAGTGAAGAATATAATTGGACTGTTGGTGACAGATTAATGTACAGATGTTAATTTACAATGATGCATACCTTGAACCTCTATGTTATCATATGTCAATAAAACAGTTTGAATTTTTTTTAGTCTAGAAAAAACCAATTTAAATAAATCCCTTAGATCATAAACATAGCATTCCTCCTCTAGAAGCACATGTGAAGTTGAGAAACAACACATGGGTATGTATTTTATGTCTTACCTGTAAGAGGCATCATCGAACTAGACTTTGAAAAAAACATAATCTTAAATAATTTGTCATTTGTGCTTCAAACCCTCTCACAGAACCAAATCAATTTTTAGTATAAAGTTTCCTTTAAACATTCACATTTCACATCTTGGTCAACTACCTTCCTCACCCTCAGGCTTCTGGATTGTGGTAGATTGGACAGTGATGGAAATACTTGACGCCAACAAGGGATCCTGCTTTAGTGTTTAAAAGAGACTAGTCAGCCTGTGAGCAGCCCAGTTTGGCACACATCACCCCACCCCCTCGTGCCCATCCTCCATTCCCCTTTCTTTCCTTCTAATCTCCTTGCCATATGGAATAGTATTTTATCAGCAGGAGGGAACTCCATCCTGTGACTGCCTCTATGTGAGGCCACTGGCTAGAGAACGAAAAGGTATCCACCCTGAGCAGCTGTCAAGCTCAACCCCAGGTAAATGATCACTTCTTTATCCACTTGTGGGAATGAGACTCCAGGAGGTACAGGGGAAGGCTTAATTAGCTTCTATTAAGAAGCAGTGAAGCTACAAGTCCTCACTTTTCACCCTACCAAAGTGATTTTGAAATAGATCCTGCCATACCAACACAGAGCAAATAGAAGCAGGTAGCAGACTCCATTTGTTTGTTGCAGTCTTCCTCACACCTGCTGAAAACTGAAGTTGCAATCTTTCCTGTAGACCCTCCCTCCCAAGGTCACCTGTACCATGCTGTTGTGGTGGAAAGGTTTTTAACCTGATTAACTATGGATTTCCTGACATATCAGAAAGCAAGAACTTATTTCTTTTCTACTCTTAAGCTATCTTACAGTTCAGCAAAGTCCATCTGTTTCAAGTCCCTATTTAATTTTTCCTCCAAAATAAACCGTGCAGTACCTCAATGATATCTGATTAATTGGTGGTCACTCAATTGGATTTTATGCTCAAATTTTTCCTTCTTTTTTTTCCCCCAGAGGCAGACATCCTTTTCCTTTTAAAAAGATATAGAACAGCTCAATCCAGAGGCAGCCTCAGTTTCTCCAAGAATTTTTTTAACTTTCTAGTGGCACCTTACTTCAGATTGTTCTAGCAGCTTAACGAGTCATAAATATTAAGTCCTGCCAGTGTTTTCTCAAGAAGCCACTTCAGTGCCTCTTCACAGGACTGTGGAAAATGATTCATCAAACAAAACTTCCAGCCTTATCAATCGGTGATTGTTGTAACTATGAAAGACATATGTTATTAGTCTTGGCTCCCTCAACAACTAAGTACAAAACAATACTTTTTAGTAGATGGTTATGGAATATTCATAAATATGAAAAATATGAGTATAATTGTAATTCATATTCTTAGCCATTTATAACCTCTGGTTGAGCTATTGCATTATCACCAACCTTTTGGAGGTCAAGCCTGTGCAAAGGTGGTGGGATATTTGGACTTCATAGATAGCACACAACATCCAGAGTTTTCTGGAAATAGGACTAGCTCTAACTATTACCAACCAGCAATTAATCATGTCTGCCAGCTTGTTGAAATGCTTCAATAGCATGTGGACTTTTCTGTAACACATTTTTAAAAACAACCATCGAATCCTTTATTTATTCATTTACTACACAATATTTGGTGAACACCAAATTTGGTTCAGGCACCGTTACAGATCTGGGAGTCATTCCTCTTGCAGAATCTGCAGTCTGCATCCTTCTATTATAAGAATTTTGTCAAGATCATTTGAAAGCTTGAACAGAGGCTGGCAGATCTAGTCATTGGATTTTCTAGAGTCAGCAACTGCCATTTTTACTGATACTGTGAGTGACACCTGTTGGTGTATGTGGGATAAGGAAAAAATGTGTAGGAAACTGTCCCTCTGTCTATGAGACATGTGGAAGTACAATTCCATCAACTAAAGCTTGGTATTGGAAATATAAGATCTGAAGACTGAGTCCAGTCATTTAGAGCCACTGGGGGGCTTCATTGCAGACAAAGCAAAAGTGTTATCAGGTGATTTCTCTACAAGGCACTAAACACATCTGCACATCCTCCAAACACACACGTCTGCCCCAGTATGAGACATGTGGAAGGGAGCTGTAACAAAGGCAGTCCATCTATTATGCCATTACATTTGCATATATCTCTTCACTGGGACTGATAGAAATGGTTTTAGCTAGTTTTCATCTATGATCATTCTGGGAAAAATTAAGAGTAATAATATGAGAAATCTAATTTATGAAAAAGACTTTATACTCATACTAGCCTGAGTTCTAATTCTATCTACATTACTTGGCACTTGAGTGTCCCAAGAAAACTACTTAATCTCTCTGAGCTCACTTTTCCCACAAAGATTAGTCTGCCTATGACTTACTGCTCTTCTGAAGGCTAAGAAGGAATGATAGGTTGCTTATCACAATGCCCAATACAAAGTAGAGACCAAATGGTATTAGAAATTCACCCTGTCACACTGAAAATAGCAAAAAATTCTGACTATATAATTGGGAAGAAACATAGCATAATCCAGATCTGAGCTCCATAGTTTACAGTAGTATGAAAATCTCTTTATCATTTAACCTACTCATTTACCCCACTATTAGTCACATACATGCGAAAGAATCTATCCCAAGGACAACTATCATCAAACTGTTATTACATAATCATTTAATGCCAGATCTGCATGTTTTAAGTGAAGTCTCAAGTCAATTGCTTACCAAGAATATTTAAAGAAAAGATTTCTTTTTACGCTTCCTAAGTATGTCCAATTTGTTTTTAAAAGGCAGGATTCCAATCTCACAGTAAGAAAATGTGGTGTTTAGGGTGACCATTATAATACTGTGACTATATTTCTCAAACCATAAATTGACATGTGGTCTGACAAGCATAGAGTGTACTTCTGGAGACAGTGGGATAGAATATTTGAAATCAGAACTGGAAAATTTGGGACATATGAAGGCTATAAATAGTGGGCAGAGAATGGGCTGGTTCCAGCAGAGACTCAGTTCCTCCAAAGAAACACATAATTACTCACCACCATTTGTTATACTTACAAATACTGCCATATAAGAGAGACAATTTAAATCAGAATTGTAAACAAGCCAGACCTTTGCCAGAGGACTGCCGGGCAGACACATTCCTTATTCCCAGGGCTCTCTGAAGCCCTGGGCAGCATAGCATTGGAGGAAACAGATAATATAACATCACTAAGATACAAACACACCATACAGAACAGTATGTTCACTGACATAAGATGGTCCCCTTGATTGACCCATTATCCTATATGAGGAAGGTAGAATAATTTGCACAGGAAGACTTAATATGTCCATGCTTTTCCCAGTAGGAGAATCCACTTTCTGCTCAGATCTATCAGGAAGCTACTCCTTGTAGCTAAGCTGACAGAACAAAGCTGGGATTAGAGTAAGACATAGGAGAGCTGGGTTGAAGAGTAAAACAAATTCAAAGGAACTTATGTTTTTATTGCTTTCACATTTTTTATTTGGAATAAGGTATAGCATGTCTGCAAAACAGAAAACAAAAACCCTGATATAAGACTTTACTCCAACAGAGAATGGCAAAGAGCAAGACATAAGGTTACACATTTATCAGAATAATGACAGGAAGAGCTCATTTCATGAGTGTTACTCATGGCTGGTATATACCAGACACACAGTTAAGGAACTTGTAGACAAACTTTCTTAATCTCAACAGCACTATTATAATCTCACCTTTTTACAGGTAAGGACATTGAGGCTAAAAGACATTAAGAGAAACAGACCAGGTTCATACAACTTCTAATAAACTGTCCAGTCTCAAATTGAATTCAGGTGTTCAAGCTCTGGAATGCCCAATATGACACCTCTAGCAAGAGGAAACATTTTGGGAAGGACTAGAGACAATTTTTCCAGCCTTATGATTTCTTAGAGCATAGGATCAGAATCAACAAGGAACATTTTGAAAATACAGATACTTGGGCCCCATCCTGGAATTTGATTCAGATGACCCATAACTATATTTTGGAGTCCCCCTACCTCATGCTGTTGATTCACATACACATTTCCTATTAAGAACTTCTTGACAAACTCAGCTCTATCTGCCTGAGTTTCCACTTCTGTCTTGTTAAGAAAGGATTAGAAGTCAACATCTACTATTACTATTGAGCATTTGGTATCTGCCCAATATAAATGCAAGTCTAATGAACATGTCACAGCAGCCAAAAAGTCCTAGTTCCATAGTGGTGCTTCAGGCATTCCCTAAAAAATAATTGAGATTTTCATAAAATTCCAAGTCACCTCTTAGAGATTATACGTTCAATAGGTATCTATGCTGTGTGACACATTCTTGACTACTGCAATAAGTCAAAGTTAGATGAAGCCAAAACCAGGTTAAAGGCTACTCCTACAGAATACTTTCAGGATGACCAGCTTAGAACAAACTGGAGGAAAGAGGCAGCCACAAGTAATCTAAGGAAAACAATGCAAATACTATGCAAATACAATGAGTGATTTGGATAAGTGGAGTATGTATACTCAAAAGTGTGGAACTCCTATCTGACTGAAAGCGAACCTTAAGAACACTAATTTCCTCTAGATACTGGAAACAGGAAAGCAGGAAGATTGAAGAAAATGTAAGGATCTACTTCCAAAATCTTCATTTAAAAACTTTTGATGCTGCTACATGAAGCTTCACATGAAGATAGGTGGGAAAAAGAAATTGAACCAAAACATCGAAGTCCATATTTCTATACAACCCACGTTTCAGAGGTTATCCATTGTTTACTGTCTTAAATGTACAATAGAAGAATGGAGTTAAAACATATTACACTGGTCTTGACTTGATAGTAGAAAAGAAAATACTGTCAAGGACAATTTATATTCCTGATCTGTCTCTGCTACTCACTGACTTAGGTGAAAGATTTAACTCCAATGCCTTGATTTCTCAATCTGAAAATCTGGGTAAAGAGGAGGAAGGGGAATATGGGTAGATGAGAGACACCACATTTGTAGTATACTTATGCTCTAATTGCAAACTACCCACAGTTATGTACATTCTGTTTTATGTGTTTTATAAGAGTCAGATGTGGAATTCCCTGTGGTAGTGGTTGTTTTAACTCTCTAAAAGCTTGAAGAAAAGTTAGAACTAAAAAGAAACTAAAGAAATAGGACTTAAGAATTAAATGTTTTGAATATTTTCCTTCCTAATTTGCTTTGTAGATAAATGGAATACAGACTATCATCAATGGAGTTCTTTCAAGTGAATAATAATCACATGCATGTACAAAACCATTGGTGAAGTCTAGATGTGCAATTAAATGCCTAATTATGCTTAAAGAGCCCCTGAATTATTTATTCCCTTACTAAACCCTCAGGAAAATACACAGTAACCTTCTGTCTTGAGTATGGGTTCTTTAAAGTATTTAAATGCCATGAAAGTGCAACTGTGTGCCCAATTAGGGGTGCAATTGCTGAGTCAAAGCATGAAACTCAGCCTCTCCCCCTGCTATGCTGGTTAACTCTCCAGATCCTAGTTACTAACCCAAAGGAGCCTATTAATCAGCTGCTTCTGTCATCCTGAGGCTTGGTGAGAAGTATCAGTCGCTGTATCCTCTGATACTTTTAAAGATGTTATGGGGGTAGAGGGGAATCAAACCAATTGTTACAGTGCTTCCTTCAAGAGATTTTTTTTTTTTTTTTAAATTTCCTCAGCTAAATGATTGAAAATTATCCTCAGATAATCACTCTGCCACTGTGGAGAGCTGTAGGTAGGGCAGGACAGGAGAGAAGAAGAATAGGACTCCTTTAATACCAAATTCTGGTCAGGTCTGTTTTTAGACTTCTGTTGAAGAGAGATTGGAAATCCAAGACATACCTCTTACAAGGGACTCATAGCATATCTGAAAAGATCATGTAGTAAGGATTTATAATATTGTCTGATTTGGAAATCACAGATAAGTACCCTTCATCAAAAGGTCTTACATTGATTACCCATATCCCCTGGCCCAACTGCCTTCCACAGATTTTTAAGTAACTGATCAGGTCATAGTTAGTGGGGGGATTACTGAATGACAAAAGCTGGAGTCAGGGGTTAGGAGAACCAATAAGAGCAGGTACCAGCAGTGAAGAGGAAGAGGTCTAGATATGACGGATAGACATGGGGGTAGGTAAGGGGAGCAGGCAGGGAGAGGAGAGAGATTTAGAAGTCATCACTTCAAGTCCTAGGATTAACAGGATTCACACCCCAGAGAAAGAGGTGAATACAAGGAATCAAAGAATAATCAAAGCAAAGGAAGGGAAAGAAAGCAGAGAACTCAGTGCTGAATCAGAACATGGGGACAGTATTTTGTCATGAGAAACAAGCATCTAGGCATTGAGACCTTTGACTTAAGCACCTGCTCAGGTGTTGAGTATACTGGTCAGTGTTGATAATGCAATACCAAATCAGTTGATAAAATAATAGCCCGGAAGAGACCTGAGGAGAAGTTTTAGATGCTGAACACACAACTCACGTAATCTTCTGGTCTTTTTATAGATTCCAAAGTTTGAGCTAACATGTAAACGGTTTCAACTAAAGAAATTCAAGAGGTGTTGGAATAGGGCTCCAGCAAGCAAGTCAGCACCCTGACTTACTGGTATATGTTTATTCTTTTTCTCTAATATTTGTCCAGGTTAGCTGTTTTCTACATTCTCATTCTTCTGTTTAAAAAAGAAAGGCCTTAATATGCCTTACACCTCCTTCCTATTTGGCTTAGAAGCAAAAAATTCCAGCTGTTGCTATTTATGACTCATCCTGAACAGGGTTTGACCTTTTGCTGGCATAGTTGCCCCTTATTCTATGGTTGGTAAACAGAACTCTCTCTGAGCCTACTCCACAGACCTCATCCTTCCTTTTGTCAGAAGAACTCTGTGTGAGTCTGTTATGACTGACTCAAGGAGAAAATAATTAAAGTATTGAAAGCCTAGTCCCAGGATCAGAGAAAATGCAGTGGCTATGCATTTATGTGCATATAAACAATAAGGATGCATTTATACAGTAGATGACACATGTATTTGAATTTTCTTCTTCTCTTTAAAAATATGCAACCCATAATAATTCATCAGGGGTCAAAGACATTGTCTCCCTTTTGTAAATTGGAATTTCACAAGTCAAATGTTACACACAGATTTATATTGGTATGTAGAGTGGGAAGGGACATACTGTAGTTTGGTTATATGGAAATCAATTAAGAGATTAACCTTTTTTCAGGGGTTCTAATTGATCATAGCTATTGGTTATTAGTTGATCAAACATACAAGGTTTTTCTCCAACGATAAACATTGTTATGCTATTTATGTGTTTTCCATGCAATTGGAGTAAACACAGAACTGGGAGAACCTTATAGAACTGAAGCTTCCTTTGCATAATGGGAAATCTGTCTCATGATAGAAACAAGGTAGAATGCTAAAGTGGAGGGAGCATTCAATCACCTAGAACAAGAATCTGCCCTGAAATTTTACCTTACTTTATTGTAAAAATCCAGTGGGTTTAAGAGACTGAGAAAATATATGCGGGTACTACTAGAGAGTACTGATACACTACTCTTGGTCACCAATAGGCAGGCAAGAGTACTGATCCTGATCCCATTATGTGCAAGCCCCCATGTCAGCTGTTTTCCTTCAGACCCTCATTCTCTCCATTGTATTACTCAGTGAGCTTCTACTCATATCCCCACCACTTGTAGTATTTCCTTTGCCTCATAAGATGAGTATGTTGTAATCTTTTAAAAGTCAGGTTCTGTTCATACCACCCATTTGCCCACAACCTCAAGGACTCATCTTGACCTAATATAACAGTGATAGCTACCATTTACTAGCTACTAGGTTTCAATGCTTTAACTTGTAATTATCATTCTGAGAATGATAATTACAAGTATAAAAAGCCCTTTGCCCATTAAATAATCAAACATGAAGAAATCTTCTTGAAATAATAAAACTAAAGATTCAAAAGTTTAGCAATCTTTCCAAAGTAACTAAGTAATTACCTTAGCATTCACTGGAAGATCCATCCAGGTTGAATGTTGGGGATCTCTCTACTCTCCCAGACGGCTCCACTGGCGGGGAGCGGGGGGCGGGGGCGGGGGAGTGCAAACTCCTTCCTGACATTCAAGGTCTTCTAGAATCTAGATTCAACAAATGTCCCTCATTTGGATGTCCCCTACCCATACCCTTTTGTCAAAAACAATACATGCAGACTCCTTTAAATGCACCATCCCATCCTGTGTTAGGATCTTCTATTCTGGTTCTACTTCCTAGGATGTTTCTTCCCCATCTAATTCCAGCTACCAGTCCACAGCGCAAAATGCCAAAATGCTGCCTCCAATCCTTCCTCAAAAACATGCTTGTACTACTAACACACCAGCTAAAAGTAACTTTGAAGAGGTCAGGGCATTCAAGGAAGCAGGTACAGACAGAGTGAGAAAAATAAAGGAAAGCAGTCTTACTGCTCCTGCATTATTTCCTTCAGGAAAACACATACAAGTATTATGATTAATGCCTTAAAAATGCTGCATTGCTTTAGGCATCAACTATCCACAACATGGATGAATACATTTATGTTGAGTTAATATTGAAATTGCTACTTAAACTAGTTAATGAGAGTTCATCCTGATTGAAAACATGAGAACAAAAATGAATAAATGAAGCCCAGCATGGCCATGAGTGAGCACTCATCAGCATTGCTCACATAAACCAGGCTAACCTTGATGGACCATCAGCTCTGGGGCATGAGGCTAAGCAATTTCAGAAGAAGGAATTCTGCAAACCTTTCTTGAGTATGTCAGTTCCTGAGAATCCATGATGAATAAATTCTCTTGCTTCGTGAAATATGTGTAAGGTGGACATTCTACCTATAGGATAAAATATACTCTAGTGTAGAGTCAAGATGTGAGTGCTTGACAGGCATCTCAATTATACAAGAGAGACATAGGTTGACAATTGCATTAACTAATTTAGAGCAACTCCTAGACAAGCATTATTCTCCATCCAATTGTCCCTAGAACATACATTCTCAACAGGGATGATAAAGAGGGAAAACTGATTCATGGGAAATGAAAAAATATAATTATATATAAATCACAGATGAATAAGAATTACATAAATATATGTATAATAGATATAATGTACTGTGTGTGTGTATATATATATATATATATATATATATATATGTAACATTAAAATTCCATGGTGAAGGAAGACATTAGGAAAAAAATAAACCTCTGTGGAAGAGGTATAAGAACTAGCCCATTTCTGGAACAATGGATGAAAGAGAAGCACATGAAAATTGGGTAAGTATACTGAAAGGAGAAATAGGAAGCCATATGGGAGAATTATCCAATCTTCAGTTGTTACCAAAACCTGCCCATAGTCTCTGACTAGCGGTCTCTAAAAACATGATTGAAATCTACATTCATGCTATAGACTGGTTAGTCAGCCACCATCAAATAACTTAATGAAGGAATCCCACTTGTACAAAGGAGGAAAATCCGAAAGAAAAGCTGTGCCTGCAACTTAAGAAAAATTATTGTGTCTCAGAAGAAAACAGACCCAATGAGATCTTAATCTTGGGCTTCTAACCTCCAGAAAAGTGGAAAATATAAGCCTCTGTTGTTTAAGTCACTTAGTGTGTAGGTTTTGTTATGGCAACCCTAGCAAACTAATACATCTGTGTGGTATGTGTGGTAAGTGTTAGTTCATTACTAGTACTCATTCCTACCTGGTGGTTCTCCACTGGGCACAGGAGGTGCCAGAGGACAGATGTAGACCAGAATCTTTAACCACTACTTCCCTGGGAATTGGCCTGGATCTTTGAGGGACAATGTATGAAATAAGCTTTGTTCTGTTATGCCACTGAAATTTTTAATGTTATTTTTACACAGCATGACTTAACCTACTGTTATTGTCGTACCAACTCTACACATGTGTGGGAGGCCTCCTAGTGGTACTGGGGTGTCTCCTTGTGCAATGTTTATGAAATGAGAATTTTCTTTTCTAACAAAGTCATGACAACATGAAACTAACAATGAAGTGTTCAAAGTGGCTGATCTATGCAGAGACTTCAAATAGAGACTAAGAAGAAGAATCTGTCATCTAGTGAGGCAGGAAGAGAATCTCCATGTTATGCTCACAACATCAGACAGTGCTCAGTGACAAAGATGTATATGTTTGGCATAAAGTAGAATGGGTCAGTGGAATTTAGTGACATTAAATTAAGGAAATGCCCTTCAAAACTTTCTTTCTCACTAGAAATCCCCTTTAACCCTTGGAATTTGGTTTCCCAGATAGTCAACAAGAATATCTGCTTTCCCAAAAATATATACCACCATAGAAACCTACAGATTTCTCTATACATCTCAATGTGATGTTATTTAGCTAGAAGAATTCTGACAAGCACATCAAGACTTTTTTATCCCAGCGTGCATCAATTATTGAAGTCCCAAACATCCATGAGAAAATCCACCAAACACAACCATCAGTGCTACCCATCTTTACTATACAAAGAATGGGGAGGAGATTCCCCAAACTTATTCATAAAATGCACTACACGTATCTTCTTTCATTCCTATACCCCTTAATTCATTTCTCACTCCCTTGAGTATTCCAGGCTATGATTAATTTTCCCTGAATAATGTAAAGATTCCAAAGCATCCTGAGCCAGTCAGCCATTCCATTAGTGTGAAATTTATCTTTTGTTCTTAACACTTGATTTTGTCTCATGTGGAAACCCAGCAAAGACGTGTGCAAGTTAAATCCTACAAAACAGCACTTTGGCCAAAGGTCCAGAGAGGCACCTGAAGTCCAGACAGAAAGTTACTTGCATATGTTCGCATCAGTTGCCAGACAGAGCCCCTTTCTAAGTAATCTGGCAGAGAGGGGGTGTCTTTTCTCATTGACACAAAGGTCCTTACGAGACAGCAATGGCTGTGCATCATACTCCCTTCTCCAAGGCCTCAAGTAGCTCTCCATTCTCTCAGTATTACAGCTGCACTATTGTGCACATACTTCACAGCAAGCAATATCTTCATAGGGTTATCCCATGCCCCAGTGGCTATGGCATCATTTCTGTGAAGGGGTTTCCCTGATATCTGATGGACAGACACTGTAGCCACCTCATTACTTAATCCTGTAGTTCTCAACAGCACCATTGTAAGAGGGAACTTGGAAATTTGTGATGGAGCTTTTTGCATCCTCACAATAATTAGTACTCCTGTCTTTTTAGTGAGCCAGGGTAGCAGATGCTATTCATCTTACAGTGTTTGGGGCAGTCCTGCACAATGGATCATTATGTTCCATCCTGCATGGTTTGCAAATATGTCACCTAATTTCATTAAAAGTGAAGAAAATGTTCATACATTGAAGCAAATATTACTGCCAGTCATGTGCTCACTATTCCTGTGAAAACCCAGAAGTTCTAGGTGAATACAATTCTGTGTTTTCTAGAACTTATAATAACCTATCTATTTTTCTGAGTCTGGGATCTAATTAACCTTGCATATGAATAGAAAGTATGCTTACAGGATCTTAATATATCTAATATTTAATATACCAAGATTTCCTGATATACAGCCATCATGCAAATCAAAGGGGAAATGGTAACTAATTTTGTTCTAACCTTCGATAAGAATATTCACGGTGTCAGAGTAAACACTACTTACTAGTTGTGTCACTCTTCAGGATAGCTAAGCTACCAATCTCATGTGTCTATCCAGTCCATGTTTGCAGCTATGCCACTGATGGAAACTCTATGACTGGGCAAACATTTCCTCCTTCAGTAAGTTTTCTCACATAACCATGACCAAATATTTACCATTCAGAAATAGGTGCCATTTGATTGTAAAATGCCCATTCTTTAGCTCAGCTATATTTTTTTTTGAAGTATTATCATATGGCTTGACATAAAATTATATTAGTTTCAGGTGTGCAACATAATGATTCTAAGTTTTTATGTATTACAAAATCATCACCCTAATAAATCTAGTTAACATCTGTGCAAAGAATTTGGGCACCTTAGGTAAAAAACAAATTTGGCGCCCCTATAAGTTCACTCTAAATGTCTTGCCTAAAACATTTGCCCCTTGAACCACCCAGTGCCAGATGGCCATTTACCCACCACAGTGCCAGAGATAACCCCCATAGTACTTACCTGTAGCTTGACCATGCTGCAGTGTTCTGCTCCCTTTGAAGAAACAAGTACATGTGTGGTGGTGGAGGAATCCTCTTCCCACATGAGTCCTGTTTCCTCACAGTGGGCGGGAACAGAAAGAGCATCTGTGGTCCCCACAGTCAGTACCAGCAAGGGCCATCTTTAATGCAGGGCGAAAGAGGCAGCTGCACTTGGGGCCCCTCAAAAGACTAGGTCCAGAGCAACTCAACTGCCCTTTTACCCCAAATTAAAGACAGCCTGGCTTATTAAAAATGGGACAAAACTAACATTTATACTAAAATGATGGGCCAGTTAGGAGACATGGTAAAAACAGTAACATCCCATTTAAAATAGTATATGTGGTCAGCCTAATGATAAGCCCACAGCCAACATTATGCTCAATGGTGAACAATTGAAAGCTTTTCCTCTACAAGTAGGAAAAAGACAAGAATATCCAGTCTCTTATCACTATTCAAAATAGTATTAGAAGTCCTAGCCAGAGCAATTAGACATAAAGGAGAAATAAAAGTAATTCAAATCGGAAAAGAAGTAAAACAATCCATGATGTCATAATATACATCGAGGACCTTAGACTTCAATAAAAATACTGTTAGAAGTAAAGTGGCAAACTACAAAATTAATATACAAATATGTTTCATTTTTCCATGCAAAAAATTAACAGTAATCCCATTTACAAAAAATACCTTGGAAAAAACTTAATGAGAAAATTCTGTACAAGGAAAACTACAACACACTGTTAATATAGAAGACAACACAAATAGATCAAAAGTTCTCATGGGTGAGAAGATTTAATGTTATTAAAGTGACCATATTACCTAGAGCAGCATAAGATTTAATAAAATCCTTAACGAAAGTTCATTGGCATTTTTGAAGGGAAAAAACAAAAATACTTTAAACAAGTATGGAATTAACAAAGATTACAAACAATCAAAGCATTTATGAGAAAAAAGAAAAGTGGAGATATCACACTTCTGGATTTCAAATAATACTACAAAGTGATAATCACAAAAATAGTAGAGTATTGGCATAAAAACAAACACACAGGTAATGGAATAGAATTGAGACTTCAGTATTAAACTCACACATCAGTTCTTTTATGACAAAAGAGCCAAGTGCATACAATGGAGAAAGGAATCTTTTGAACATAGATTGTGAGGAAAATTAGACATGCAAAAGAACAAATGGCTCTCTGACACCATACACATATATACACAAAAATTAATTCAAAATGGATTAGAGACTTGGATGTAAGATTACAAACCATAAAATAGATAAAATAAAACATGTTCCTTGAATATTGACCTTAGAGATGTCTTTGGAGACAGTAGTAGCAAGAGAAACAAAAACAAACGAATGGAAATACATCAAAATAAAAGGTTTCTACACAGCAAAAGCAAGTACCACTAGAATGAACCAATAGTCAACGAATGGGAGAAGATATTTGTACATCATATATTGAACAAGCTATATAAAACACTCATACAACTCAACAACAAATAATTATAAAAAGTGTCTAGACTCTTCTCCAAAGAAAAGATACACATTAGCAATAGGCACATGAAAATATTCTCATTGTCATTTATTATTGAGAAATGCAAATCAAAATCCCAATGAGATAGTACCTTATACCAGTGAAAATGGCTGTTATTGAAAATACTAGAAACAACTGTTGTCAAGGGTGTGGAAAAAGGGAACTGTTGTACACGGTTGGTGAGAATGTAATTAGTGCAGCTGCTTTGGAAAACAGTATGGATTTTCCCTTAAAAAGTTAAAAATTGAACTACCATAGGACTCAGCAATTCCACTTCTAGTTATCAATCCAAGGAATATGAAAACACTAAATCAAAAATATAAATGCACCCCCATGTTCATTGCAGCACTATTTGTAATAGCCAAGAAATGGGAACAACCTAACTACCCACTGACTGATGACTAGAGAAAAATGTGGTATATATACCAAATGTAATGCTATCTTGCTATTAGAGAGAAAAAAAGATGAAATCTTGCCATTTGCGACAACATGGATGAAACTAGAAGGGATTATATTAAGTATAATGTCATAAGGAGAAAGACAAATACTGGAGGATCTCACATGTGGAATATAAAGAAGACAAAATAAGTGGCTGATAAAACCAAACAGAAATTGACCCTCTGACACTAACAACAGAATTGAGCTCACCAGAGAGGAAGGAGTGGTGGATGCCCACTGGGCGGTCTACTGGATACTGTGGAGAGCTATTAGAAATTTGATGGTAGATATAGTGTGCTATGTGTTTGATAAAGAGTGAACCCACACACCTAAATTTTACATTGTGTTGCTTGGACAGAAAGACCAAATTTTGAAAATATCTAAATGACTTTATAGTTTGTATACTAGAGAGGTAGACTTGGGCAGCAAAATTGTCTTTTGATAACTAAAAATTATCTTTAGTTGGAAATAATAATGCCTCTTCCCTCTTCCTCTCAACTTACTTCTCTAGCCCACAGAGAGAGAACTCTGGATTAAAATAAAGAAGGGAGGAAAGTAGATTAAAATAGAGGAGGAAATAACATGATATTGTTAGGGTCAAAGGAAAAACAATTCCCATTTCTCTGAGGTTCTTCATAGGCAGGGTAAATGAATAAATTCACATTAGGCATGATTAGTAAGAGAACAACCCAAATGAAATAATATACCAGTGAAGAATTTACGTGCTAGTAGATTTTGAGGTAGCTGGGGCAGACCCACATTTATATCCTGAGCTGAAGAAAGGAAAGGGGACCTGTGGCCTCAGAGGAGAGGAGGGTGTCATCTCATGGCAAGGAGGAATAACATGCTGGTTCTGAAACTAAAGACAAATAATTTTCCTTTCTATACTCTACTAGAGAATAGAGAAGGAAGGCCATTTCTGGATTAGAAAAAGGGTGGAGACCTAGGGAGAGGCAAATAGGTTCTTTGATGAAGGGAAGGGCTAAAGGTTTAGAAAAACAGGAGCTTCTCCTTTACCTGTGGGCTGTCCATACTGTTCTTGATTCTTCATGTCAGAAGGGGGCCTGCACAAGAGAGCAATTCTGAAAGACTTGGAGTATTCTGGTTTATGCCCCTCAGTTCCCTCCTAGGTGACTCCCTGAAAGTCACACTCATTAACAGCTAGGCCAGTGGCTATGAAGAGAGAAGAACTGTGTTAACATTTTAGTGACAGGAATTTTGCAAAAGTTAGAATGAAGATAAAGAAGAACAGAGCAAATCTAAACACATGTCCCTACACACCATTAAACCAGTCTCCCACTCCTTTTGACCAATAAAATGGATGATCCGGTGACATTACTTGTCCTGTTCATGTAGGAACATTTTTCTTCGTTGATTGACATAAGCTGCTCTACGCTGAGCAGTCAGGGTCCAAAGCATGTCCAGAAATTCTGAAGCACCGCACATGTTAGACTATCAACATCATGCTACTGGGCTCCTGTTCTAAGAACACAGAGAGATTTAGGATTGCTTACTCTAATTCATAGTCTCCAAAGGTTGGGAATACAAAAAATACAAAATATGCAGTCATAATACATAAGTAGATTCTCCATAATTTCTCAACAGTCAAATCTATATGGCACAGTTTAATGAACAAAGGAATCTAAGTTTGCAATGTGGTTGGCAAAGTGAAATGTTTGATGACAGAGGGAGTCAGAAATTCAAGTCCACATCTTCTTGACTCACTTGGTTGAAAAACCCTTTATACACTCTGTTGCCACATAAAATAAAGAGTTCAGCATGGTTATGGACAGGATCAGACTGGGATCTGTCATTCTCAGCATCTGGAATGTTCCAAGAACTTTGAAAAAGTGTCTATACATCTCCATTGTCCAATGTTTCTGGGTAAATCAGATTTCAAAAGAGCTGATGCAGGCAGATTTTAGCTTCATTCTGACAGTTTTAGAGCTTAATATTGGTAACAGGGAGGTAAGACTGGATGAGTGCAATGGAGAGACACCCACAGAGAAAAGACAGAGACACAGAATCTGAGATGGAAGGAGACCAACAGATCAGGAAAGAAATGAAGGCTCCCGGGACAGGCACAGTTGTCTGCCACAGGACAAGCAATGAGGAGTGGATGGAGAGATAAAGTGCTGAGGCGGTTTTCACTGCCTTTGCCAGATCCTTACTCTCTGAAAACGGGTTCCCTTTATTGCATGTACATAATAAAGCTGATGTTTAAAAATGATACATATTTCATGATATTCATTTTTATAAAACATAATACGCTTAGAAAAGTTTGGAAGGAAACATGTAAAAATATTAGCAATGGTTATTTCTCAGTAGTAAGTTTCTAAGTGATTTTTATTTTAAACAATCTTGCATTTTTCTGTCTCTACAATAAATACACTGATCTTTTTCATAATCAGAAAAAGTAAAATCTTCCTGAAAGAGCCATTTTCAACCCAGTCCATAGTCAGTTCAGAACAATGCTGACCACTGAAAACATACTTTCAAATTATTATTCATTCAGGTGGAATTATTTATTGTTTTAATTGCTATAGAAATTCCGGTTGTCTTCAGAAACTCTGTTTTTTAATTTATATGCAAACAAAGTGAATGAACATATGAGTAGCACTAACAGCCTTTGGTTGTCTTGAGGTAGAAAAGGCAACAAATGGAAAGACTGGAGACTCGAGTTTCCTGCAGCTCTGCTAAAGAATTTACTGTGTGGCCTTTGGTGAGACACTTCCCCTTTAGGCCACAGCTTCATCAGCTATAAAATGAGGGCCATAAAGGAGATCATCTCTAAGGGCCCATCTAGGATGGACATTCCACCATTTTATGTGTCCCTTTGGGGAGAAAAAGAAAACAAAGTAGAAATGCATTGCTGAGTCATCTTATCATGGCACTGTGATAGAAATCACACTTCAGACTAACTTCTTCTCTCTGTTTCTCTGTTTCATCTCACCCTCTCAGCCTTCTTTTTCTTGCCAATCATGTAGCAGTAAAACTTACTTTTTCACTTCTAACACTTCAGCTGTTGCTTGATAATTCAATCCTTATTGGTATCTGATTTTGCATTGGCACTCACTGGAGGTCTAAACTATTTCCTCCTTTCAACCCCAGCTCATTTTAGTAAAACTTCATACTCTTTCTTTTGTTAAAAGTTTAGCCTGCTTCTCCTCCCTATGGTTAATAAATGAATTTGAGGCTGCATTCATGCTGGTCTCACTTCTGTTCTCCCAAAAAAACAATACTGGCATTTAAGAAAACCTTTTGTGAGCATGTTGGGGGGGAGAGACAGAGACAGAGATAGAGACAGAGACAGAGAGACAGAGAGAGGCAGAGACATAGAGAGAGAGAGAGACCTGAAAGCTTAATGCAATCATACTCATTTTAAGATCTGTAGTCATTTGTCCTCGGCTCAATTTTCCCAGAAATGACTGGCACTAGAAGCTTTTTCGAAGGGCAGTTGGCTCAGTGCTTACTTGGCGGGTCTTGAGGGATCATTTCTGTTACAGTTTCACCTGCCAAGTCTGTGTTCCCTTCTGACCTGGTTTGGATTTTAAATTTCCATTGAGACCACCTGCCTGGTGCTAATTAGTTATGGTTTCTTATTTTATATGCAAACTTATTTTAACGTCTGTGAACTGGCACTGTGTCTCAGGCTTCTTCCCTAGTTCTACCGGAGGAGCGACGCACTTAGCTGACCCAGCTCTTTGTACTTGACTAGCATGCTCTAACCAGGGTGGCAAACTATTCAGCAAAACTCTGAAGATGAGGATTACGAAATCCAAGTCAATTCAAATTTATGTTTTTCTTCTATTCATTGCTTTTTGAAAACCTTGAACTTATAGTTTAGAACAATTCTTTCTTATCTCCCACCCCATACACTCACTCTCTAGTCCCTAGTGATTCATGTTATCGGAGAACCTGACAGAGAAACTAGACATCCCTACAGTTTTTACCTGGTGTGTTATGTTTATCAACTACCAATTATTGAACCAACTGTTCTCTTTTTACTTTACCAGGACTTGAAGGAGGAGAAGATCTTTTCTGATTTAATTTTCCTTCAGCATAAAAAGTCAAAGGCGACAAGTTACTTGTCTCCATTGTGTTGACATGCTCTCAGAAGACATCTTGTGACCAGATAACTCTCATAAATTTATTTGAAATTGCTCAACCATTGTACAGAAAGTAAACATAAACATGTTAGCATGGGTGAACATACATTTCACAGTAAAGACTTGGCATTAACACATACATGAAGTAAGCTAAAATCTTTAGGAGATATATTAAGGATCCATTTTTACCCCCAGACAGAAAAAAAAGAAAAAATGAACATTAGTTCTGAGGGAGAGTCAAAAGTCATTGGTTCTCGAAAAAGACCAATGTGTATAAAGGCATTAAATTCATTAATTTCTGTTACTTGGTACCAACATTGAATGAAGTAAAAAACTAAATATTAGTCTCCTCATTTTTACAATCGCTGCCATTGTCTCCCATAGACGCTTCCTTTTCATGTCTAGAAATGTCCAGTGAGAGAAGTGACAAGGACTGTTACCTTCACAGAAGTGCTGTTCTTTTTTACATACCCTAGACCATCTGATTTTATGTTCTACTGTGCCAATGATTAAATCCTGGGCTAAAGTGTCTGGAGAGAAAGGGTATGGAATTACTTTTCTGTCATAATTTAATGGACAATTTTCTGGGTGCTCAGTATTAAATGGTTTAAGGAAATGATGAATAACACCAGCCTCAGGAACTGGAAAGATTCCACTTCTCCAATTGCTCTCTTTTAGAGCCACAAAAAATCTGGGATTAGCTGACAACAGGAAAAACCACTGGCCAGGGCAGCCTCTTCTGTTCTGGGCTTCTCCCCCTGAATACACAGCCACAGGATGCCTCTGAGTGAGAGAAGGAAACAAGCTTCGACTTGCCTGTGAGCAGTCGCTCTGTTAGAGCCAGGTCAGATGAGAAACACTCAGTTTAGTGCCAGATGATAAAACAGTGTATCTAAAGGCAAACTTTCTTTTGTTTTGAAAATAGGTGAATTACTGTAATGTACTTTCTTGAGGTACCTTTTAGAAGGTGAAAATACTGACATCCTTTAGGTAAATAAGCATAAGTACTTTCAGATGTTATGAATGCTAATGCACATGTATGTTATATAGAATGCCTATTAATGATATATTCTTCTAGAGGTAATGATAGACTATTAGAAAATTACTTACACTGTGTTGTATATGACAAATGGTACATGCTAGTTAGGTATATCTGTAATAACTCAGCACAGTAGCAGTTTCCAACCTGTAAAAATCTGCATTTATCCCTTAAAGTGTTGTTGTGGTGTATATGTCTGTTAAGTAATCTTAGTATGATTAGAGAGGAAAACAAGTACTCAGATCAAATTGGAGTACTATACACCTTAACTTAATATTTGTTTTTTGATGTGGAGCCTATTTTCATGGCAAGCAATTACACATTGTGTTGCCATATGCCAGGTACAATTGTCTGATACATCCATTTTTTGGCTTCTCCTGCTACTCTGGGCTGAATACTTTTACCTTCTGAAGACTGAAATTCTCCTGTAACTGTCACTTGTCTTTGTAATCACAAATTTGCTGCCATTTTTCCCTCTAAAACTCAGATTTATTGATCAACATTTTAAGAAAATTCATAATTTCTACTTTATTCAAATTAAAGGCAATTATAGCTGTAGTGCTATATTTACATCTAGACCTATTAACCTCTCTATGAAGTCAAGAAGTATCAGATTTATTCCTAATTTTAAAAATCACTCTTTTAAGGATGCTGCTTTCATGTTTTGAATCATTAAATACCTTATTTCATACTTCGCTTGAAAGTAGAAGACAAGTAGTTAATTTGTCAGAAATAAACTCTTTGACTTAAATTCAACATGTATTTCAAAACTTTGAGATTAAAATATCAAAATCCTTTAAGAGTTCTCTTTATAATTTTTTTTGAAACAGAGTAGGATGTTTGTGGATACATAGATGGATAGAGGGAAGTCATAATTTTAAAATATAATAGATTCAATAAAGAGAACCAATATAAAAAAACAAAGCATAGAAGATCTGTGAGCTATTCAACATTAATTGAAAAATGATGAAGAAAGAATAATCTAGAAGAAATTAAACATGGATAGTTACTGAAAGAAAGAATATGTTTAGCTTTTTAAAAACAAGACAATGAGCTCAAAATGGAGTCACTTACACTAAATCCCATGTCACCAAAAACTAAACTATAGTTCAGATTCTCTAAAAAGTGGAATCTTAAACCAATCAATGAGAAATATTTTGATCAGCACTAGTTAGATAATATACCTGATATACCTCCTGGCATCCCCTAAAGGAAA
Organism: Solenodon paradoxus; assembly: GCA_004363575.1. Taxonomy (NCBI): domain Eukaryota; kingdom Metazoa; phylum Chordata; class Mammalia; order Eulipotyphla; family Solenodontidae; genus Solenodon; species Solenodon paradoxus. Next base: position 136,592 of record RJWH01001599.1, on the reverse strand, counting down.
ATAACCTTTCAGTAAACTGAAAGGTTTTTTTCTGGGCTCCGTGAGGAAAAAAAGTCAATTAAACAAAAAGTCGAATAGCCAGGGCTTTATTGGGGTTTGCGCACCGGGGCGAGGTTCCCCAGTCCGCAGAACGAGGGCCGGGTAAGTCGCGCCTGAACAAAGAAAAGCGCGCTCTTTAAGCAAAAAAATTTCGCGGGGCTTCCTACCTCGTGATTGGCAATTGGCCCTGTGATTCCAGTCTGACCTCAGCCACCTCCCCCCGCCCCCCCCCCCCAGCATGGCTGCTGCTGCTTTTTTCCCTGGGCCAGCCTAACATAAACCAACCCACTTTTTTGTCCTATCATATACATTCCTTGTTTCTGCTCCCTTTTGCCTATAAAATTCTTTCATTTCATACAATTTCTCAAAATTCCTTTCTATCTGCTTGATTAGGTGCTGCCAATTCAAAAACATTTTGTTCAAATAAACTTATGGAAATTTTAATATGCCTTTGTTTTTTAAACAAGTTTCAGGGAATGAAAAAAAAAATAAAAACGGAGGGAAGTCACTTACTATAGACAGCAATTTTCTCTTAGCCAGAGTCTAGTCAGCAACAAGTAAAAGTTAATCAGCTACAAATTTACGTAGTAGTAGAGAGAACTTCAAGTATCTGTCAAGAAACTGTGACAAGGACCCATGTTTGACACTAAGAGCAATTAAAAGGTATAGAAGAAAAATAAACTAATCAATCTGTACCTTGATAATTATGTTTCCTTCATTCTTAGTCTGTATCTATAAATAGTATCTCTGGGTTTCAAATTAGAATAAATTGCTAAATGTTTAAATTTTATTGATGAAGAATTCTATTTTTATTTAAAATGAACATTAATTAGATGTTATATTAAGTCTCTCATCTAGCTACACCTGAAATCCTAGCATTTTTGCTATGTATTCAAATCCCAAACAGAATATGTCGAGTGGTAACTACCCTAATTACTGGTAAAATGTCTCAGGGAAATTAACAGTTTTCCATTGAACTGGCTTTGTGACAGAAAATTTTGCAGACAGATGTATAAAAGAAGGAATAACCTCTAAGTTTCTTATGTAAATCACAGAAGATAATGTACTGCAATCTTTTAATAGCCTGCGATTAAACGTTCAATCTCCTATCAAAGAGTATTTGAATTATTTCCTTAAGAAATGATTAGTCTTTATCCATTATGAGTTCTCAAATCTTCCTGCTGATGAATTCTGTGCATTTCCAAAATAGCTTCTCAGCAGGGTCCCAATCAAACCAACCCACAGGAACTTGAAGCTAAGATCTAAGCGACAGAGAGAAACAGTCTCAGAACACAAATTGAACGTTAAAAGATTTTATAGATGATTTTAAACAAAACAAAGAAATGCAATTTTTTCGGTTTTTATAATACATTTTCGATAAAAAGCTTACATGGGTTTTTATTATCAAGAGGATAAAAATAAATCCAGAAACAATACACACCAATTATTTCTGAATGCTTCTCAGTTAAAAGCAAAATTGATATATATGTAAGAAAGGGTTAACCTATACACAAGAAATTATTTTAATGTGTAGAAAAATTACTACAATAAAAAAGAAAATAAACAAGCAAACAAAAAATCACAATTGCCTTAACCAGCTGCCTCCCCTCTTCTGGCTGTGGAATCTACTTCTGCTTCCTCTTCCTGGCCTTCTTTGCTCCCACTTACTTTCATTCATTCACAGAGCAGTCATAAAGAACTTAACACAATTTACAAGATGGTCTAGGGTAAGAAACTATGGTTATGACAAACAGTTAAAATATTTAGGATGTTGGAAAAAGTACATGGTTTATTAATAGGTGTACAGGGAAAATAAAAAACAAATGTAGTCTGATCACTAATTGTCAGAGAAGACTCATCTCAATTGTGTCACATTAAATAGATCAAAACACCTAAGCAACTTAAATTTTTACTCAGTCAGTACCTCTATCACATAGACTCAGTTTAAGAGACAAACCTTGAAATTTGGCTTAAACTTTGCATGGTCTTTCATAAAGAAAAGTTTAATATTCATACTTTAAAAGACATTCAGCCACGTGTAGGATTTTTCACTCTCTTTAAACAGTACTTTTTGAAAAGGGATTGATTTTAATATCTTATGTCTCCAGACTATGAAGCATAAAAAAAAAATTTAACTCCTAATCTGTTTTCTTGGTTAAAAACAAACTTTTAGTTTCAATCAGCTTCAATGGTAATCAAACAATTTTCCAGAATCCTGATTCAAATGCTCTGGCTAATTCATACAATCCAAATTATTATATCATAAAAATCCAGGTAATGTGCTTTATGAATAACAGATTGATTATAAGATTCCTATAAAACCTAAAGCAATTTTATAAAAGTCACCATTGTTGGGATTTAGTGTGGTTTTATGCTTTTCCTCCATTAATCCTCCAGTGGGTGGGATTTATCTTTTTATGAAAAATGCATGACAAAATATTTGACTGGTTATCAACTCATTATGAAAGTAGTTACATGGTTTTTCCAGTGAGGTTAAAGCAAAATGATTTGGAATTTCCAGTATTTGCAGGAATGGAAAGAAGCCTGACCAAGTTTGAATTCTGTTCAAAAAATGAAAAAATTGCGACTGGATGCCATTTTGAAATGTGTGTGCATATGTGTTTGCCAGCTTCTCTTCTTGGCAGCTGAAAATCAGAAAATGTTGTCTAAACTTGATTAAGCACAGGTTATTCCAAACTCACTCCTTTAAGTCTTTATTATAAAAATGGGTACATTCCTCAATATGATTGACAGAAAAGTAAAATGACCCAAGCTATGTTTAAAATTGCAACTATTTTCTCTGTTTAAGAAAGTTTCTACCTGACATTAGATCAAGTAGGTACTCAGAAATAAAGGTCAGATAATAGGTACTCAAATATAATATTGGTGTGTCCTGGCGGCCCAGCAGTTTTAGAACACCAGGTATAGTTCACATACATCCCAAATTCCCTGGTTCATGACCAGGGCCTGGGGCAACAACCAAGATGAACTAAATAAAATATAGTGCTTCTTCCCCCTCTCTTTGTCTACCTGCTTTCATTCCTGACTGTAACTTTACCATAGAAATAATATTTTTTTTACAACTTTTTTCTTAACTATCTCATTAAATAGTTGCCCCCACAATTTTGTACTTCTATTATGTCAGACTGTTAGAAATATAGATGTGGTAACTTCACTAGCACTGTAGGTCATTTTAGAAGGAACAAAACTACTGCTTGATTGTTCAACATAGGGAAACTGCTGGGGACAAAACACAATCTGAAAACTGCAGAAGATCATTAGGTGACTGATCTCCACCGGATGCCCAAAATAATGCTACTTGTGAGGGCTACAAAGATGTCACATACATGGCCCTTCCAAGTGCTCACAGTTGGATGAGAAGGCAAACTGGTAAATAATTATCCCACGAGAAGCTCTAAAAATAAAAAAAATTAGAAAAATAGGGAATTTCTTAGAATCATTACGGAAGGAAAAACTATCACACAGAGAGATGGGTAGCAGCTAAGCCCCCTGAGTGGAGTTCATCAGTTAGACAGGAAGCCAAAGAATAAAGGAGACAAGTCAGAATGAGAGTAAGATATAAAAAGTGATGTAGCAATTTCCTCATAAAAGAGTGAATCCCACCTTTAGAAACTAGTTTTTCAAAGTTACCCGATTGGAAAATAGCCTGGATACAGTCTCCCACTATTGCAAAAAGCAAGTGTTTTTACTGTCCTCTTTAATAAAAAGAATGTCTTCCTTTTGAGCACAGCTTGTGAGGATTTGCTTGCAGCTCGTTTTAAAAGACTGGGGCGTCCCTAAACTCGGTGTTCCTTAGAGGTAATGCACAGCCAGTGTGTGTGCAGCATCTGCCTGAACACTCCATGGCATATCTATGATGTTGAGGGTACAAGGGAAACTTATGTGATCACGGAGGTAAAGCCACTTGCTCTGCCATGACCTAGAAAGCTTCTTCTATCTGTCCTAAGAGACCTGTATCTTCTGCCAGGATACATGAAACTGTAGTAAGGAAGTCTGTTAGTTTGTAAGTAGTACAACCACTCACAGTTCTTACCACATGGGTAGTGGTTTCATAGAGCAAGACAGGAAACAAAGGAGAATGAAATGAAAACTTAAGGAAAAGCTGATGAGTTGGGGTTTGTTCTTGGTGAGTTAGGAGTGCTTGTCAAAGCAGGGAGTTGACAATGCAGTCAATATTTCAGGATGGCTCCCTCATCAAAAAAAAAAAGGAAAATAGGAATGGCCTTTACCTTATGAGGTTATGGGACTGAAAGAGAAAATGTGTTAGCATGCCAATTAAAGATGCCTACGCACACAGAACTCAGTGAGAGGAAGCAGAGCGGGACATCTTCACTAAACAGACTCCATGTTCAGTTTTGAGAATTGTAGATGTTTTTGATGAGTCTCAATTAGAGAACAATTCTGAAACTGCCCTGAATCATGCAATGTGGGTTCTGCAGAGCAAACCCACCACAGGCCCCTTTGACTCCAAACTGCACAGCAAGAGTCTGGTGAGCCCCTATTCACCCTTCTCTAGAGAGAACTGAAGTTGCTTGAGAGCTCTTTGTTGGACTAGAAGCAATGTGGAATACAAGTGTCTGGAGAGCAACAGATCAGGCAATTCAACGAGGGCACAAAAATGAACCATGTATGGAAACGGATCCTCCTGGGACCAGTGACTGAAATTTAGAGTGGGCAAGAGGCATCTGGGAAAACAATCACAGGCACCTTGTCTAACAATCCAATAGAACAGGGGCTTGGAGGCATCTCCCACACGACAACTTACATGTAACTAGTCACAAAGTGATGGCCCCGTCCAGTGATCCCAGGCTCACTGTTCTTTGCTTTCTGACTTCCAACCAACTAATTTTTTTCTCATTATCCTAACAGATGGAAGAAGATTCCCCACAGAGTCATCATTCTTTGATAGATCAGAAAATAGGAAACGTACATCATCCAGTTTTATCATCTCTAACAAGTTGTGAAAGGATAAAATTATTGCTAATGAGCTTTTAAGAAGTAAGATTATGGGCTTATTTCACTTATAAATAACCACCCTAGCTCTAATTTCTATAATAAATAGGAGTTAACCAAGCTAAACAATACTATAAATTAAGCTATTTTTCCTTGTGCCCAATTAAAAAGAAATAAACATATTTTCAAAACTTGAAACCCTACAGAGGAGAGAATTGCTAATGATCAGATCCTTATTCCTTTTAGGCTGTTCCATCATAAAAATGACACGTCATCAGTAATTACAAGGACTCTGAGAGAAAGTATACAAGAAACTAATGAGCAGATAAAGAAAGAAAAGTGGTCACTGACATTTCTGGCTAGGAATATGCCAATCAATCAACAGAAAGGCTACAGGCCTTTTTACAGACCGCAAATATGAAAAGCTTCACCATGAATCCACAAATGCCCCATTCTGAGGAGAGGTGTCTTAGAGGACAGATCTGTTAACCCTCAGCGGGCATGTTTCATCTTACCACTCACGGAGGGCAAGTTAAAAGAGGCTTTATGAACCTGCCCTCCACCAGACGCTGGACGCTGGACGCTGCAGCATGGGAAGGCGTGGCCCTGCCCTCCAGTCGCCGGGCAGATAACATGCACATACAGTGTGTGTATAGAGACCCAGAATCTTCAAACACTTCCCTTCAGGCGATTCCCCTGCATTTCAGGCATGCTGAAAAAAAAAAAACGGTGCCAACTCCAGGTCAGAAAAGACATGACAGACACTTTTTTCAGTTTTGTATTTAATGTAGCTTTTCCTGTTCAGCAAAATCAGAACGCCTTGATACCCTTTCCAAAAGCGCTGGATCTCACTCTAAAGAAAAAAGTGTGCACCAGGGTTGTTTAAAAATTTGTCTGACAGCTAAGTCCCTTCAGAGCATGCCTAGGTTACACAATGCATTTCAGTGCCGCCCCCCAAATGGGAACATCTGCTCAATGCTCTGTTAGTGTTTATCATAAAAGGGTTTCTCTGGAGTATCAGAATGGCAGAGAGAGTGAGACAGGGGAGCTGTTCTGGTCAGTGCAGCCACCACTGAGCCCACTCCTGGATGACGAGATGCAGTTCAAATCATCACACTGCAGGAAAAATGCTACTAAAATTGAAAAGGTACTACAGAGGGCAGACAGCATGACTCAGAGCTTCCAGAATGAGGCCCATATGTTGACCTCACTCTCCCGTTGCAAATCAATGGTAGTAAAGACCCCAACAGGAGGAACCTCCTAGAGCCTTTGCTTACAAATCTCAGCATGGGGTAGAAATGGTCCTTCCTGAGCTCCTGGATGTTTAGGGGAAATTTTTTTAACACCTGGTCCTTAAACCTATTCCAACTAACCTGTGTCAGTCAAAATCCAATATTTTGTAGCATCTAAACAATGCTTTTTGATCCCTGTATTCTTACTAACTATACCAGAATGTCAGAAGTAAGGTATTTACTAAATGTCACAAAATAAATATCAGTCCTCAAAACCAAGACAGCACCAGAGTAACCATGTTCCTCTATTATATTTAGTTACGCTGTTTACTAATACAGAACTTGAATTAGTTATTTTCCCCCTGGTTTCCAAGGTAATCAGTTCATTTGGAAGGAGGAGCAGGCAGAGGCAAGAAAAAGAAGTTTTTTTAAGTGATGCATACCATGAAGTCAACCTGAATGAACTTAATTTGCTGTGTCGGTACAACAATACTAAACGAGTGGACTCAATCAGAGTTCTTTTTGATTGTTTCTGATGGAGTAATTTGAGGAGGGTTTCTTCATAATGGTGTCTTTTTCACATAGCAGGCACTTTGAATCCCACCTGTGAATCAGGGGTGTCTACAGGGATTTGTCTGTCTTTTTCCTTTCCATCTCTTTTATCTCTAACTCTTTCCCAGTTATTTGTGAAAATAAAATAGTCCTCCTAATTCTTTTATGTGAAAAAAGATTGGCTTGTTATGCCCTGAAAGTGGCACGTTAATTTTGATCAACAATTGACTCCCTGAAATTCAATCTCGAAGATATATACCCTATATTCTCCTTTAAAAGAGAAACTGTCCATCTGAAAGTTTTGGTCTATAAAATACAATACCGATGCTATTTTAAATTAAGATTTAGCATTTACTTCATACTCTCTAACTTCCATAGATACAAAGAATATATGCAGGTGAATCAGGTTTATACATTCCTTAGTTTCCTTAAACAACTTACTCTTTCCCTAATCAAATATAAAAGGCAAGTATTTAACAGTTTTTAATGTAAATGTATATTATAGAATTATCCCATTATATCAATCTGCATTGGAATCAGTTCTATATTTGTGTCATAAGTACATTATCCCCCTGCTAGTTGCAAACCCAGGTTGTGAGCCGAGATCATTGGGCTTTAGATGGTCTGCACCTCAACTGTCTTATCCACCTGAGTCACAAGGATGTCCCTCAAGTAAATTTTAAAGTTTCTAAATGTTTTGACTTTGGATCACAGAATCTAGCTAATTAAAAATCATGTATACATAAACAAAATTCAATAGTGCTTACAACTGAATTTAACATACAATGAAACCAATGTATGTTCAACTCTATTGGACTGTATGACATATTCATACAACAGAATACCATCAGGCTGTCACCAATAACATAGAACAATGTTCAATGGCATGGAAAGATAAAACTAACAGAAATAAGAGAGCATCAAAAATTTCAAAGTGGTGTAATACAGTATCCCACTTCCACTAAAAAAATACTATCCTTATACATGCTTACGATAAAAAGGATGAAAAAAAGTCAGAGGAAGAGTAGTCACTTCTCTGAGTGATTTGTTTGTTCTTTGCTTGTCAGTTCTCACCCCACCCCCAAATTTTATAAGGAATGTGCTGAAGAAAAATTTCAATTTTTCAGTAGTAATTCTTTTTGTAACCAAAACCAGGAAAACCTTGAAATACCAGTCAGGGACACAGTCACAAATAGTATAAGCATAGGATTGCTTACAACTGAATTTAACAAAAATACAAAAGGTTAGAAATGAGTTAAAATGTATGACGGACCAAGATATGTGTTAAGTTGACAGGAAATTGACTATATTACATGTGAGACAATTTGATTACTGTAGACCTAATGCTTCTCTCACTTTTTCTCTTCTCAGATATCTCAAGGGCATCCTTAAATTGCTTTCTGGGACTAGGGTCCAGAAACAGCAAGTAAAGAATGCATGAAAGAATCATTCCCTCAACCTTATGGAAACACTGGTTTTCAGTATTTGTGATGAACATTTTAATAAAATTTTATGTGTACAAAGTATGCTATAAATTTCTTTGTCAAAAAGCAATAGTTGAAGTAAAATAAACACTTAAAAACTTATGTTTTAGATTAATTCTCAAAATGTCCTTGTTGAACAAAAAGCATTCACAAAATATATTTGCTGTGACAAAAGGAGGAAGGAGGGAAGAAGGGTGGGAGGAATAAAAAAAACCAACCACCCCAAAACCAAAAAAACTTAAAGGAAAAAACAAAACGAAAATAATGTAACATACCATAATATTCTATGCACGTTAGAAATGAGCCATAAATTTATATGATGAGTTTCTTAGTAGCCAATGCCACAAGTAAAATACAATGAATTCTTTAATTCATAATATTTCTAAGATAAAAACAAGTTTGAAGTTCATCTGAAACAAGAGGGCAGTTTCTCCCATGATCCCTTAATAGAACGATCAAGTGATAGAGTGAGTGGCTTTCTCCACAATATCCTATCCCCTACAGTGTGCACATACTTGTCTTATAGAAAGAACTGTGTCGTGAATGGCCCACAATGCAGGTTGACAGTGATATACCAAATTAGTTTACAAAAGAAACTCCAAGGATAGAAAAGTGAACACAGTGACCCAGATTCACAGCTCAATGAATGGGATCTATCTTAGAATAAGAGTTTTCATATACAAGAACGCACAAACTATGTGTCTTCTTGAATGTCCCTTTATTAATTCAATCAACCAAACTTTGAAAAGCAGAGTTCTATAGTAAACGTGATAGGATATTCCCTAATACCAGTAAAGACTAGTATTTTATATTTACAATCAAAGAAGACCTGTCTTTTTACTAGTTAACATACTAAATGAAAGACTGACATTCATTTCATTCATTCCCTCAAGTTAAGAGTAATTCAATATACATTTGTTGAATATTTTTAGTTCCCAGGGACTTGTTTAGGCGCTAGGAATACAGAGGTTATTGAGCTAGCTTGGTCACTGTGGAACTGACAATAAAATCTAGAGCAAGATTCCTCAGCAGGGGCACTGTGATATTTGGGGCTGGATAACTCTGTTGAGCACTGTGCACTGTAGGAAGTGTGGCAGCTTCCCTGGCCTCTGCCTACTATGTACCAGTAGCAACTCCACCATTGTGACAAGCAAAACTGTCTCCAGATGTTGCCAAGTGTCCCCTGCAGAATAACTCATCTGGAAGAATCTGACATAATCATAATGCATTTGATCAGTTGAGAGAGGAAGGAAGGGTGCTGAGAAAGTCAGAAGAGGGGCTATTCCAGTCGGCTGGCCCACAAAGACCTCTATGAGGAAGTGAATTGTAAAAGCTACAGGGGAAAAAAATGTATTAAAAAAGGATGGCGGGGGTGTACTCCACAGATAAGTGAACTGGGGGATGTTACAGGAACACCTCATTTTAGTGTATTTTGCTTTTCTGTGCTTTGCAGATGACACGTGTTTTATAAATTGAAAGCGCGGCAGCCCAGTAGTGAGGAAGTCTATGGGCATTATTTTCCAACATGTGCTCACTCTGTGTTTGCGTCAAATTTAATTAAGGTATGTACATTTTTTAAAAGATAATGCTATTGTACACTTACTAGAACACAATAGAGTTTAAACATAGAGTTTAAAAATAGAGTTTAAAGTTTTTTATATACTGGAAAACTAAAAATCTTACCTGACTTCCTTTATTAAAACTATCTGCTGTGATTGACCTGAAACTGAACCAGAGCTATTTCCAAAGTATGTCTGTATACGCATTGGTCGCCTCAAAATATCATTAGGATCTACTCTAATATACAGTTCTTTCACGGCCAAGAGAGTCATACAAGGGGAACTGTAAAGGACATTGGAAAAAAATTAGCCAAGCACACCTTTGTTAATAACAGAACTTCCTATTGTCCCACCTAAAATAAAGGGTCACAAAATATACTCCCAGTAACTGAGTTGAATTTCAGTGTAGAGTTATTAGCTATAAGCCAGTTAAATACTGAAACAAATGAATATATGTAGATATCTATAGGAAGTTAGTAAATATTCACTAAGAAAAGTTTATTTTCACTTAGAAATTTAGCATTAAACAGAACTTGTTGCAAAACAATTATAATTAAAATCAAACACATCCATTAACTAATCTGACATCATTTTTCAAAAGTCACTTCATTGTTATTTCTAGTGCCATAAAATCAAGAATTTGAATCATATTTAGACTGAATTTGGACTGCCAAAAGATCCCAGAAATTTTAAAAATTTGCCTACCCTTGAACTAAATTTTCTTTTGAGAACTAAAAGATTTTCTTTTATTTTTACTATTTGTATGACCTGGGAAAAGTAACTTAATTTCTGAATCTTTGCTTTGTGTTCACAGAAAATGATAATTATAATTGCCTATCTCAAGAAACCCTACTAAGGTGCAAATGGGTTTAGTGTTTTCAATCATTTATAGGAAAGTTTTGCTGTTCCAAATATTTAAAGTTATTTTTAAAAGTTCATTTTGGGGAACAAAACATATGACAATATGAATTTTATTTGTGCCTTTGGCTAATTAGAGCCTAAAATTTTGTTCAAATGGAGAAATGAGGGCTTTTGTGAGAGCTGAAGATAGTAGCTGGCACAGATGCTACCCTTTACATTCACTGTCATTTCTAGATAATTTAAAGCAAATAAAACAAAACAAGTATTAATTTTTTACTTAGAGATTTTTGTCATTTGAGCAGAATATGTAAATTCATGAAATGTATTTATTTTAAAGGATTGAAGTATTTAAAAATTAGAAGATTGAAATACAGATACTAATGCTCTTTTCTTCTTCCTACGTTCCTTGCTTACTTATCCAGTTAATACCCAACCACAGTGTGGGCATAGAGGACTAACTCTAAGGTTTTGGTCTAAGTATTCTTTCATTATAATTATCCTCTTTTTATTAATAATAAACTTGAGATTCATAAGGATTGATTTTTCCAAAGGTCACAGATTTAATAATTGGCCAAACCAAGAATCTGTATCTCCTGACTTCACTCCCAAGTGTTAAGAGAAGGGACAGCTTCCAGGAAAGGAATGAGTGAAACAGTTGTATACTCTAATCCTATACTAGTAGACTCTCCCAGAACACTACCTTATATTTTGTCAAAAGGGAATGGTGAAAAACATTTGCTGAGTACCTATAAGGTAGACACTGCATATTTAGTATCTCTAATCCCCACAATATCCTGTAAACTAGGTCTTCCCAAACTTTAATCTGCATATCAATCACCTTGATTTTGTTTTTTTCTTTTTTGTTTTGTAGTGAGAACATTTTAGGTGAACTTTCAGCAAATTTTCAGTATAGAATACAGTTGCAATAACTATAGTCATCATGTTATACATTAGATTTCCAGACATAAGTAAACTTTTTACCAACATGACTCGTTCCTCTGCCATCCCCATTGAGTTTTGCTGACATTATTAGCCATTAGGAGCCATTTTAAGAGAAGTAAAAGAAAGAAAGAATAAAGAACAACAAAACCCATAGAATTTCCTCAGAATCACCTGGGGATCTTGTTAGCAAGAATGCAGATTCAAATTCAGTAGAGGGTAGGGGCAGAGGATTTACTTTTCTAATAAGTTCCCAGGTGCTGTTGATGCTGATCCTGGACCACAGACCACACTTTGAATAATGTTCATCACAGGACTGTAGAATGTTCTTATATCGAGTATATCAATCAACTATGGGGTGAACTTACACGCACATTCCTGGACTGCATCCCCCAGAGATACAGATATAGAAGGTCTACAGTAGAGTTTGGGATGCCTCTTCTGATAATTCATGTTTTGTTGTCATTCTCATCTAGTGGTCTAACAGACTGAGGAGTCCAAGAGACCTGGTTAAAAAATCTGGCTCTGTTATTCCCAGCTTCAGGAAAGGACCTTGGGCAAATTACTTAGCTTTTCAGAGCCTCAGTTTCCCCCCATCTGAAAAGTGAGGATAAAAAAACTCGATCATACTGTTTAAACATGATCATCTGTAAAATGTCAACATACTGCAGGTATTTGGGAATTGACCATCTTTGTAATGCTGCTGATGTTGATATTCATTTAACAGAAAAGAAAATCAGGTACAAAGGAATTAATCACTTCCCTGAGCCACTTTACTAAGTAAGACTTGACTCCAGCTCTAACTGCAAAGCCTATTCATTTCACGGCAGCAGATCACATGTACCAAGTTTTAAATCTTTTACCTGAATTTATCAAAATCACCCAAATTACTCCTTCCTCTGCCTCTATCCTGCTGGATCTACCAAGTTCTTACCTACTGGATCTTGTTTTCAGCTTCTTCCCCTGTAATTGTTCTTCCTCCATCCCTCATCAACACTTTGGATTTTATTCTTTGGGTTTGATCTTCATGATTTTCCAGGGACCCTCTCTAGTTTCCCTGCCCTTGGCCTGCTGAGGCAAAGTCTCTGTCCACGTCTGCTTACCAGTTCAAGAGGTGACTTGTACATATAGAAAAAGATGATAGATTGAAGACAAATTTTAATTTCAAAGATGTGTACAAATATGTCTTGAAGCTGAACATGATGTACAGACCTTGCCTGTTGCTATTCTATGGCAAATTCATGGCAAAGTGGGAAAATCTATTTTTTAATGAACAAGTCTTGAGAGATTGTCAATTATAGTTATAAAATATCTGGGAGGGAAGAGTCAAAATAGAATCACTTACCCATTGTACTCGAATACATGTGGGAGGAATACAAAATATATTATAGAGGTAACACAATCCCATAAAATACATGACAAGAAAAGCCACAGACTTATATTACTACTGCTCTGGCTGAAAAGATATTTCATGAGGGATTGAGACACTTCAAAATGCTGGGAGAAACTCAGGATCCTAAATAAGCAAATTCTTTCAGCATTTCTGTTCCAAGTAATAACATTCAATGACTGCATGGAGATTATTTTCAATAGATATTTTATGGGAAAACTATAACTGGAAATAAAAGGAATATTCTAGCCATAAGCATGACGTATTTCTTGTTGCACATGTTGGTGATGACATTAGATGAGATCTCCAAGCAAAATAAGAGTTATGATGTGTGGTGTCAGCATAATAAAATAAGACTTTTCCCTCTCAAAGGTCAATTTTTGAGCTTCATAAAGATGTACAGAATTTCATAGCCTGAAAACAATGTTAAAGGGACACTGAAAACCAGATGGCAAAAGAGTTTTAGAAGAGAAGCTTTATGCCCCTGCCTTAATTCATTGCAGCACAAACCAGTGTTTTAAATGAACTGCTCTCTCCTACGGTTTTTAAAAAATTCTTCATAGACATGAATTCTCTTGAAGAATAAGTCTATCAGAAAAAAAATACACATGGAGAGTTGAGCTGTCATTTTAAATAACCAGCTTCACTCATTCCATTTCTTCTTTAGTAGGTGCAAATTTATAAGGCGACTTAACAGTATTTATATAGCGTTTAGCCTCTATTTTCCTTTCTCTATGCTGATACAAAAAGCATGACATGGAATGAAAAAATACGGTATATGGAGGTCAGCTGAACTGAAGCAAGTGATCTCTTTGGCTGCTAGAGGTCCAGGGTTAACTTTGGACTTGACACCAACACTCACTGCTCAAATCCTAAATCTGTCATTTCCAAGGTATGTAGCTTAGGACAAATTACTTAACCTCTCTAAGACTCAGTTTTCTGATTTGCGAAATGTAAAATGAAGGGAATAAAAATCTCCCCTAATAGAGTGACTATAATCATTGATAATACAATGGATGTGAAAGACTTGGCATGATGTCTAGCTCACACACACTTGATTAGGATGATTCACATATCATAACACTCATCTCTTTGAGGTGTATAATTCAATGTTTTTTCAGTATACTAACATACTTAGAAATGTGCAAACATTTTACCTCTTTCAATTTTAGAACATTAGCAATTACTCTCACAACCCTCCTCTTCCCCATTCTCCCATTCCCCATCTTGGAGCTAAGAACCACTAATTTACTTTCTCTCTCTATAGACTTACCTATTCTGGAACTTTCACATAAATGGAAATCAGAATATGTGGTCTTTTGTGACTATCTTCTTATACTTAAAATACTGTTTTCTTAGTTCATCCAATTTGTAGCACATATTATTAGCACTTTATTCCTTTCTATTAGAAATGATACTCTATGGTGTGGATTACCACATTTCATCTATTCATTCATCAGTTAATATAAATTTAAAATGTTTCCACTTTTTGGCTTTATAATGCCTCTCTGAACATTCAACACATTCTCACCAACATCTTTCTATTCCAGCCATGCTACGAGGCCTGAAGTACTATCTTCTTTTGGTTGCGATTTGCATTTCCCTGATGGTTACTAATACGGAGCATTTTCATGCTCTTGTTAGTCGTTTGTATACCTTCTTTGGAGAAATGTCTGTTTGGATCCTTTTCCCATTTTTAGTTGGGTTGTCTATTTTTATTGAGTTCTTTATATAATCAAGATACCAAACCAGAGAAAGACATCGCAAGAAAACAAAAGTCGATTATCTTTTTTGAATATGGCTGCTTTTTAAGAAAATTTTAGTAAAACAGATCCATAATAAAGGATTATACAACATTATTAAGTGAGATTTACCCCATGAAAGATCAGTTTAACATCTGAATATCGTATTATATTCATATACCATATTAAGAAAATAAAACATTTGAAAAATTCACTATCCCTTTGTGACTAAAATGTTCAACAAGTTAGGAATTGAAGGGAACTTTTTCTGATGAAGAAAATTATAAATACATGGCATTTTTTAGTGAAAGACAGTAATTATCCTTAAGATTAAAAGCAAGTCAAGGATGTCCATTTTTGCCACTTCTAGTTAACATTTTACTGAAGGTTCTAGTCAAGGCAATTAGTAAAGAAAATGAAATTAAAAAAACATCCAGATTGGACAGGAAGAAATGAAACTGTATTTACAGGTACCATAGTCTTGTACATACAAAAATCCTATGGAATTTGCTAAAAATCTATTAAAATAAATGAGTTCTGTGAGATTACAGAATATGAAGTCAATGTACAAAATCAATTGCATATCTATACATGAGCAATGAATAATCCCAAAATGAAACTAGGAAAACAATTTTAATAGTATTACAAATAATAAAATACATAAGAATAAATTTAACTGAAGTAAAAAATTTATACCCTAAAAACTATAAACATTGTTGAAATTTTGGAAGAGCTACATAAATGGCAATACATATCGATATGCCCATGGATTAGAAATCTCAATCTTCCTCAAATTGATAGATTCAACACTATCCCTATCAAAATTCCAGTTGACTTCTTTGCAGAAATTGATAATTTGATACTAGAATTCATATGGAAAGACAAGGATTTAGAGTAACCAAAACAATTTTGCAAAAGTTTCCTGATTTCAAGAGTTACTATGAAGTTACAATATTCAAAACAGTGTGGTGCTGCTATAGGATAGATAACAAATCAATGAATAGAAATGAGAGCTCAGGAATATACACTTCCAATGAATGCCAAGATAATTTAGCGGGGAAAAGAACATTCTTCCAACAAATTCTAGTGGGATACCATGTTATCCACATGTAAAGAATGAAACTGAAACTCCTACATCACACCATAAGGAAAAATGAACTCAAAATGAATCACAGACCAAAATGTATCACAGCTATGAAATTCTTAGGAAAAAACAGGAGTAAATCTTCACAATCTTGGGTCATTCGATGATTTCTTAGAAACATCAAAAGCAAACAATAACGAAAAGTAGGTAAATAGAATTTAATCAAAATTTAAAACTTTTCCCCTTTAAATGATTCCAACAAGAAAGTAAAAAATGGTGTATCCTGGTGGAGCAGTGGTTAGGTCAATTGCCTCCAGAGGAGCAGGACACAAACACCTGGGTTTGAGTCCTGGCTCTGGAGGTAAGCAAACAATGTGAAAAAGTAAATAAAAATGAAATGAAGATGCTTCTTCCTCCTCTTAAAAAAAAAGGGAAAAGGAGAGGGAGAGGGAGGGAGGGAGGGAGAGAGAGAGAGAAACAAAGAAAGAGAAAGTGATGAAATAAATCAGATGGGAAAAATATTTGTAAACCATTTTATATGATAAATTACAAAAAGACCCAGCAATTTTGATACATCCCAGTGCCTCATTGGTGCATTGGATTAGATTGTTCTCTTCATCCCTGTTATGGTGAATTATTACTAACGACCATTTTCTTAGCTCGTTTTTACCTCTGATGTCCTTGGCAAGCCTGAGAATTATTTCCCAATAGATACTTCATGAGCTATCTTCTTTAGAAAATAGGGTTGTTTGGGAACAACTATCTTCCATGGCTTTCAATCATAGGATTTCTTTTATATGTTCCCAGTCCCTATGCTTAGCTACATAGTAGTTTGCCAAGATGATTCAGGCTAATCTCAACAAATCTGCTGCTGCCTGCTGATGGCCCCAAACTTCACCACTGGGTCACTCTCTTTGAGAGCTTGCTCAAAATCACTATGGCTTTTTTCACTGTGGTCTTTCTGAGTATCTCCAGTGCTCCTCAAACCACCAACAATTACTACCTCATCTTTTGTAAATAAATGTATTGATAAAATGTAAGACATTACAAACAAGCTCTTCCAATCGCATTCCTTTTTTAGGTTCTTTGCCCATACCACTTTGCTTCCTCATCAAAAGCCTCATTCAGTCTCTTTTCTACTAACTTGATGCTAGGTGCCTTCAGGTCAGAAGTTATAGAATTTTTCATTACGATTTATTTACCTAGCCCAGTGCTTTACACTGAACAGACAGTTAACTCTATTTCATGAACAAATGAAATGAATATGTAGCAATTAAGACAAATTATTTACCAGGGAAGTCCTAAACCATCTATTTCATCGATATACCAGCCCATAGTTTCCTTCAACAGAGTTGAAAGATGGGTCCAAATCATATTGTCACATTTCACAATACTTAGTCCAGCAACAACACAACTCTGATTCTGAAGTGAGAACAGGAATTATATTTCTAGTGACATGATTTCAGAGGATCTTAAGTGATATAACACAGCTCTTTGGGTTGCAAATAATTCTTCGTAGGAGTTTTTTTTTTGAACAGATTTTAAAGTGCCCTTCCATTAATTACTTCAATACAGTTGCCTATTTCTATTCTTGATATTTCTATCAAAATCCAGAGAATAAACCCTGGTTTCTTGTGAGAATACTTGGAGAACTAAAGTAGTTGGCTTTGTTTTCTTTTCAAGGCATAATGATCCTGTTCCTTTTCTTCCCACCTGAACACCACATAAAACATTTCATTAATGTCATTTGCTTAATGAACACCCATATTTGGCTACTTAGACAATAAACTTCAACAATTCCAAAGGATTTTCTCTGTCACTAGGAGGACCCCTTTCTGAATTCTCTGAGATCTCGAAAAGCCACCAAAGTCTCTCAAGCATTCCTGAGTGATATAGGTTAGGGTTCATTTCTCCCTTGGGAAATTACGAGTGAGACCATGTTTACTTTTCAGCATATTTGTTACCCAAGAGTGTGAACTGAGTCACCAGGTCCCTAACTTATACCTCTGCAAAACAGTACTCACCTGCTGGTGCTGCCTGAGACACAGGCCACAAGGTAGGTGGTCCAGTGGTGGGACAGGCAGGTTTGAGTCCCAGCACAAGCATAGTCCATGGGTAGTGAGTCCGCCAGACACCTGACTCAGAACCGGTGGGCTATTCTGTCATTACTCCTCTGACAGTTTATGATCTGGCACAGTTGCTGGCTTTTTGGCAGCAATGCAAAGGGTACTGCTTCAAAAGTCACCTTGGCTGTTGAAGGAGAAAGCAAGGCTTCTGATCGATTTCTCCTGCTGCTTTTTCTTCGTCTCTCTGGATATTTTCAGATATTTTTCTTTCTCTTTTTTTGAACCCAGGAACTCATCCTACAATGAACTTTCAACAAAATAAATCCTGTTAAGTTTGAATTGCTTTATCACAGGAAAAGACCTGAAGTGATGATACAGTAGGACGAGGTAATTTTAAGAAAGATGGAGGGTCTTAAGGCCCAAGGTGACTGCCTGGTTTGGAGGATGGGGGCCGGGGGCGGCTTATTAATTACCTCACAGGTAAAAACAATTTGCTTTCAGAGAGCTCTGGATTAGCAATCCAGCTTTAAGTAGCCACACCAGCATAGAAAGCACAGGCCTCCATTCAAATGTGAATATATAAAAATATTTTTTTATGTTTTAATTGTTAATCTGATGTCATTTCAAAGGCAGCTTCCCCTACGGATTTTCCTGCAGTTGGATCTCTTACTCATTTCTGTAAGTTCCGTGTCTTTCTTGGTACTTGGCACCATAACTAGAAGATATTCAATTTGTTGACAGAATAAATGATATAAATAAATGAACGTCTGTATAACTTGTTTAGAATTCAATATCAAAGTCTTCAAAATTTTTAGTGACCAGAAACCTCTTACTCACCAGAGTAACATTTAAAATGAACCACAGACATTACTGTAAAACACCTTCATGTAGAGTTTAGACAGAAAGCCCCCGCCTCAGGGAGCACTGATAACAAAGACATGACTCATTCTCACCAGGGAACATAAGCACAGAGAGAAATTCCACGAGTTCCCCTCCTGGACACTGGTTTCCTAAAGACCATAAAGTCACCAACTGACATATAAAATAAATTACATGATCATTGTACATATTTTTAAAGGGCCCAGTCATTTTTCATTAGAAAATGCAACTGTTGAATGAAAGAGAAGGGAACCGAACACAATTTACTGTGTAGGCCTGATTCTGAAATCACTGTTTAAGTAAGCTCACTTGCATGTCTTAGTCCCTTGACAGAGCTTCAGGATGCAAGAAAAGGGGAGATATGCATGACTCCACCCAACCCTCAGGGAGGAAAAGAATAAACACAGTGGACAATAAGCCACATTGCCCGAGCTTCAGTTAGAAGTCATTGGTTAATTGTCAGATTATTTTATGTAAAAGTCTGTGTAGGCGGCAGTGAGAAAATCAGAATGAATTGTAGTCAGATGAACAAGTTGCCTGTGCAACTGTGTTCAAATTCAGCACCATCTTTCTCTCATTCTTTGTCAACAATGTAAACATACTGCCAAAGAGCCATTCACTGAGAATAAGCCAGCTGAAAGCTATAAGGTGTGTTTGCAAGAGCTTTAATGACTTATTTGCAACATGTGCTGAATACCCATCACCCCCACATTTCCTGAAGTTTAATGTAGGAGAAAGAAATGCCACTAAAATGAAAAATCAATCATTTTAGAGGGACAAAGTAACTTTCTTTGAGAGCATAAGTGCAGCTCAGCACTCAAATGTGATGAAAAATCATTGTTCAGAATCAATGGTCATCTGTGTGGAGAATTATAGAAGCTTTATAACTTGTTAACAGACCTGAAAGTCTACAGAGACTAAAAGTCTCCCTAATCACCATGTCCATAAACCTATGGAAATAACTAGCATGCAATTACTTTTCTCAGGCTTTCCTGGACTTCTTTAGGAGTCACCCATTCAGATCCATTTTGGTTTAGACAGCCCTGAATTGGTCCATCATTGTCAAAACTGGGATGTGAGTTCACATTGAAAAGCTACATTGGAACAGTTGAGCCCTAAATGTTTACAGGTAAGAACCAATTACTTTTCTGGGTCTTGAGGGTTATCCTCCACTCATTTTAACAAAGAAGTAAGAATTGATTGTTGATCTAACCTTCCTCACTTCCCAAGCTAAGTTTTGATGCTGTTGTCTCAAGAACCCTACTTTAATTAACTTCTTTAAAAAATTCACTGCTTTAACCTCTTGCTCGTCATCATTCCTTCCCTCCAAACATGCTCAATTCCTTCCAGAGAAAGTACAAAGACACAAAAAAAGGTTTCCTTCCACCCACTTTCTCAGTAACTCTACCTAACTCTTATTCTTTCCAACAGGTCAACGGATTTTTCCTCTCCACCACTTTCCAGGGTGGTCCATATTTCTCTCTGTGTCTGACATTCAACTGACTCTAGTCACTAAACTCTGGTTTCACTACCAAATGCTTCTAAACATTCAGATGACAAATGTTCGGGCCTCTCTTCTGAAAACCTCGGTTTATTCATTTGGGCTAGAAATCAGACATTCTTTTATTTTCAAATCTTCACAAGGAATTTTGAGGCACACTGAGATTGAGAAGAATGGCAATCTGACTTCCACCCTCAGCATGATTTTCTCTCTTGAGCATTGCTGATCACCAAATCCAACTAGCTTTGCTTGGTGGCACCCCTGTATTGGCCCTGATGAATGCCACTCTGATTGTCCCCTCTGTGTCTATGTTCCCAACATATTTTCTTCTTTGAGACCCTTCATTAAAGGCAATCTTCACTATTTTGTCCTTTCCTTTTCTATTTACACCCTTGGTCAAGTTCAGCCTAAGTTCCAGAGCTGCAGATCTGCTTTTTTTTTTTTTTTTTTTTTTACTGTTAAAATCATAGCACCAGAGCACACAGACGGAATGACCTGTCCCTTACAGGGGAGGTACAAAAACCTTAATTTTCTCGACCATCAGAAATTCTTATGGAATTTACTGAAAATGCACACATGCAGGTCCCACTGGCAGAACTGGACTCAATAGGTCTGGTGTGAGGCCCTATTAGCTGTATTTTTTAAAGATACATAGATAATTGTGATGTGCACTAAAGGTTCATAACCCTGCTACATTGTAATTAGAATTTCAGCAATATTTATCCTGAAGGATTCCAAAATTCAATAAAAAGTTTAAGCACCATTCTTTGAACTAGCAATGATAACTGTGATTTATTATGTTAGGAGCAGAGGTAGGGATTAATTTTAAATGCACCGTGATGACACCATGGTGCAGGTTTCCCACAGTCAGGCTCTTTCTCTCCTTTTAAGGATCATCTCAGTACATTGCTCCATCCAAACCAATCTGGCTCTAAAATCTTAAAGACTAATGGGGTTCTTGAAACTTTACTGAGGAAAAGGAAGTAACATCATATCTAGCAAAAGTAGACAAAGTTTTTTTTGGTTTTTTTTTTTTACTTTTTTATTCTAAATTTACCCTCTGAAACAACTGACAAGATAATCTCTCTCATATCTCTCTGGTTCTGTCTCCCTCTCCTCACCCACAGTTTTGTGGGGACTAATTCAATAATCTTTAAAGCCATGACTTCTGAAAACTTTTCCCCTGAGAAACTATTAGCCTCTGTGATGGTTATGCCAACCATGGTCACTATCTTTGCCCGAACCCAGGCCCCTTTTAGTACCTTCTGTGACAGGTCTTCCAGTGTAACACAGGCCAGGCCCAGTGAAGGCAGGACTATGTAGGAGAGAGTTAATAGCTAGGCAGTGGGAAGCAGTGAGGTCCAAAGAGAGCAATTAAGAAACATCAAGGTGTAAGTTTTCAACTATAATATAAATAAGTGCTGGGAATGTAATGTACAGCATAGTGTCTATAATTAACAATAGTCTATATTGTATGTTTGAAAGTTGCTTACAGTCGATCTTAAAAGTTCTCATCACAAGAATGAAAAATTTGTAACTGTGTGGTAATAGATGTTAATTAAATTTACCATGGTAATCATTTTGCAATATATCAAAAATCAAATAAAATAACAAATATCAAATCATGTACACTTAAAACTAATATAATATTTCATGTTAATTTTATCTGTTTCTAAAATGATGGTGGGGCTAGATAACTGAATGATAAAGAAACATCAAAATATAAAACTAAGAAGATTGGTTACTTAGTAAGAAATGTGTCTAGAGGTGTCTAGGTTTTTCGAGAAATAATGAATACAGTGAAGTAATGGAAAACATTAAAACAAAAAATTAGAACTATAGCAAAAATAAGTTAACTTGATTGGGGAAAGGCTCAAACTACTGCGTGAACTAAGGAAAAATTTCCCTATTTCTCTGAGGTTTTTCCCAGGCTGGCCAAGCAAACACAATAATAGTTGACACGGTTAGTGAGGGAAAAGCCCAAATTTAATGGCATATGTATGGGGAATTTACATGTTGGTAAATTCTGAGGTAACTGGAGCAGACCAAGACTTATAACCTCTGCTGAAGCATGAGAAAGGGGACTTGGGGTGTCAAGCAGAGAGGAGGAGTTTTTCTTGCGGCAAACAGGGATGACTCATCTTTACTCTAAAAGTTAACGAAGGTTTTCCAGATAGAAAGGACATCTTTACAAACTCACTTCTGGATTAAGACCTTTCCAAACAACGTTCTAGAGAATAAACGAACAATGACCATTACTTGACTAAGAGAAAGATGGAGGCCCAGGGATGGTGATGGCGCTTCTTTGATTAAAGGAAGGGCGAAAGACAGGCTGCTTCTCCAAGTTTGCCATTTGTTTCAGCTCAGTAATCTACATGCCAGCGAGGGATCACTGTAGAGCCTTGGGGTGATCTGGTTTAGCCCCTTCACTATATAATAATATAAGAATAAGCTAAGCCCAGTGCCCTAAGGAGATATTTCTTGCTATGAAGATTAAATCATTTTCCTGTCTTGGCTATGTATACTTGTGAACAGCAGAAAACAAGTTTCCTTTATAGGAATTTAGGCAGAACCTAGTTTGGAGCCTGGAATGTGAATTAGTGTATGGGTGGATTTGTCAATGAGTGAATTATTGATAGATGACCTGGATTCAGCTGTACTGCTTATTCTGATGACTTGCTTATTGACGCAACTCCAGTGATTTGTTTTAAAGGGCACAGTATCAGTCAAAATCATTTTGTAACCTTGCTTACTCCCTTGTATCTTTGAAACAGTCCAAAAAATTATGTATATGTGCATGTCTGTATGTGTGTTTTATTATAGTCATATACTACCTATCATCTTGTCCCAAAATCACATCCATGTTTAATAATAGAATCTCAAACTTCTCAGCACTTATGGCTGTTATACAAAACCTAGGAAAATGAATCACTAGTAATATTTTAAATAAAATATTGGTTATTTAAATATAGTCAAATCTATACCATTTTCACAATGGATTCAAATTACTAATATATATTTGCATGTGGTCTCTCAGGTACACAAAAAAATGTTAGTGTAAATACCAGACCAATTTTAATAAATACTATTTGTTTAGTTATTGGATTATGTTATAAAATCAATTAAGAGTTTGTAGAGCTAGTTAAAATTATAAAATAGAGACGCATACTCTAAAACACTCATGCAAAAGTGCTCACATCTGCTTTCAACATATAAGGTGAAAAATAAATACATTATTGTGAAGCTGTCTCATCAAAGAGGATTTGAGCTAAAAGGTGCTGTACTTTGCACACCATGCTGCCTGACTTGTATAAGATTCCAAGTACTCTGTAGTTTGTAATTTTCCAGTGATTCAGAAATGCATCCTTGAGCAAATGACAGATATGCTAAAATATTATTGCTATAGACTCCTAGGTAGTTAAATGTGGGTAATTTTAACCTAATGAGATTAGATTAAGCTGTCAGGCACACAATAATACACTATTCAAAAATTATAATAGTCTCACCTCATTTGAAGTCCCAAGTTCTGTTACTACAAATGTTCAAATTAAGTTTTTTCCTTGTTAGATCTTTTACTTATTAAGCACCCTTTGGATGAAACTTGACTTTCCTCATATACTAGTCTATATATTAACAAACTCTAACTGGTAAGTAACAGTATCATTCATAATAGTCGAACAGACTAGAATATCAGTATCAGCACAAATTCTATTGACACATATTTTAGTCAGTGTGACAGTTATAGTTCTAATTGTCCATTAGTAAATTGGCTTTCTGGTTTCTAAAAAATAAATTACTTTCTCATTTGCCTTTGTTCATCTTGCCCTGACACCACCTGGAGTGAGGATCATCTTGCAGCAAGTGATACTGACATTGTTCCTTGTGGGCTGACACATATGGTGCCAATGGCAGGAGCAGTTAAGGACATGGATTAAAAATTAGGTAGCTGGAGGAAAGCAAATAGGAACAATTATGTTGTTGGAAGATACTCCTGTTAGGAAACAATGTATGATGAAACTTTAATTCTCTCATGACTCTAAAGAACCAAGGAGAGCAAACTCAAATTCAATTCCAGAACCAGGTAACCTTAAAAAAATAAAGAACAAACAACTGATTCTCCAAGACTCTCTCAATGACTCCTTTCAGTCATTTCTTTACTTTGGTTTAGCCATAGGATGTTAATAGAGTTGAAGAGGAAAAATTCTCTTAGAGCTTCTAGTTGGGCCTACGGATTAAACTGACATAAAACAGGCCAACAAGAGAAATACCTACAAGTTTTATTTTATTTTTACAGGTACATGAGGGCGTTCACAGACAATGAAAATCCAAAGAAGTGACTAGGACAGGAAAACGTTACATGATTTAGAGAAAGAAAATTATAGATTTGTAAAGAAATTATGAGACAAAGGGGTTTGGGCTAGGAGCAGTTAATTATAGGGAAGTGTCTATGAGTGAGGGGAAGTGTAACTAGCAGAAGATAATGGTCAGACCCATTTCATAGAGTTCCATCCTCTGTTGCAGTGTGGGTGAACACATTTCAAAGGAAATATTAAGGCCTGTTTATAGGTAGGAGAGGGTAAGACCAAGACCTCTTCATCCATCTAATGTTCCTTAAGTGTCTTTAGCTGAAAATAATCAATATGTTAAAGTGTCAAGTTTTGGGGCGGTATCTCCTTAACTCTTACAGTAGCTTGTGGATTTGTTATTCTCACCCATCTCTTATTCACATGAATACAATTACCATCTCCATTTAAAGACAATCAAAAATGG
This sequence comes from Solenodon paradoxus, assembly GCA_004363575.1. NCBI lineage: Eukaryota > Metazoa > Chordata > Mammalia > Eulipotyphla > Solenodontidae > Solenodon > Solenodon paradoxus. The sequence goes on along the minus strand of RJWH01001599.1, from coordinate 111,520 downwards.
TAGTTTCTTTCTGGCATGGAATAAGGCAGAATGACTGTGTAGAAATACCAACTAGCTTTTACATTCACAGAATGATGATTTGTAATAAATTCCTAATCCCTCCAATATTGTCCCACTCAAACACAAATATATTATCAGGACAATCACCTATGCCAAAAATAATTTATTGTTAATTTCCTGTTTCTGATCTTCTCTATTAAAAAAAAAAAACATTTATTATTCCCAATTTCCCATACAAGTTGTTAGACTGAGCTACTGCTATGTAGCAAAAACATTGGGATAGTTTTCATAATCATAAAATAAAAGCTAACATGTATTGAATGCATACTTTATACAAGTATTATTCTAATTACCTTGCATTAATTCTTTTATTCTTATGTTACCTTATAACAAGATTCATTCTGTTATTATTTTTTCTATGTTACTAAAGGAAAAACTGAGTGTTACTAAAAAAGATGAAATCCTGACATTTGCAACCAAATGGATGGTCCTAGAGGGGATTATGAGATAAGTCGGGAGAAAAACAAACATACTATTTCATTCATCTGTGACATACAGAGAAACCAAACAAACAACCAAATCAAACATAAATAGACTTTTAGTCTGTAAAATCAAATTAATGGTTACCAGAAGGGAAAGGGGAGGGGTGGGCAAGTCAAGCAAAAGTGGTTAATTGCAGGATGCAGGATAAAATTGGGACAGTAAACTTACCGTTGGAGATACAGATGCTGATTTACAACTATGCACACCTTAACCCTATATAAAGTCTCTTCAATAAAATTAAAAATTAAAATATGTTAAATAAAAAAAGAAAGTGAGAGAAAGGAAAGTTTTATGACTTGTACAAGATCATTATAAGCTAGGCAGTGAAGGCAGATTTGAACTCAAGCTGTATATAAATTTATGCTATTAAATAAACATTGTACTATGGATTCAGAAAACAATAGAAGGAAGTGGAAGGGAAAGAGAGTAACAAATACTAACCATTTCTCTTCTAGCAACTAGTTCTGTGACTTCGGACAAATATTTTTATTTTCTAGGCTCCTGTATTCAGAGAATGGTTCTGTCAACAGCAGTATTTACATCACCTGGCAGCTTGTCAGTAACGCAGAATCATAACTTGTATGTTAACAAGACCTCAAGGTAATTTATAAGCACACTAAATTTTGAGGAATGTGGCTTTAAACCTTATTAGTAAAAACTGAAGCTATCGTGGATATTAACAGTCTCTTTCAGTCTAAAGGTCTATGTATAGGTGGACATTTGACTTCAATTGTACAAGAATTTAACTGTTCATATATGCTCAAAATCAAATGCTATAGCTATAGTTGGGAAAACAATTTGGAAATTCATCAGAGTTTCTAGGTACAGGTTTTCAGTACTATATTAAATGTTTTATGTTGAAGTGAAACTACTCATTTTAAAACAAGGGAATAGGCTTTTGAATTTTAATATTTGAATTTAATGTTGATGTTTTTCCACCAGAGACTTAGATTCAATCAATGTTTCAAAGCTGAATACAACTATAATTTACTCATAGGTAGAATTTAAATAGTTGTTTCAAAAAAGTATTAGTAAAATGTTGATTTATTTCTGAACTGATTTTCCCTAATGAAGACTTTAAAGACTGTCTTTCAGTAAAATGCCCCCATTTAATTTTTCAGTGACTCATTTTCTCTTTCAACCTATTAATCATGTTTTTTTTTTTCATTTTGCACTATGACTATTAACTTCTGGAAGTTATTGAATTTTACAAATGAGCATGAGAAAATCACTATTATGATATTTCACTAAGTAGATGTTTTTAAATTATTTATGACATTTTGTGACATGCCAGTAAATGCTTTCTAATGCTTTTTATAAAGGCAATGAAGTCTTAATAATTTTATAGCTATCATTTCTTACTATTAAATTGTTCACTGGATATGTAAAGTAATACTGTAAATGAGATTATGAGAATTAAATTTTAGGATCAGTGAAGTTTGAGTCATTGCCTGACTATACTTTCTATAATTGATTATTCCAGAAAGAACTCTATTTTGTCATATGCTGATGTTACTATTTGTGTATTGCTTCTTGGAATGACCTTTGTGAGCATGTTGATCATCAGTAAAAACCCAAGGCCTATTTTTACATAATATCCTAATAACTGGTTAGTGTGGAGGGAATATTTTCAATATGCCAGTGACCATTTGTGTGACTTTGGACAAGTAATTTTAATTTTCTAGGCTCTTGCTATTTAAAGTATAGTTAAATTCCAGATTCTTGCTGGAATCTTCTTTAAGTCCCCAAATCAGTGAACATCCCACCCCAAATCAATTGGTCCTCCTAACTCCCTATTTGACCATACAAAGTCCTGTGCCTGGGGTATCCCTCCATGTTCATCCTCATGTCCATGGGTTGTACATGTGGATTCATAACTGGACTCTCACTCTCAGTTTTTAGCCACAAGTAATCCTCTAGACTACTGTTGTGTCTGTAGAGAAGTATATCAGATGGAAAGAACTGTAAAGATTATGTTATCTTTATTCTTTACTGTTTTAGTCCATTCAAGCTCCCATAGCAGAATACCGTATACTGCAAAGCTTATACCCAAAAAAATTTAGTTCTCACAATTCTAAAAGCTAGAAATTCCAAGCTCAAGACAGCAGTAGATTTGGTATCTGTTGATATCCTAGTTCCTAGTTCCTAGATGGGAATTTCTGCCCTGTGTCCTCACCTGGCAAAGGGGCAAGGGAATTTTGGGGGATTTCTTTTATAAGGGCACTAATCCCATTAGTGACGGTTCCACTCTACTGATCAAATCACACACACCCCATATTCCACCTTAATATACTATCACATTGGGAATTAGATTCAACTTATGAGTATGGGAGGGACACAAGCATCCTATTTACATAATTTACATTCAATGTTAAGATTTTAAGAACTTGTATTAATAAGTAAAAAGATGATAAAAAAAAACCCCCACAAAAGTTAGGCTCATGAACATCTGTTAAGAAACTAGCACTTTAATTAAAATTGAATAAAATTTTAAAATTCATTTCTTAGTTGCAGTAGTAATATTTCAAGTACTTAATAACTATAGTGACTAGTGTCTGTTATACTAGGCAGTGCAAATAGAAGATTTGCATCAATGACTAGAGTTCTACACTGAATGATGATGCTCTAGATATATTAATTACATAACCTTTATCATTTACTCCTAATATCAACTTACAAGGAAGGGCAACAGCTAACATGCACACACCAGAATTTAAAGGGATTTGTGAAGTTCATGCAGCTATTAAGTGAAAGAGTTAAAGGTTAAAATGAGAATTTTGTCATTCATACTCAAGATTTAAACGTTAATCTGTCTGACTAAATTTCCATTAAACTAGATTCTAGACTCCTGGCTGTTAGTAGTATGAACATGCATCTTAGAATATAATTTAGAAGTTAATCATCTATTTTAATCCCCTAGTTTTATATGTGACACTAAGGAGGAAAACTATTTCAAATTCCAAATACTAGTAAGTGACAAAAATGCTAACATTCAACAATGCTGTTTTCCTCACTGCTACATATCCACTTCTCTGGAGTTAGTTTTATGATAAAGTGATAGGGAAAATAAGAGAGAAGGAATAAATATTTACCAAGTCTTAACTTTATGCTGAACACTGTGATAAAACAAGAATGCTGTGAAATAATCTCATTTTGCAGGCAAAGATACAAATATAAACATGATATTATAGGTTGATTCTTGACCCTCTCCCTTATTTAAGCAGTAATTTGTACTAATCATCAAGATATATTATTTTGGATTTGATTTAACTTCCTTTGTCATCATTTTCCTATTAATAGATTACTCTTCCTTATATTCTTCTCTGTTATCTTACCTAGTGTGAAAATGGTCTAATCACTATGATGTCCATATTCTTGTCATCTTTGGTCTCATCAAAAAGATTTTTTTTTTAGAAAGCTGACATTGCCCTTATGACTTAGCATTGATAATAATTGGTGTGATAATACCTGACAATATAGGTCATGTCATGACAACATGCTATCTTCAGGGGTAAAATATATATTCTAGACCTACAGCTTAAATATATTGACCTTATTTAATGACTAGATATAAGGAAGCTGGGACACCATCCAGGTAAGTAGAGTTGATGCTTCTCATTAGTGTACCTAATAATTCACTTGTAAGTTTATTGTTTCCTGGACAAAACTTTAAATTATGCTGATTAAAAACTTAAATGCTCAAGAAATAAATTCTCTACATAGAAGAAAAATAATGATTCTGTTGCATTAGAAGGCAAGTCTTCCACATGCCATTTAGGGAATGGGTTTGTGGATTCAGGAGTCCTGGTTTTTGCTCTGGTATTTCTCATAGCATGGGGAAAGTTAGGTTGAGACTTTACCACAGAAGGTAGGAAGAATATACTTAGAAACTGAGGCAACCCCAAAGGGCATCTCCATGTACTGTAAGGCATTTAAGTCCCTGCCTACCTTGGGTTTTTTCTCTATTTTATCAAAGAAATTCTGTGACTAAGAAGCTGTCAGTCTGTTGATGTGTTAATGACAAATAAAGGAATTTGGCAATTTCTGCTATCTCTTTACAGTGCCTAGCCTCTAGTCTACTATCCAGATGGAGAGATCAATAAAACTTTTTTGAGACTAATGCAGTCTGTGATTCTGGTTGGCACTCCAATTGTCCTTGCCTTTGGCTTTGATTTGTGTCCTAAGAGAAATGTAAATAAATCAATTTAATTCTAACAAAATATCATGCCATATATATCTTGGAGCAGAAGAAGGTAGAATGTGTTTGTTTTGACACAGGTATGCAAAGTAAGAACAGATGCACCAAGAGTTGAGGGGTAGGGATATAGAGAACAGTTCACTACTTGGTGCCTCCTCTGGGAATGAACCCCATTTTACATGCAATGCTCCCTTTCCCTATGTTAGTCAATGGTATATATTCATGTCTCCTGTTCAAACTTTTTGTTCTATATGTGACCCAAGATGAACTTATTGATTCTGCCCCTTGAGAATGTAAACACAGAGAACAAAGAATAACTGAAGATATGTCTCATTATAGTCTCTTAAAAAATTATTCAAAGAATCCTGCTAGTGAGAATTCCAACACTGCCCTGATATGTGCCCTTCTCAAGATCTGATAATACCTTCTGCTGAGAGAGAGAGAGACTCCAATAAATTGATCTTTTATGAAAATAGCGAGGTGATTCTTCCACTCAAAAAACTAGTAACTAATATAAAAGTGCCAAATTCTTTAGAAAAGTTATGGTACTACATCTTAATAACTCTTTGTGATGTAAGGAATCTTCCTCATTTCATAAATGAGGACATAAATGCAGTTCCTTTATTTACATATTAGAGAGCAAGTGGTCAACCTGAGATTTGACCTCAGTTCTGATTGACTTCAAAGTTCTTTTTATTTTTTTAAACTACATGATTCCTAAAGGAAGTGAAGCTAGAACCACTGCTTTATCTAGATAACCAATCTTAAGACACCTGGTTCCTAGGTATGATCAGTACACATACAAGGTCAATCAGAATGTCAAGCAGATTCCAAAGAACCTGTAAGATGTAATACCGCTTCTTGGAGAAATATGATGGAGAAATTATTTTACAAAACTAAAAGAAGTAGTAAAGGAAGGAAGGAAGGAAGGAAGGAAGGAAGGAAGGAAGGAAGGAAGGAAGGAAAACACCCACCAGACAAAAATACTGCTTCACATTATATAAGAAATCAATGAATTTTAATAATTTCTGAATTACAAACTTTTTAATGAAATGTGATGGTATTTCTAAGTACATAATGGAATCTTAATGGCACCGAAAAACAATGCTTAGAAAAGGTCATAGAGTGCTAAGTAGAAGAATTCTTCTGTAAAAGAGTATTCAAAAGGCAAGTCTCTGATTACATGCAATTACTCTGTAAAAAGTAAAGTAGATAGCTTTGTAAAAGAAGTTTGTTCTATTGTATAATTAAGAAATCTATCTTATAACTTTATTTTCAGCATTTACTTCTTCTAAGTCTTTTCAAATAAGTTAACATACTGGTAACCATGCATCCAGGTCCTGACCAAATTATTATAAATTCTAAATTAATCCAATTTGAGGAAATATTGTTATATTTTCATTCACAGACATATCTAAATATAAACACTTGAAGTCCTTAAAATTTGACACATTATAATTTTTGATTAGATTGTCTGTCTTGTGATCTTCAACTTAGTTAACACTAAAATAAAGCTAATGTAGAGAAACCAAGAAAGCAAAGTCATCTTAAAATGTGTAAGGAATTGTGTTTAGGAAAACAGATGTTCTCCAAGTATTATCTAAAGACCATGTACTCTTGAAAACTTGAAAAAATGAACATATAAAATTTGGAACACCTAGATTAGAATAAACAAAACATTATTTCTATTGTTTGGTTAAATATATGCCAGATGATTAAGATATTTCCCTCTTCATTCTAAATTTAATTCTGAAGCCTAATGCTGTTCTCTAATTGTTTCATCTGTTTTTGTTTTTCCTTAAATAGATTATATGCTCTTTAAGGAATTATGTCTTATACACTTATTTCCCTATAATGCCCAGCACAATGCTAAGCAGATAACAGATTAGAATGACGTATCTTATTTCCCATATCCACTTGAGTGGCAGTGCCTACATGGGGAAGAACTTCAGATAGATTATGAATTCACAACTTGATTTCACCTAAAGAGATGGTAGATGATTGATTAGTGATGCCTGCTATGATCTCAAATAGGAGGAAGTAGCAAGGTTCAAGTCACTTCTTTTCCCATCTCACTAACATATTTATTTAAATAAATTAATAATGCAAACAAAGAGAAAAAGATTTCTATTAAATTTTACATTGAGTTCAATTTTCATCAATATTAAATGAAATTATGCTGAATGTAAGTTCATTATTAAGCATAGAATCACACTTTGAAATTTAAAAGAAAAGCAGCAGCTTACTTTGTGTTCACGTGATATCTAATCAGTCAGATCCCTTATTCGAAACAAACTCACTTGAAATACTCTATCTAGAAATTGGTCAGACAAAGGATTCTCAGAATTAACTCAGTAAGCACAGAAGACTTGAGGTTGTCTCAAGAGCAAAATACTTACGCAAATTCTGAATACAGGCTAGCATCATCATAACTAAAAGTTATCCCAGTGGTGCTGCCTTGAGAGCCAGAGACTTGATGAAGCTAATGTTTCTGAGTCCCAAATAGCCTTGGCATCTTTCTTGCCTCAGGAGTTGATAGCTCTAGTAAGAAGAAAACATATAGTTTAATCTACCCTGCTCCACATACACACACACATACATGTCACACACCTACTGTGACTTGTACACATCTACACTTACTGTGACTTGTACACATCTACAGCTACATCTTTATGAACATGCATATCTTTTGATTTGGAAAAGTTTCAGAGAAAGTCAGGTTTCCCATTATCGGTAATTCTGAATACCCTATTAAATAAAAAAAATGTGGAGCTAGATTTTGTTGTTTGTAATCAGTTTTCCGAATGAGGATCACACATGATTTGATACTTGAGGCAATTTTTCACTAAAAACAGGTTGACAAAAATAAATATTTATTCATCTGGAAGCATATTAAAAATGAAGTGTTTTTAAAAGATTATAAGTATATATTTCAGTCTACTTCAATATTTCACAAAATCCTAATACACAAGTGACAAAGGATTCTAAATTCAAATGATAGTTGATGCATTTGGGGGTTCATTATACTAATCATGGTTATGTAAAACTCTCACTTTTAAATAGTAAGTAGATGTATAGTTAAGTTAAAAATCACACATGGAATGTGGCTTAAAGAAAATGATGAAAAAACAAGATTTGGGTTCTATTACTCATCCATAGCACCTGCTACCTGACACTGTGAAGTCTATACTTAGCGAAGTGGGTGGTCAAAAGAATCCACAAAGGCCATTGGGTTTGACCCCAATTATCTTTTATTGTAAATAGGCCATATGTCAAATTCCAAAATAAACTGGAAACATTTGATCTATCTCCTCTTCCCAGGTTAATAGTAAAGATTTATTTTCTATTCTTATAGATTCTTTTTTAGGATGCTTTGCTCTTATACTTTAAAGAAAAGACCTTATATTGACCCTTAGATAGAGTCAAATGAATTCTATTTAAGAATACTTATGGAAGAAGAGAAATTAATAATGACAACATATTTTGGAGAACAATGACAGGAAATGATTATACTCAAAATTTAAGATAATGATCAACACCAAACATCCACTGAGTTTCTTCATAGGAATCTGTTTACTAAAGAGATAAAGATCACAAAGAAAACATTCATACCCTGCTTAACAGAGATGGACACTTTAACAAATCTCCTCATTTCCCCATGAAAATTATTGTTATATATCCATGCAAAACAACACAAATATATCACACATGAAAAATAATATCCCTGAGTGTTTGAGATATATTCGAAACAATGCTTCCTTAAGACAGACCATTAAACCACTGACCCTGATTTATTCAAAAATGAAAATAATATTAATATAAACCCACATGACCTACAACCAAATAGATTCTGCATGAATGAGTCAGGACATTGTGATTTTCATAAAATAATTTGGCATTAAAACTAAACAGCATAACAAAATAGAATCCATACTGCCCATCTCCCTCCCAAATATTCATGGCCCTGAACAATGTAATAAGTACTCCTGAATTTTGCACACGAGTAATCCTTTGAAGAAAGAATTTCTGTAGAAAGCAGTGTTTTTTCTCAATTAATAAGAATGGAATGGTACAGTTTAAAGTCTAATTTTGAAGGTTGTTTTGTTTTGTTTTGTTTTTTTCTATTTAGTAAAACATCCCCTGAAGTTACAGAATTTATTGGGACAAAGTGTATTCATTCTGTTTTTTCCTTTTTCTTTTTTTGTTTTGTTGTTTTTGGTGTTTGCAAGACTGTTCCATGGTTGTTTGCCTGCCAGCTTAATGACCCTTGAAACCATGAAGCTAGCCACTTTTGTGCTCCTTTGTATATAACCAGAGCTCTAGTGCTAAAATCAGAGTTATTATTTCCACTCCACAGATAACACAAACAATAGCTTCAAGCAGTGGAAAGTTGAAACAGAGCTGAAAAGAGAAAGAGCAAGAAAAGCAATAAAGGGTTGAGTGAAGGAAAGAAGATCTTACTGTAATGGAAAGAAAACAGCATCCTGCTCTAGTCCTATTTGACCTTGGTTGCTACTTAATTTTGAATTTTGTCTACTGATACTGAAGAAGCGACAAAAGGTACCTGGAGAGGTAATGACCTTAAAGGCCCCTCAGGTCACACTCAGGTCTCTCATACACATATCCACTGACTCACTTTCTCACTCCCATACCTCTTTCTCCTCACATGACCCCAGTCTCTTTTCTTATAATGCGGTTTTTCCTCCATCACTGTCCTTCATTCTTTTTGAATCTATAAAAAAAGCATTGTCCTATGTTGAGAAATCAGCTAAGAAAATTTGAGACATTCAGCTTAGCCTAAACATATGTATATATTGTATATACACACATATACATATGTCTATTGAACTTTCTACCTTTCCACAATAAAGCATTAATAAGAAGGAAGTAAGATCCTCAGAGTATCAGTGATCATTAATTATGAATTCATTACCAATAAGTGTTAGTGTCACATTGATGATGTATCTATATATACACCTAATTATAATATTAAATAGCCAGCATGAATGATTAATTTATTTTCCTAAGCAAACATACATTTTTATTAAGAAAGTTTATAATGAGTCTCTTATTAATCTCATATACAGGCTTTAGCCATCTGAGAAATTTATCATTCTCCTTAAACTGATCCTTAGAAAGGAAAATATTTAAAATATTTTGTTATTAGATCATGGCAAAGAATTGACCTCCCTCAGGAGATAGAAAACAAGAAAATGATCTCTATTTATTTGGCCAGTCTTCTATTTTTAAATATAATCTGAAATATGTAATATATAAAAGGTGGTTCTCTGAATTTTCAGGGAGAGCATAAGGTCTGATGGCAGTTTTTATGATCTCCATTATTGTCTCATTGACCCAGAGATAAAGTAAAAATGAAAGCATGCAGGCAGCGCTATCATGTACATCATGATCTTTAATAAACTTCCTCCACATTCTGGACCCAAAACCAGGCTGTTCATGAAAATGTCATAGAACTGGCCACCTCAACTCCAAGTTAGAAATTAGGCTTACCCAAGTATTGTCGGAGCTACGCCAGCAGTGCCACCAGGTAAATATGGGATATGGGACACATTGCTCTTCATTTTTTGTCACTCTTTATATAGTCATGACATGACATATAATTAGGAATTTAATATTCCTAATTCTAAGAAAATAATGCTCAATGGAAATTAGAACAATTAGTCAACACATTTTTAATCTAGTATTTATAATCAACTAGAAAAACATACAAATATCCAAATTGTAGAATCCAGTGGCCTTTGTTTCTAGTTTTCTTTTCTAATTGTATATTTACTTCTCTCTATGGAAATAAAAGGAGGTTAAAATAAGAAATGTACTATTCCACTATTTTTAATAGAATTCTTAAAATGATATATTTTTATAGAGGAAAAGTTGAAGCTAAATGTCCTAAAATGAGAATTGGATGTTTAGTATTTCACCTATCTGTATTTTTACCTCATATATCTGAGGACAAGTAAACTTCTAATTGTACATAGTGCATTTCTGAAGTGATCAAAGCACATACTGAACATGATCTAATTAATAATTTTAACTTCCTTATGAAGGAAGAGGAGTAGATTCCTATATATTATCTTTTTTTAAAAAGAAGAAAAGAAAATTAATAATGACTGGAATGACAATAAATTTCAAAATAATGGATTCCCTGAGGACTTCACTTTATTTTAACCCAAACTTGAAGGTAAAAACTTTACTTCATTCTACACATTCCTAATATCATCTTTCAAAACCTATTTTTAAATGTTAATGAATCTGCAAAAAGAAATTCTAAATCTTATACCTTTTTCATTGATATTTTGTTACATCCTTTAAAATAATTCAATTACCCCACTGACAGTTATCGCCACCTCCGATCAAAATACAAAAGTGTTTGTTGAGCACCTACTGTGCTCTGAGCACAGTAAACACTGTGGTAAAAACTAACACTGCAGTATTTCAGGCACCACGTAGATTACAAAGGAGATGGATTTAATCAGGGAGAAAGACACTAAAAGCAGTTTATTTTGAATGGATCATTGGGCACAGAAAATAGCATGGTAGAAGAAGAGGGGGAAAGTAGACTGTAGCTACAGCATGTAAGAACATATATAATGTGATAACAGCTTGGGAATTTTATTAGGCAAAGAAGCATTATCACAGGGGTCGGAGGGGGTGTGTGTTGAGTGTGTGGTTTTATTGTTTTTGTCTTTGGGTTGGTTGGGCTATGTTTGTTTGTCTAGAAGAAACATGATTAGGTTTGAACTTTGGAAAAATGGGTTGGAACTCCATGTGCAGGATGAAATGAAAGTAGCAGAGACTGGTGGAAGGGAGGTTCATGAAGGCCCAAGCTCAGACAATTACTGAGTACATGGGGAAGGAGGGAAACAAAGTGAAACAAGTCATGGAAATATATTCATCTGATCTTGGCAGTGGTCTAGTGTGGGGATAGAGGAAGCCTTAAAACAGTGGTTTGTTTTTGAGCCCTAGGGGTAGATAAAGGAGGATACTTTAAGATAGAGCCTTTGAAGGGGAAATAGGTTGAAGAGGAATTGAGGCACTCTGATTAAATTTGTTTAACTTGAGGTCTCCAGAGCACTCAGGTGTGCCACAGGAATCTGGAAACACTTCTCAGGAACTCCAGAGAGACACTGAACTAGAAATGTAAGTATGGAAGTGCTTTGCTAGCCGAAGTCCTAGAATCAACTGAAGTGAGTTGATGGTGAGATATTAGAAGGAAAAATATGAAGAGACAGGTGTTGCTACCCTATCAATCTCCATTGCAGTTTCACTCCTACAGGAGCCACAGCCTGATTTTCAGACTAGGTCAGGTGCCCTGTACATGTTCTTCTTGATACCTGAAATTCTCCTTCACAACCTGTAAAGTTGCAGGTAGACACATGTTTTCAGCAACACACACACACACACACACACACACACACACACACATACATGCACACACCATTCTGGTAGACCTTAGTAGTTAATCGAATATTAACATTTTGATTTATATATTCTTGAAACTATGATTAATGGTTTCATTCTGAGTTGCAATCTTCAAAAGTCCAAAAACTGACAGAGTAACATATTATTATAACTAAACACAACTTTCAAAAGATAAAAGATTCTCAAATGTGTGCCCCTATTATACTAAAAAAATCCACATAATTCTTTATAAGCAACCAAAACCTCTCAATGTTCATATGTATAAAATAAAAATATTTTTAAGATCATGAGATACTTGCATGCTTATAAGTGGGGAGATCATGTGAAAATCATGCCTTAGAGAAATACATATATATATATATATATATATAGATATATGAGTAAACAATCCAGACTTCTCTGTGGAAGATAGCACCATCTTTTCTCTGACCCTATCCTAGTAGACATGCAATAAATATTTGTTAAATGAAGGAAAGTGCTGAAGACCTTGAGAAATGAGCACTATTTAATCTTTGGTAAATGAGAAGGGTAGAAAAAAGTGCAGAGCAATTGCACAGTGTAGGCTTCTCAGGGAGACAATGAACAATTATGGTTTAACAATGGTCTGGAAACTGGAATGGGGACAAAGCAGTTTCAATAGTAGGGAGGAGCACTGTCAAGCCAGTTAAGAATGAGACAGGAAAAGATCTTCTTGTGTTTCAATGGATAACCAAGGTTGAATTTGGAGTGTGGAGTTACAACTCTGTTTTTTAAAACCCAGATGTAGACAGCAGTTTCAGGTTTTCCAGTAGTGAAATAAGTATTTCATACATATGGCCCCTAATATTTGGGGATATTGTAACAATCGTCAAGATCCTGTTTACGCAGCATTTATTTTATTTCCCCCGTGCCCCAGAGAATTAACTGATGAAAAGAAGAATTGTCAAGATTTACTTGGCAGACCCATCACCCACCAAAATCTTAGTTCGGATTTAGATGATTAAGCATGGCTTGTTTTCTCAAAAGTGCCATTGAGTTGATGTCTAGCAGGAGCCTACCATCTATTAGGTCTATGGAGGTGCCTAAGTGAAAGGTGCTATATACTACAATTACTGAGTTTCACCATACGCTTGCAGTTGCTCACAGAGGTAAGAAACAGCTGGTTCACCTTTGGAAGGCAAAACCTCAAGTCTCTGAACTAACAGTGTTTAAGAACTGTATTTTCCAGTTATAGAATTCATTACTGAATGTTATCCACAGTAGCCATTTATTCTATCCACACATACCTATTTCATTCTTTAACTGCATTTAAAATCTTTTGTGGAAAAATATGTTATAAAACACATCCTTGTTACATAAGGGAACCGTATACATGCAGGTTAATGGCATATTAATTTATCAATATCTAGAATTATGATAGAGAAGTTGTTTGAAAGTACCAGAACAGTACCAAGGTTTCACTCATTCATGAAATGATTGATTGCATATACTTTGCAGAAATGGATTCATATTTCTGAATACATGTTACTTTATATCCCTCAAAGAGAAAAATACATTTGCACTCAATATGCATTTACAAGATAATATGACACAGGTGTGGTGATGTTAGAAAAGAGAAAGCCAACTATAAAGAAGAAAAATAAAAGCTTTTCTTGGGGGGAAAAAACCCTCCAATTTCAGAATGGAACTGTGGATAAAGAAATAGGAAAAGAGCCAAACGTGAAAGATGGTTTTCATATTAAAGAGATGCTTAGTCAACCAAAAATCTCACAAGCAAAAGGTCTTAGTAGGGCATGCTATGAGGCAAAATCAAGTTTATGACAACCAAGATGTTGATTTAAGTAAGTGAAGCCCTTAAGACAGGTTAAACAGAAGGTGCATAGCAGCACGGAGCCAACATAAAAAAGACATGCGGAGAAGGCAACATGAAGTGTTGGAGCACTCACCCCCTGCAGAGTTTCAGGTTGCCGCTATATTAAATGACAGACCGCTGTTGTTGAAGAAGCATTCAGAACTGACATAACGTTTTAAATGTCAGTCTTTATAGTGAGTCTTTTCTGTATCATCACTTTTATGCACATTTGTTTTACCAACTCTACTTCACGTTGGTTTTTTACACCTATTTCAGAGGTCCTTAAGACCTATGCATTCCTAATACATTGGAGAAATTTGCAAAATGGACAAATGAATTGTGCTAGACGTTACATTTTTTTAAAAATGGCCAGAATGACTTTTGGCTGTTGCAGCATAAAAACAATATATATGAAAGAAACTGTTAGTGCAAAACATTGTGACTAAATAGGCCAGAATGAAATTTTTGAATTAGAAACAACTCTGCTTTTTATTAGATCTCATAAAATAAAGCAATTGTGAATTCACCCATTTTAAATATGCCTTAGCAGTCATGTGGAAAAGCCAAGCAATAATGAGAAAACTACTGCATCTAACATCTATTGAGTATATAAGTGCCAAGCATTGTGATTTTAAATAGATCATCTATTTTAATGATATTATTTACTTCTAGGAATTTTTTATTTAATCATCATAACAAACCTACTGGGTAAATAACCTAGGATATATGTTCTGAAAGTTTAGTTTAGTGATTAAGCCAAGTATGGGCCTTGGAATGAGACTGAGTTGATATTACTTATATCCATAACTAGCTGCATGAACCTAGGCAAGATATTTAACCTCTCTGAGTTTTCATGTTTCTCATCAACAAAATAGGAATAGCAATAAAAACGAACTGTTTTGATATATGTAAAATGTTTACATTTTCTGATACATGTTAAATCCTTATGTTATAATCGGCCCTATTTTAAGATTAGTAAATTGAGGTTGAGAAGTTCAGTGTTCTGGCAAAGAACACCTAGCTAACAAATGACCTAGGGTTTGCAGTACAGTAGTGGACTCCAGGGTCCAAGATTTCAGTTTACCATCATGGATACAAACTCTTGAGTACTCTTCTACAAAGAGAGAGTTTTCCATTTAAAATTTTCAATAAGGAAATTATTATAATTGTTAAAATTATAATCCATATTTATAAATTGATATATAATTATGATTAATATCTATATTGGAGTTATTGATTCAATTAGTCACAGAACCTAGTTAGAATTTCATCCAATTTTAGTTCATGCTATTACCTTCTATCATCCTATAGTTAATTCTTTAGTTTGAAAAAGTCATTGCTCTTTCACCAATACAAAATCGAAAAGAAAAATAAAACATGCTATATAAACTATGAATTTTATAAATCATTAGAAATAAATTGTTAAATTTTTAAAGTTAATTGTTTTAATCACAAATCAAATTCAAATTTGTGTCCTTTTAATTTCAAGTCTCACCAGACGTTTAAAATTTCATGAATGCTACTGCCTTGGATGTTTAAAGAATTTACTTAAGGACAGAATGAAATTTCAAACATTTTCTTTGGTTTCCTTTTTCTTTGTTTTTTAAAATAACCAACTGCTTAAGTCCTCAAAAGAACTTTGTGGCGGTCTGTGGTGACAGAAACAGCAATTGATGAAAATAAAGCGGAAGGACATGAAGAAAATAATAGCTCAAAGTTTACCTATTCTTGCCCTCCGAGTGCTCCCACTTTGCCCAACCCCTGCTTTTCAACAGTGTAGCATTAAAGGTCTCTGCCTTGTTTTCTAACGCCTTCGTGCCTGTGACTGCACTTTCACCCACGGGTTCCCTCCCTCTCCTGGCCATCTCTAGTGGAGTGGCCACCCAGTGAGGCATCCCGTGCCCAAACAACTAAACAGATTCCTCCTTGGTCCTCCCTTTAAAAACTGATCCTGAACTAGGGATTTAATCCACAGAAGCCTTCATATCTTTATCTATAAAATATGAATACTCACTGCCTACAGTGGTCCATTGTGAGAATTAACCACAATCGATTTACATAGAAGCAGCAGCAGTTCTATAGTTCCTTAGCTATTTGCACAACTGTATACATCTGCTTTTCCTCTGCAGGGTCTTCATGGAAAAGAAGATTAAAGTAGTACAGAAGGGAATCTTTTCCAGGTCCTGAATTGGTAACTTAGAGCAACCTCCCTCAGAAGTTGTGTGTTTGCTCTGGATAGGAAACTAGTGGAGAAACTTGGAACTATATCCATATATATGGGTGTGCGTGTGTGTGTGTGTACATATGTATGTATATATATATATGAAAAACAAATTTTTGACCAAAAATGTCAATAGTTTACATACAGAAAAAATAATATTTTCAATAAATGGTGTTGAGAAAACTGAACAACACATGTAAAATAATGAAAGTAGACCATTATTGAACATCATGCACAAAACTGATTCAAAATGTATTAAATATAAGAAACTGTAAAATACAAAAAAGAAAACAGGTGTTAACCTCATTGACAGGTTTGAGATTGGGGATTTGATGCTAATGGCCAGGGAAACAAAAACAAAAATAAACAAATGGGATGATATCAAACTAAAAAGCTTCTGCACAGTGAAAAGAAATCAAAATAAAAAGGCATCTTGGTGAATGCAAAGAATATATTGAAAGTCATATATCTGACAAGGGGGTTAATATCTAAAATATATAAAGAATTCATAAACCCAACAACAACAAAACAAACAAGCTGATTATAAAATGGGCAGAGAATCTGAATAGACACTTTTCCAAAAATGACATACAAATTAAAAACATGTACATGAGAAGATATTCATCATTTCTTATTAGGGAAATAAAAATCAAAACAACAATGAGGTATTACCTCATACCAGTGAGAATGGCTGTTACGTAAAAAGCAAAAAGTATTGCTGAGGTTGTAGTAAAAAAGGAACACATATATACTGTTAATGGGAGCATATATTAGTATAACAATTATGGAAATCAGTAATATGATATCTCAAAAAATTAAGAATGAAAAGTTCATATCATTCCATTATCCCTCTGCTGGGTACTTAATTGAAGAATAAGAAAACACTAATTCCAAGAAACATATGCATCTCATGTTCATCACAGCATTTACAATGACCAGAGTTGGACACAACCTGAGCTCTCATCGTCAGATGACTGAATAAGGAAGATGTGGTATATATACAAACTGGAGCACTTTACTATTCAGCTATATATATATATTTCTTAAAGCTAAAATCCTGTCATTTATAACAACATGATTAAACCTAAGTAAGATAAAGTCAAACACAATGAATTTACTCACATGTGGTACAAAAAGAAACAGAACAAATGAACTAAGTAAAACAAAAACAAACTTTAAACTATATAAATGTGTAGACGTAGAACTATGTATAAATGTTTTGTGCCTTCAACTTTTGTACTATAAATTTAAAAATGCATCTAATGTAAATAAAAACAGAGTAGAAAAACAAAACAAGGCATTTTGTCTTCAAAAGAGCTTACAGTCTAATTGATGGGCATAAAATGGGGTGCAGGTAGAAAAATCTACAAATACGGTCAGTTGAAGGGGCTAACATAGAGGCAGGTAGCATAGGTTAATTCTGATATGAACAATATCAGGAGCAAAGGTCAGGTGACCTGCAGGTGTTTTCTGTATTCTGGTGTGTCCACAACTGCACATCTAATACATGGAAGATAAACTGCAGGAGAGGGACCTAAAAAGATCTATCATGCAATGGAAGACTTTGAATACCATTCTTGGGAGTATATGATTGGACAATGAGAGCCTGTTGAAAACAAATAGTAAGAGGTGAGATGATTTGAACTGTTTTAGAAATATAACTTTAGAATAAGTGCAATTGATGATTTGGAGAAGAGGTTAAAAGTCAATAAACTAATGAGGCAGTTCAAACCCTTAGAGTAATTCTATAAAGACAGAAAAAGCATAACTCAAGATACATTTGATAGTAAAATTGACAATACTCTGAAGTGACTGGAGAGGACTGAAGAGAGGGAGCTTGTCAAAGGGATCCATCTTCTCTGGCCTTTATATCATTATAATTAACAAGGATGAGCGATGCAAAGGAAGAAACAAGTTTAGATAGGAAAAATAAAATGGGAAGATAAATTGGATATAGAAACTCTTGAATTTAAGGAGCCTAGATTCATATTGGCATGCAAACTATTTTTTAATAGTCTTCAGTATTAGGGCAGGAAATCCAGATTTAAGAGATACTAGCAAAAAAGTAATATAGCCTAGGAAATTTGAATCTAAATGAAATGACCCAGGAGAAAACGTAGTCTAACAAAAAGGAATCAGTCCCAAACCCTGAAAAGCACTTGCCTTGGAGAGACAGATGGGGGAGAAGGAGTCAGGAGAATCTCCAATGGACAAAAGGAAAAGTGGATAGGAGGATGACCAACGGTCAAGTTTAAAATAAAATCAATTAACATGAGAGCCAAGAAATAGCAACTGCATTTGATCATAGGAAGCCTCTTTTAACCTCCAGGAAAAGTTATTCAAGAGTGCTTGGAAAGGAAAACAGAATGTCATTGAAGAAATAACAATTTAGAAATATAGCCCAATATTATAAGAAGCTTGGACATCAAAGAACCTGGAAATGACCATAGCACATCAAGAAAAGTGTTTCATCGTTGCTTCTTCATTTTCAATCTTTTTTTTTAATCGACATTAGGAAACAAGATGTTTATGAACGGAAGAAAATAATAAGTCATTGGGGAGGGAAAGCTTACAGATACAAAAGAGAAATAAAGTATTTAATGGAACAGGGGAAAGGAGGAAATTTGGGAAAGCCACAGTTGAGTGTAGGATAAAGAGCATCTTCGGTAGCAAGTCAGTGAGGTGTGAACAGCTAAAGTTTCTGAGAGATGGAAAGTAAAAGGGAATGAGCACAAGGCATCATGGGAGAAAAAGGAAGAATGGAATTGGACTCATTCAGTGTTTATGCTAAAGGATTTTTTCTCTTTTTTCAGATTTAGTGATGTATAATTGATAAAATTATATAATATATACCCTGATGATTTGATATATGTATATGCTGAGAAAAGATTCTTCCACAAGTTAATTATTAATCACTTCACATAAATTGTGTAGTGAGAATATTTAAGTTGTACTTTCATATATATATATATATATACACACACATATATATAATACCGCTATTGATTGCCATATGTTAATTTCTAAGACCCTATTTATTTTATAATTGAAAGTTTGTACCCTTTTATCAACTTCTTTCCTCCTTCCCTCACTCCCCAGCCCTGGGAAGCCATCTTTCTAAGCTCTTTCTGTGAGTTTGACTTTTTTTTCAATTCCATATACATTGTAGCATGCTGTTTTTGTCTTTCTCTGCCTGACTTATCTTACTTAGATAATACCCTCTAGGTTCACCCAGGTTTTCACAGATGACAGTATTTACTTCTTTTAAAAGGCTGAATAATATTCTGGTATCATATTTTTATTAAATCAATCATCCATCCATGGACAATTATGATGCAATAACTTGGCTGTTGTGAACATGGGAGTGTAGATCTCTTCAAGATAATGATTTCATTTCCTTTGAATTCTACCCATACTCAGAAGTGGGTTTGCTGGTAATTTTATTTTCAATTTCTTAAAGAAACTCCATACTGTTTTCTATAATGTCTGCACCAATTTACATTTCTACCAATAGTCTACAAGTGTTTCCTTTTTTCCACATCCTTGATAGCATTTATTATCTGTCATTTTTTAATAGCCATACTGACAGGTATGAAGTGATATCTCATTGTGGTTTTGATTTATATTTCCCTGATTATTGGTGATGTTGAGCATTTTTTCATGTACCTGTTGACCATTTGAATGCCTCTTATGTGAAAACATCTATTCAGCTTCATTGCTCATTTTTTAATTACATTACTTATTTTGCTAATGAGTTGTACTCATGTTTAATGCATATTTTGGATATTAAACTCTTGTCAGATATGTGATTTGTAAATATTCTCTCTCATTTTATAGTTTTCCTCTTCATTTTTCTGATGGTTTCTTTATTGTGCAGAAGCTTTCTTAGTTTTATGTAATCCTACCTGTTTATTTTTGCCTTGGCATCAAACCCCAAAAATCACTGCTAAGACTTACATAAGGAAGCTTATCATGTGTCTAGGAGTTTTATATTTGTCTTTAGTCCATTTTAAATTCATAAAAGTGGGGATCTAATTTCATTCTTTTGCAATGACTGATCAGTTTTCTCAACATCATTATTGAAGAGACAACTATCTTTCCCCTTTGTATAGTCTTGACTCCTCTAACAAAATTAATTCACCATATAAGCATGGGTTTATTTTTGGACGTATTCTGTCCATGAACCAGTGCATTTGCTTTAATATCAGTATCATACTTCTCTGATTACTATAGTTTTATAACATAGTTTGAAATCAGGAGGTGTGATTTTTCAGTTTTTTGTTTCTCAAAACTGCTTTGGCTGTAGGGGTCCTTTGCGGTCCCATACAAATTTTAGGATTGTTGTTCTTTCTCTGAAAAAAATGCAGTTAGAGTTTTGGAAGGAACCACATTGAATCTATAGATGGCTTTGGATAATATGTTTATTCTAACAATATTTAATATTGAAATTAAGTATTGTTATCCATGAATAAGGAATATCTTTCCATATTTGCCTTTGTCAATTTCTTTTCTTAGTGTTTTTAATAATATTTTTTCCTTTGTTGACATTATGATATTCATTATTGAATACTGAAATCACACTCAGTCTGTTAATAATTAATAATAATAGTAATTAATAATTAATAATAACACCTCATCTATCATCAGAGTTCAGTACCCTTTACTGACACCTACTTCCCTCTTTCTTTCCCTCCCCTTTTCCAACCACACCCCCCATCCCCAATCATTGTCTTGTATCCTGTGAATTTTGTTGGATTTTTTCTGTTTGTTCTGTTTCTTTATATTCCACATCCTGTACTTTCTCTCTCTCTCTCTCTCTCTCTCTCTCTCTCTCTCTCTCTCTCTCTCTCTCTCTCCTCTCTCTCTGTGTCTCTCTTTTTCTTTTTTGGGCATATTTTACTTAAGATTATCCCATCTAGTTGCATCCAGATTGTTGCAAAGGGCACAATTTCATACCTTTTAACTGCTGCATAGAATTTCATTGAGTATATATATCATAGCTTCTTTATCCAGTCATCTATAGATGGGCATTTAGGCTGTTTCCATGTCTTGGCTACTGTGAATTGTGCAGCTATGATTAGAGTTCTGGTGTTCTCAGGGTATGTACCCAGGAGTGAGATTGCTGGATCAAATGGTAGATGCACTTTCCTCTACTTCATTGTTTGTGTATACTGATTTTATGTGTTGATATTATATCCTACCACTTTGCTGTATCCATGTATTATCTCTAGCAGTTTTTCAGTAGAGTATAGGATTTTCTAGGTATAATTATCATGTCATTTGTAAATAATGATAGTTTTATTTTTCGTTTTCTGATTTGGATCACTTTATTGTGATTTTCTTGCCTTATTGCTCTGACAGGTCTCCCAGAACTATATTGAATAGCAGTGGTGAAAGTGAACATCCTTGTCCTATTTAGATCTTCAGTGAGAGGCTTGTAATTTGGTACCACTGAGTGTGATTTTGGCTGTAGATTTGTCACATATTGCTTACATTATGCCTTTTATATGTGCCTTTTATCCCAATTTTGGTGACAGTTTTTATCATGAGTCAAATGCTTTTTCTGCATCTATTCATATAATTATATGGTTTCAATTTCCTCAGTGTTAAAGTGGTGTATTATATTGATTGATTTGTATATGTTGAACCAGCATCACATCCCTGGAATAAATTTCATTTAATCATGATGTATAATTTTTTAATGTGCTGTTACATTCAGTTTTCCATATATTGTTGAGAATTGTTGCCTCTATATTCATCAATGATATTGCACTGTAATTTTTTTTCTAGGTTTCATCTTTGTCTACTTTTGGAATCAGGGTAATGTTATCCTCATATAATGTATTTGAGAGTTTTCTCTCCTCTTCAGTTTGTGGAATAGTTTAAGGAGGATGAGAATTAGCTCTTCTTTCAATGTTTAGT
Source organism: Solenodon paradoxus (assembly GCA_004363575.1). NCBI lineage: Eukaryota > Metazoa > Chordata > Mammalia > Eulipotyphla > Solenodontidae > Solenodon > Solenodon paradoxus. The sequence goes on along the minus strand of RJWH01001599.1, from coordinate 89,365 downwards.
AAAATTTGCAGGTGGAACCATCTGGTTTTGCTTGAGTTTTGAGAGATTTTTAAATTTCTATGCTTGTTAGTGATCCATTCAAGTTACGCCACCCTGGTTCAGTCTAGGGAGATTTTAGAATTCTAGAAATCTGACCGCTTCTTCATGATTGACAATTTTTTGGCATATGGTACTCATAATAGTTTTTCACGATCCTTTGTATTAATGTAATGTCTATTGTAATCTCACCACTTGATTTCATTTCTGATTCTAGTTATTAGGGTTTTCTCTCTTTTATCTTCAAGAGTCTAGCTGTGGAGTCTATCAATATTGTTTATTTTTAAAATAACCAGATTTTGCATTCACTGCATTTTAGATGGTATTTTTGTTTAGAATTGCATTTGTTTATGCTCTAATCTTTGTTATTTCCTTCATTATGCTGATTTGCTTTTGATTATTCTTCTCTTTCTTGTTCCTTCAGGTATGTGGTTAGATATTTAATTCTGGATTTTGATGTGTTCTTGTTTGTCAATAAATTGTGCTCTCAAAAATTCATTTACCATATCCCACATGTTTTGGTAGCTTGTCTCATTTTAATCTGTTTCCAGATAATTCTTAATTTCATCAATATTCCAGTGTTTTTTCAGAAGCATGTTCAATCTCTTTGTGGTTGTTTCAATTATATTCTTTCTGGTTCATTTCTAGTTTCATACCCTTGTGATCAAAGTAGATCTTTTCTATAATTTCAGTCTTGCTAAATTTACTGGGACTTCTTTTGTATTCCAGGACATGCTCTATCCTTGAGAATATTCCATGTACACTTAAGAATAATATAGTCTTTTGTCATTTTTGTTGGGGTAAAACCCTCTGTGTATGTCTATTAAGTCTATATGATCTATTGCTTCATTTAGTGTCTTTATTTCTTTGTTGACTTTCTGCTTTGATGATCTATTGAGGTAGTTGGGCTATTGATGTCCCCTACTACTATTGTTTTACTGTCAATGTCTCCTTTTAGTTTTGTCAGTTTTTGTTTTATATATTTAGATAGTCTAATATCATGTGTGTGTTTGTTAATGACAACTACTTCTTGATGGAATACCCACTTCACCATAATGTGGTGCCTTTTCAGATGGAAGTTTATCTTGTCTGATATTACTATTGCCAGTGTCTGATTTTCTTACATCTCCACTGCTTTGATATATTTATATGATTGTGTTTTCTGTAGGTGTAATCTTGATGGTTATACATATATATTTTAACCATGCAACCACTCAGTCTTTTGATTAGTGAGTTTGGTTAATTAATTTAGGTTTATAATTGATATGTATGACTTTATTGGTGTCATTTGAACCTTTGTTTTCTGACTGTGTTGTTTCTTCCCCCTGCCCCTTTTTTTTTCCATACTCATGCCTCTGGATGATTTTCAGTGTCAATTCTTTCAGTTTCATCTTTCCATATATGTATCTGTTTAGGACCGGTTTTTGTACTATCATGTGAATTGTCTCTATTTTTACCACTCAGTGATAATTTTTTGTTTTTTTTTATGAGCTGGCATATCATATTTATATGTCTATACAAATTCCATGTTTTTCTTTCTCCCTTAATGTTATTTTTTTGTTATCTCCTGTTGGCCCTATATTAGTTTCTGATTTTGCTTTGTTATTTATCACCATCCTTGAGGTTTGGCAACTCTTTTCTTTCATTTTCCCTGTTATATATCTTCCTTAAGGATTTCTTGAAAAACAGGTGTGGTGAGGGAAAAATCCATTTATTTTTGTTTATCATTGCAGAACTTTATTTCTCCAATATATTTTGAATGATAATTTTTTAGGGTAGAGTATTCTTAGTTGATTGTATATGTTTGTGTGTGTTTTAGTATTTTGAATACATCATTGTGCTATCTCTTGGCCTGTAAGACTTCTGCTGATGTGTACCTTTGCAGATTATCTTTCTCTTTTCTCCAGCATCCTTGAGCAATTTTTTTTATAATTGACATCTGCATTGCTATGATTTCTCTTTGAGTAGGTCTTGTCACTTCTAAAATTTCTGGTGTTCTATATACTTCCTGGACCTCCATGGTTGTGCGTGTATGTGTGTGTGTGTGTGTGTGTGTGTGTGTGTGTGTGAGAGAGAGAGAGAGAGAGAGAGAGAGAGAGAGAGAGAGAGAGAGAGAGAGAGACGGATGAGGGAAATATCAATTACTCATTAAATAACTTTTCTGCTATACTTTCCCTCTCCTCTCTTTGCAGGATACCTATTAGCTTATGTTTGTTCTTCTCACAGAATGTGATATTTTGTATAGGGTTCTTCATTTTCCCTCACTCTTGTTTCTCTCTACTCTTCCATGTCACCTTTGTTACCCTGTCTTCAATTTCTTAAATTTATTTCTCTGCAAGATTGTGTCCGTTTATGGAGATTTCCATTTTTGTCTTTAATTCACTGATGTATTTTTTATCTCTAGCATTTCTGCTATGACTTTATAGTTTCAATCTGGGTGGAATACTCCTTTTTACTATCATTTATTTTCTGAGGCCTTCCAATAGCCTTTGGAAAGATGATTGTGCCTCCTGCATTTCATTTATCCTTTTAAATAACTTTTGTTTTGAAATCTTCATCTGTTATAGTTTTTCAATCTTTATCAATGGATTTCTCCTCTGGGGAGTGCCTAATGTCTTCCTCTCTGGGTCATTTGCAATTTATTTTAAGAGATTTATATTTTGGCATGATTTTCTTCTCTGCCTTGAATTTAACTCTGTGGCTTTCCTTTTATTTCGATTTCTTCCTAGGTGGTGGTTTCTGCCACCATAGGGTCCTCTGAGGCGCTGCAGCTTCCTTCTAGAGTTTGCTAAAAAAGGCAGTGGGGCCAAAGCTGAGTCTCTCTCTCTCTCTCTCTCTCTCTCTCTCTCTCTCTCTCTCTCTCTCTCTCTCTCTCTCTCTCTCTCTCTCTCTCTCTCTCTCTCTCTCTCCCCCCCCTCTATGATGATGCTTGGTCGCTCTTTGGATGATGCCTGCCAGCTTCAGTAGGGGTAGGACCAGTTCCTCTCTGGTACCGGCACTCAACTGGGCATCTGGCACAGTTTCCTGGCATGTCTAGAAGGGCAATTTAAGCATTGAACCTTTGGGGGAAAATTCTGCTCTTTGATATTACCATTGGATGGTGAAAAATATGGGCAACTTGGGAAGATCCAGAGTGGGATGGTCACTAAATTACTTTCTGTCTTGATCCATCTTGGTAGATCAAGAAATGGAACAGCTGAGATTTCTTTATGGGGTGAACTTCCTGAAGAAGACAGGAACTGTACATCTTTGACTCACTCAAACTCAGCCTGACTTTAAATGGTACACTTATATTGTATTTCTTGTAGAGTCAGAGTCAAATGGAATAATTTTTAATTATAAAATTCCAGGCAAGCCAGAACAACTAAAACCTCTGAGGCAAATCATAAAGGCCAGTCTAGGCCCACAATAAAACTTGTATAAAATGGGGATAATAGTTTAATTTGCATGTCTGTCCAAGTTTCTGCAACAAATAACTTGAGAAGGAAAAAAATAACTTTTTTCTTAAAGGAAAAAAAAAAGTTTTTTTTTCCAAGTTGGTAAAGGCCATATTAATATGTCATAAAGCTAGGTTTGCATTATTTTAGGGTTGAAGGTGTTATGAGATAAACAGAGAATAGTGGATTTATGGATTCATTTATACTGGTTACATCTCTAAGAAAATAACAATTTTTCTTCTAGAGAGAAACACTGGTCTTCTGAAACCTCTGTACTAAGGTGTGTTTAAATTTGTGTCTTTTGGGTTCAATGAATAATCAGTAACCATTTGTATTAAAAGTTCCACTTTGCTTCCTACAACAGTCTATGATATGTGTTCTGAGAAACCCTAGTTCACTGTTCCTTTTCCTGTTCTTTTATGCTAGAATGATTAGGTCAGGTTAATCCTGAGTTGTTTTTATAATAATAGAGTATGGTTTTAAGACCTTCTTTCCTCTTACCTGTTTTACTGTTACCTGACACATTATCTTGTAACCACCAGGAAGGAATTTTATCTCTGAGGCACTCCCAAGTCCCCATGTTAAAATCCCCTGAACTTAAAATTGCCTTTCTTAGAATCTCAAAGGCACTTGACTGTTATATCTCTTAAGGCACTTCACTTAACCACTTAGTAGTTACTTGTAACCCCTCCATGCCCTCCCACAAGAGCTGGGTTCAGAAGTGGAGAGCCCTTAGTTACCTCTATATCCCTAAAACATTTGTTCCCTTTGCAATCAATCAATATTAGTGTGATATTATAATAAAGAAACCAAGGTAAAAACAGAGTGTGAGTTCACCATCAAGTATGGTTTGCAGGCAATTGGTTAATGCCCTTTGTTCAAGGACTGGACCGTCAGGAACTTGAAATGCCATCTCAAGCATACACAAGAAGAGTGCTAGTAATTGCACACTTGTTGCAAAGCATACTCCCAAGAACTTTTTTGTCTGTTTTTCCAAAAACAAAATAAAGATCCTAAACCAAAATAGTCCAGAATGCCAACATATAGAACCAAAACAGGTATGGTAATGAGATACTGCTTATCTGGCACCAAGATATCTGACCAGTTTGCATTAAGAAGACTCTTATCCTTAGTCACAAGTTAGAGGCAAATTTCACAACAGAACCATATCCTGGAGAGGGCAGTCTCTACTGCTAAGGCAACTGAATTGCACCCCCGATTGAGAGATTCTACCAGGGTAGGGGAGATTGTTGTGTGTTGAATTTATTTTAAAAAATTAATTGGGCATTTATAATGTTTTTATTTCAGGCACATTAACAGAAATGAGAAGAGGACTTCAGCAATGTATTCTGCCTATGACCCAAGTAGTGAAGGCTCACACAGAGACTCATGCAACTAAAAAAAAGATGTTCTCTAGCACATCTATAACTCAGTTTGGACATGTAGGCCCCAACCATGAATATAGAGGATCACACCAAAGCTTTCTGCCACATTTAAGTAAACGAATAAAATATAATAATTTATCCAGTGTCTACTCTTGGTCACATATGATGTTAGATGCCTTATATCCATTACTGCTAATCCTCACTATATCCTTATAAGATGAGCATTTTCTTCTTCACCCAACAGATGGGGAAAATAAGGCTAAAAGAGTTTCAGTAACTTGCCCTAACATCAAATGCCCTAGAAAATGCCCTAGCTGGGGTGGGATTGAAAACTAATCCAACTTTAGAAACAACTTTTCATATTTCATCAAACTTCCTTTACGAAACACAGATTCAAAAACAGGAAGGATCATCTCAAGAAAATATAACATTCCTATTTCATTAAAACAAGGTCCTAGGCATGCCCTGATGGCCTAGTGGCCTAGTACACTTGGGAGCAGACTCATTTACATCCCAAGGTCCTAGGTTCAAGACCCAGCTAGAGGGAATAATCAGTGTGAACAACTAAATAAAAATAAAGCATTAAAAAAAATGAAATCTTGAAAATGTCAGTATTAACATTACTTGACATTGAATAATCATAATCATTGATATATCAGAGAAGTCCAGAAATACTATCCAGTTGTGCAATACTCAAATAATACATTTGCAATACAGTGAGTAGGAATTTGAATTTGAATTCAGGTTAATCCTGAGTTGTTTTTACAATAAGAGTATGGTTTTAAGACCTTCTTTCCTCTTACCTGTTTTACTGTTACCTGACACATTATCTTATAACCACCAGGAAGGAATTTTATCTCTGAAGCACTCCCAAGTCCCCACGTTTTTAAAATCCCCTGACCTTAACACAGCCTTCATTAGAATCGCGAAGGCAATTGGCTGTTATATTTCTTAAGGCATTTCACTTACCATACCTGGTAGTTATTTGTAATAAATATATTTCTTAGCTGTGTAAAATGAGTAAATCATTTAACTTCCTCATGGTCCAGCTCACTCACTAAGAACTGAATCACATATTCCATACAGAGTAGTAGCTTAGGTTTAGGTGCAAAGTAAATATTAAATGTTTTATTATTAAAACTTAATGTTTTATTACTATGCTTTACCCACCAAAGTCGCACCTTCTCATATCCCAAGGAAAATCATGTTCTCTGACATGGCATACTAGGTCCTCCATGTTTAATTCTTGTCTTCATCAGCAATATTTATGAACTCTTCAACTGCACCTAATACCACCTGGAATAACCTCCCATCTTTCTCCATCCTAGCGTCATAGCTTCATCTAACTCCTTGGGGGGCAAGGAGCTCAAATCTCACTTCCTTCCAGGGGTGACTTTCATTAGAAAATTGTATTTGTACTATTGATGGTCTTTTGTAAATAAGTTTGTCAAGGGTTATCCTTCAGACAGATAATTGGATACTTGCATGAATTTTGGTTCAATATGCTCTATCTCACTCTCCATAGGAAATCTCACTAAATACTAACTTAATCCTGAGGCTCCAGTGCAGGCAGGGTAAGTTTTAGCCACCAGAGTGATTAAAAAATTCATCAGAACAGCTTATTAAAATAGATTGAAGAATATCCTGGTGGGGTAGAGGTTAGACACAGTCTACCTACATCCCAAGCTCCCAGGTTCACATGCCAGGGAGAACAACCAAGATGAACAACCATATACAAGAAGAAAAAATGCTTCATCCTCCACTCTCTTTCTGTCTACTTGTCCACTCAACTTCTTTCTTGCCTGAACCTTTACTTTGAAAATAAATTGATTGAAATTATCCATTCTACCTCCCTTCCCTCATCCATTTTTCCCTGGTGTTAAAGCTACATTTCTGTTTTTTTTAAAAATTAGTGTAATAGTTGATTAAAATGACTATACAAAGAATATCTGTGGTGGGGACTTTTGATTTTTTTTTGTAGTCAAAAGTTCTGATTTTCAAAAGACAAAGTTCTTAACTTTGAGTCTCTCAGCTATAGGAAGATGGAGGGTATATGGTAAGAGAGACAAAAGGAATAAAAGTGAGAATTCAGGCAAGGTAGCTACACAAGAGAGACAGAAAATGCATTGAATATTAAAAAGTGAATGGTAGATCAATATAATAATTTGCAGAGAGATTTCATTCAGTTCTGGATTGCTTTGTTATATTAGATAAGAAAATTTTAGGAAAGATGAAATAATGTTCTTTGATGTTATTGTGTTATTCACCCCTGGAGCAAGTCACACATAATCTATGGTGTCCTATATAAATAGCAGTATTACAGTTCCCTATTTGACTACTGGTCAATATGCAGTATGACTTATATCCCATAAATTCCCCAGGTTACTGAAATATTGAAGATGAAAACTTTACCTTATACATTCTTTGTCACCACTCAGCATCCAGCACAGTGTCCCTGGAAAAGTTTAACAGGTATGTATTGAGTTGATCTGGACCATTGCTGAGTCAATTCAACATGTCTCTAAAATTCTAAACAAGTATCATGAGATTTTGATAATCATGAACCATTGCTTCTTAATATTTAACCTTATTATGCCAGAAGACACCAGTTTCTTACAAACACTCTAATTTAAATACATATTTAAATTTGAGTATTACTGGATTTTATTGATTCTGTGTAGGATTATCCCAAAGAATTTTCACTTGGCAACTCAAAAACCACTTCTGTGTTCCTACTTTTACTATGGTACCAATAATAAGCATATTATAATCCTCTATCTGAGGATAAGAGAACACACTTAATGTCACTGTGCCAGCAACACTGGGGTTCTTTAATTGGTATTAGTAACTACATGTTTGCATCATAAGAGCAAAGAAAAATAAAGTATCCAGATTATATATGTAGATTGATCAAATCACAAATTAATTTATTTCACAGCAAATATCCTTAAATATGGTGATGAATAGATACCACAAAGGCAGCCACATGAGGATGTTCAAGCTGTTCCCAAGCCATCTGTCCACAGGAATCATCTGTCTGTAAATCATGCTGCTCAGAGAAATCAGATCATCATTGCAGACAGTGGTTATTATGCTTCCCAGAGCACAATAAGAATCTGGTCACATGAACATGCTGGCTAAAAGCCATATCTGGGCCTTAAAATTAACTCTGATATCAGACCACAGGGAATCCTGAACATGCCTGGATATTGGACAAAAAGAGGCAGCAACACCTATTCACCGATGAGAATGAATCAAGATGCTGTAGTTAAGAATCCCTCTAAGTTATGGTACTGCTCTAGGAGCAAGCCTGTCAGTCCTGGGAAGCTCATCTTGAAAATAACTACAAGTACTCTGAAGTAGATGTTCACCATATTGATTGAAATGATTTATCACTTCCTTTGCTTCTTTTTGGCTTTGAATGTCTGAAGGAACAGTTCTCTAAGTTTGATCTGCCAGTTAGATTGTTGTTTCCCACTAGAGCCTGTACGCTCTTTGGAACTCTTGCTAGAACTACAGTTTGCAGTTAACCTGACAATTCGAATGTAATCCTATGGGAGCCAGGAACAGGTTTATCTTATTCACCACCATATCCTTAAAACCTAATTGCCTTCCCAGAGTCAAACTCTCAACTGAAATGTGTTGAAAGAATGTGTGCATGTATGAACATTCAATAGACATTTATTGGCTATATGCCATGTCTGGAAACTGTGCTAGGTGAAGATTGGGCAAGCAAAAGGCATCCAAAGCGGTCAGAGCCAGGCTTATGAATCAATTAATACTGACATCTACAAACTTGATTAAAGAGCTGAAAAACTCCATAACAAACAAGAGCTAATTCTAGATGCCCCCATTCCCTCCTCTCTCTTCCAAGTCACATTTTATAACATAGTTATGGTGCTGCCCCTCACAGAGTTTTGCCAATTTGTTTGCAGTCACAGGGACCCAGATTATATGAAGAGCAGAGAGCAGTTGCTAAGACATGTAATGTTGCCATCCAAAGATCTTCAATAGAGTGGCTTTCAGAAGACTGAACAAACACCAGATGGGTACATTACTTTCTGTACTGCTATCAGGTGATGGCTTTTTAGGAATACCTCCCAAGGACTCATCACAGTCCCAAAGCAAAAAGCAGGTGGAAAACTCAGTTGCCTGTCTGAGGGCTACGTGTCTCTCATGAGAATTAAAGACATCTTCACTGATGAATCTGGCTGGGTACAATCTAATTGTCTCTTACCACCGTTTGGGGGACTGCCTGCATTGCCTGTGTATTGGTAGAAACAAAAGTGTAGGCCCCATCCCAGGTTTACAGAATGAGAGTTTATTGAGAAAAAATCTAAATCTTTGTTTCATAATGAGAAGATTTTCATATACACTCAAGTATGAGCATAACAGTCTACTGGTTTGTATAGAACTAGCCTAGATAAGTTTCTCCAGCAAAAAATCACGGTGTTATACAAGTTTTGTTTATCCCTAGGTTATGCGACTTTGGGCTAAGATACACAATTCACTGCAAATACCTGGAAGAAAATAAGAAGCTGAGGATAAGAGCAGGGATGAAGGGAAGGAGGAAGGGATTTTCATCTGGCAATTAAACACTGAAAAGAAGTACAAATCAATAGAAGAGGAAAGTTTGTCATATCACTATAATATATTTGGCTCTTCATTAATTTGGCTTCTGGTGGCTCCCATACAAATCAGGTATGAATATTTGCCGGTATTATACATGATCTTATCCCTGAGTGGGGTCCACAAATTAAAACTTTAAAAAATATTCAGTTCTTATCAGGGTATGCACAACTGGGCATTTCTAGATACCTTAAGGGTAAATCAAAATGGAAGCAACTTTTTGAAGAGGAATTTCATAATAATTATCGAATTTAAAAATATACTGTCCTTTTGACTCAGTAATTCCGTTAATAGAAACTAACCTTAAAGGCCTACTATGTTTACCAATAGATGCCAATATTATATGTACTACAGAAGTAAAGAGTCTCTGCTGAGAAAGTTTGTTGCATGAGTCTAATTTACTTGCTTTTAGTTCTTTATAAATCTAATGCTCAACTATAAATAATACAATCATTTTACTAGTAAAGGAATATAATAGCATGAGTAAGGACCATCAAGAAGGCAATTAATACTTGCTGAGTTCCTAATGTGTGTCATGCACTGTGCTAGGGGGTTTAGTATAACTCTCCAATAAACCTGCAGCTTGGATATGATTGTACCATTTTTCCAGATAAGAAAACTCTGGCCCAAAGGGTGTGTAGGTGGTCTAGAGTCATGGCTAAGAAATACAGAACCAAATTCCAAGACTCTTCTTCAAAATCAATTCTCTTTTGAACTATAGGCCATCAGAAAAAGGAAACTGCAAGAACATTAGCAGCTATAGAAACATCAAATGTAGTTTCTTAATAAACTTACCTTGCTTCAGTTTAACACTTTTAAAATCAAGAAAGCATAGGAACTATTATGTCAACAGATTATGGTAGAAGGAACTATTCGAATGAAAAAATCACTTTCAATGTCTGAAGTCAATTTTAATAACCTAAAGGAGTAGAAAATTATTTTTCTAGTGTCTTTTGGCAGTGTCCCTCTTAGCTCACAAAACTTCCATCACTGTCTCACAGCACTGGAAGAATTATTTTAATTCCACAGAAGACTCAAAGATTTCCTTCTAACAGCTCTGTTCTGTTCTTAAGTAAACAGGAATTCCACTACTTCTTTAAAATATAGTTCCTCATATATATAGGATGCCGTGGGATGTGTAGAAATATGTGGCTGAGCTCAGATTCACAGCCTGAGGTGACAAGGCTCCATGCCAAATTTTCACCTACATAGAATCATTCAGCAGGCTTAACCACTCTGCCTCTACCCACAGACAAATATTAATGGAATTTAACTGCAGCTAAGAATTCCAGTGGGTTCTTATTAAATGTGCATATTTTTTTTTACATACATAGAGAAAAGGAAATCATTTTGCTCATCTATGTCTCACTCTAAAATAATCACATTTCAGAGCGCAATCCTCCATCAAAGCCAGAACAATTTAATGAACTTTATATTATTTGGTCTAAAAGATCTAATTATAGAAACTACAACAAATCCATGGACATAAGAGCTTAATTATTTACCTGGTATATATATATATACATATATATATATAAATTCAATGACTTTGATAATGACAATGAAAAAATCATTTTCATGCTTTGCTCATCACTTCTCTTTCATTTCATTAATTAAGAAAATTTCAATCACATGAGATGAGTGAAGGAGAATAAGCTATTACTAAAGAGAGAAGGGAGAAATTACTGTGCAAATGATAGGAGAGCAAGTGTCCACAGAGAACATGAAAGTTGATAGGGTCTGGAAGAGAAAGTGTTTCTTGGCAGACCTGTGGGACTGCAGGCAATCTGGTTATACCCCTGTTTGTGGTTTGTCTGTGATCTCTTGCCAAAGGTAGATAATTTAGCAGCAGTAATAATAAAAGAATAATTTACCTTGTAGCTGATGTGGCAGGAAAATCACTTACAATGAAAAGGTAGGACCATTTGTAATGAAAAACTAGTTCAGAGAATTTCTAAGTAGTTAAGAGCACAAATTGGAAATGAAGAAAACTAAGACCAAAAAAACCAGGTCAGAATCAAATATATTAACTTAGAACTTCAAGAGATTCACTGATGACTATTCAGTTAAAAAAAAGAAACAGCTTTGCTTTTGCTATCAGGATGGCTTAATGAGTTGTGACTTTGAAGTGAGCACTGCTGTGGTTAAAAGGCTGATTCTGTTTCTTACATACAAACTGGGTGTGTGGGGTAACAGGTGGCTGTGATCAGTTTGACTGTCTCTTTGGGAGAATGGTGTAAACCATGTCGTAAGCTAAAGAGTAAACCATATGAGTAGTTTTAAGGAGGTGTTTAATGTTCCAGGTTGTTAAGATGGGATGTTTTACCAGTAGAGTGGGTTTAAATATAAATGGCCCTAGTGATAGAAAATGCTTCCAAAGTAGCTGTGGACAGACAAACGTGAAGGGTTTACTGTGAGACCACCCAAACCAATAGAACAACGCTCTGTAATGGGCATAGACAGAAGAAAGCACAAGTGTAACAATTCCTGCTCAGATTGTTAAGAGGTGACTATTCTCTGAAGTGTTTCTCTAATTGAGATATGTATATACTCTTTGTGATAGATAAGGAGTGTGCACAACTGCCCATACTTTTCCTATTCATTCTCCCCTTACTCCTTACAGTAGAACCACACTTGTTTCAGGGCAGCAGTGTGCTCACAAGGAACTAAAGAAACTACTGCATTTTCCAGCCTCTACAGTTAGGGTTGGTCACAGCTATTGTTTACAGATATACAAGCAGAAGGGACTGAAAGGACTTCAAAAATCCTTGAAACATTTCAGATATAGCTGGGTCATGTTCTTTTTTGCCCTTTCCCTTCTTCCCCTGATATATACATGGATGGGTTTGGGCTCCAGACACCATCTTGAGAGCATGAAGACAAGAGATACATTCTGAGGATGACAAGGTAGAAGCTCAAGTCCTTGACTCATGAAGTGGGCATGCCAGTCCTGAACAATCTATCTCCATTCTCTGTGAGTGACAGCAAGATGACCCCTGGTTTATTTGAATCATTGGGATTTTGAGGTAAGAGGGTGGGCAGTGGGTCCCTATTACTCACAGCGATGAGTATTGCTCATTTGCATAGTATCTAAGATTTATATTTTACATTTCTTATACTAGTCTACTGTCAGAGATCCATCCCTTAGATTTGCCAAGCTGAAATATTTAAAACATAAACTTCCTTGGCACGATCACACTAAAGCATGTAGAATTAAATACTATCTGATCCCCTCTTTCCCAAAACTAACATCCAAAGGAGGGAATGAGAATATTAATTGTAATAGTGCTGTAGGTCACTTTTCCAGGTAGAGCTGAGGTGAGGTGCCCTAATGGAAACAAGCATGTGGTTTATCAACACTCAGAAGCATTCACTAGTGTCTATGATTACTCCTCAAAGAATCACTCAATGTTTTAGGAAAATCAACTTATTAAGACCCTAAATCTTTCTACCTTTCATGCAATGGCATTCTAAAAAAATTGAAATTATATTCAAAAAATAGTTGTGGTTTGCACATATTGAAAGTAATATAAAGTTATATACCAACTATACCTCAATTTATAAAATAACTGAGGACAAAACTGAAGAGTTTACTGTTAGAGCTCCCTGCCCCATGGAACCATGTTCTGTAGTATAGACAGAAGAAAAGACAAATGAACAAAATTCTTGTTTAGACTTTAAGTGTATTTTTAAAACTTTGAGAATTTCCATGCAGACTTTGTATGAGATAAGAGAAATTAAAAGAGTAAGAGAAGTGATTATAAAGTGATTAAATAATGTTTTTCCATTTCCAAAGTTTCTGTTTTGAGGATCATGTATCCCTAGAAATAAAGGAAGATGGAGGCAATTCTAACTCAATATTCCAGATATCTCATTGGATCTGTAGATTCAAAATGGTTGAATCTACTCTACCACAGTTAAGAAAGCCACCAGTAGACAGTTTTAGAAAGACCTTCCAGTTCCAAGAGGATCAAACTAAAGAGGGAGTGATGTGCTAGTTTGGAAAAGAGGTACACTTACAGCCTTGCTCCTTGTTTTCCCACCCCAGTCACTTTTATCAATTTTGTCAACAAAAATCTAATTCATGGTGTGCCCTGGTGGTGTTGGTGTTGGGCGCAGTCCACATACATCCTAAGGCACTGGGTTCATGTCCTGAGGCCAGTGGAACCACCAAGATAAACAACTCAATAAAACTGAATAAAGTGCTTCTTTCGCCTCTCTCTGCCTGCCTGCCTGCTTTCCTTCATTCCTGCCTGCTCTTTCCTTTAAAAAAAAAAAAAAAAAGGCTAATTCAACTCTTTAATGATGATGATGCTTATGAGAAATAGTGACTTGCTTTTGTCATGCATGAATTTTGCTCAGTATTTTATATGAATAAATGTTTTTAGCCCTACAACAGGAACATAATCCTCTCCACTCAAACACCTAGAGAGTAAATGCATAGTTATTGTGGAAGGTGGGGTTTTTAAAGCAACCTTCAAAACTTTAGCTGTACATGGCTTCACCCTATAGACCAAAGTGTTTCATTTTCTTTGTATTCTTTTTTAAATGCAGATTCACTCTTCATCAAATGCATGATAACACAGGACACCCACCACCAAATTACCAACAGTCCTCTGCCTCTGTCCATTGGATCCCCACCACCACTTGCTCCCACCTCCAGCCCCTTCCCCAGTAGAAGTCAAGAATTGTTTTTAAACCCACTAGTCCTTGTGTTAAACTACTATATATGTACTCAAGACCTAGGAAAGTTTGGATCCAAACACTCCAATCTTCGGGTTTTTTATTTTAGTATTTTATTGCAGTAACTTTGTTTTGCAAATTAAAATGAACTCCTATGTGTAGACTCCCCATATGTGCAGTCTTCCTATTCCTCAGGTATATGTCAACACACCTGCCCTCCACCAAATCACCGTGTTCTTCATCATTGTCCAGTAGGCTCTGTCACCATTTGCTCCCTCCCACCCACCATCCCATTCCCTATTGGGAACCTCGGTTCTTATGCAAGTGTCCAAGGGTTGGTTTTCTTTCGTCTGCTCTTTTGTTTTGTCTGTTCGCATTCTACCTATGAATGAGATCATTTGGTATTTATCTTTCTTCTTTTGACTTATTTCACTTAGCATAATCTCCCCCCTAGATCCATCCATGATTCTTATGGATAAAATTGCTATTTCAAAGCATGGAAGAAAAGAAAAAAGGAAGGAAAACAACAGCAAAGATGCTATTCTCAAACTAGAGAGCAATAATGCATGCAGGTTAGATAGAGGGTGACTTTGGAAACAAACTGGGCACTGACTGTGGTGTGGCAGACCTCTGACTGAAAGTTGAGGGGGCACTCTACCCAATGCTCCCAGGAAAATCAGTCACAAGTTCCCCCCGAAGAACGCCTTACAAGAATTTGAAAAGTCAAACCAAACAACACCTATGCTAAAGAAACATGCCCCAGAATTTTAACAAAGGCCTTCTGATTGGGAGTCAAGGTGTATAGTGTTTCTATTCTAAACACAAACTTTTGCTTTATATTTTTTAGTTGGATAAAATAGCTAAGTTTTCTAAAGATGAATCTACGTACTGCTTTTATAGGGGTAAGGTAAGAGAGATAATGTCCTATGTTAAGTACCATCGATAATCTTTTATCTTCTATATAAGAGCAATAATAATTATTCATATCAAAAATACATATACGTATTTTTACTACCACTGTTTTATATAACTTGGGTACAGCTGGAGAGTACTGAGGGGACATGACGGTGCTTCCACTGGGAGCCAGCAAGGCTATTCTGCTTCAGAAGATTTATAAAAACTTAGAATGCTAGGGTGAGAAGGGACCCTGCTCCAACCTTTGCATAAGTAGCTCTGGAGCTGAGGTGAGACAAGGGTTTCCTGACAGAATTTGCCAATACAGAGAAAAGGGGGATAACCTCAGAGCCTGGCAGAAGAAGGATAGGGTTGAGAGATCAGTGATTGATTCTGTGAGGATTAGATCAAAAGGTGGTGGTCTTGACTGGCGCTGTCGCTCACATTTCTTTTGTACCACAGCAGGCTGCTGGGACAGTTAGGGAAGCAAGTGCTGGTTACACGGTATATTTTTTTGAATTATTTGTTGATTTCTGTACCAGAGGATTTTTTTTTTTTTTCGTACTTATGGTCAAATTTTCCATCAGGTTCCATTCTAGTAACCACAAATGAGACCTACATTTTTGGGTTTGGAGCTGCTCATGTGGGTAAAACCCAGCACTTGTACAAGCAAAAGTATAGTAAGGAATGACTTCTCATCCCACTTAACTGTGGAAAAACCCTGCCCACACCACTGACATCGACACAGCAGTCGACACGCTGGCACTGGCAGGGCTGGACCTTGTTGCCTCAGGCAGAGGGCCAAGAGCAGGTGTCATTTCCTTCCAGAGCCTGCTGATGCGTTGTGTAACCAGAATTGGGTCACTTACGAATTATTTCAGGCAACAGAGGTAGTTCTCAAACTACGCATATGTGGGAGGTAGCACCACACTGGGCTAAGCCTGGGGTGACCACACTGCCCCACCACAAGCAGGCTACTAATAATTCCCCAAATAAGAATGCACTCTTAGCAGAAAAATAATTCTCTGACTGCTAAAAAATATTTTTCTTTCAAGAGAGAAATATGCCTGTGGAAGAAAACCCTTCTGCTGTCTGTTGTCCTGATGTCATCCTTCTTCCACATCTCTGTATTCATTTACCTTTTTGTTAATGAAAGCCTAGTATCCTTTTCACATCTGCAGACAATTGTTGAAGTATTTGTGACTTATGAAACTTAATTTCAAATATCAGTTTCAAAAAGATACTCCCTATACTTTTTCTTGCTCTATGGAGCCACAGGAAGTGTCTTCACAAAAAGTTGGGATTTGTTTCTAGAACTTACGATTCTTGTTGTCTCTGAGAAGCGGTAGCACTTCCGGACCACCTCAGTGAAGGGGTAAGTCAGGCAGTGGAGATCCATTCCCCAGCCAGGAAAGAGTCCTTTACAAATGTCAGTCTCTGTAGTTTTTGATACGTATGTCTTAAAGATGAATATTTCTCTAGCTAAGAAAGAATTTAGATAATGTCAAAGGAAACTTTTTCCGGCATGTGAACATTTTTCTAGAAGTAAAAGAATCCAGGCTTACCACAGTGTATCTTTAGAAAGATGCATTCACTGTAATTATACATGACTTATAAAGCACATTAGGCAACTAGCTGTAAGTAAATAGAAGAATTCTCTGCTGTGTGACTCATAGAATCACATGCTGAAGATCACAAAGTTCCAAATAAGTAATAAGCACTTTGTAGAGAACAAAACAAAAGAACAGAATTTTGTTTTCCTATTAGCTGGGCGAATCTTAGATTTGTGAGAGAAGCGAGGGCTTTCTGAAAACAATAGCAACAATATTGTTCCAGTGAAGTTAACTTATGCCCGTGTAGCTTATAGACCTTTCTAAAAGAATAGCTTTCTCAAACAGTTGAATCTACCTCATCATCATTAGAAATGATTTATTTGGCCCTGAAAATTCAGAATTCCCAAACAAGACCATGAAGTATATTGAATCCTTATATCTCTCTTTGTTAAGAGACACTTAGATGTAGGCATGCATATACACAAGCCACACACATATACACATCCATGCACAGGCATACAGGTATATGTCCATATATGTGCCTGTATGTGCATAAAATGTATTTACATGTGTGTACCTATGTAAACACATGTACATATGTGTGCACACATCATTTTTCACTCTAAGAAAAGATTTTTCTTCTCTTACAAGATGATCCTCTTTGACATCAAAAATTGTTAGAGTGATTATCATGGATATGACAGACATTTTTCATATAGATTTACTTTATTTTGGGTCAAAACTCCAGTCACTTATTTATTCTTTAGAAAAATGGCTCTCTCCAGAAATTCTTCAGTTGGTTTTGATGTACTGTTGAGTGTTTTTCATAGGCATTTTTTCTATCATAGAACTTATACTTTTGTCATTTTTAACTATTAGCTCTCAACGGGGGTAATTCGCCACCCTCAGGGGCATTCAACATGGTATGGGGACATTTTTAGTTGTCACAATGGTATATGATGGGTCGAGGGGAGAATAAGTATGCTGCCAAACATCGTACAATGCACAGAACAGTTCTCTACAACAAAGAATTATCAGGCCTCAAATGTCAATACTGCTGAGGTTGAAAATTCTTTAAGAGTCCCTAACTCTCTCAACATTACCAGTCCTTCCATTTTTCAAAATTCAGCTAACCTATTTATACAGAAGTTTCTTCCCAATAGCTGACTGAAAAGCATATTGGTATTCTGATAACTAATTACCCTTTAATGCCATAGTCAGTCATAGTTTAGGTGTTTAATTTTAGAAAAAAATGCATCTGTTTTCTGTAACGTGAAAAACCACCTAAATCTAGTTAATGGATCTATTGGTAAATGGCTTATAATGAAAGTATAGGGGGAAAAGAGCATGTGTCTCAACTTTCTAGGGATGCCGTAACAAATTATCACGAAATAGGTAACTTAATCAACTAAAATTTGTTTTCTTATAGCTCAGGAGCCAGGAGTTCAAGAGTAAGGGGTCAGCCAGCAGTCTGTACTCCCTCTGAAGGCTCTAGGAAGAATTCTCCTTACCCCTTTCATCTTCTGATGACTCATGGCTGATTATTTCTAATGTTTTTCTCTTTCTTCTCATGGCCTTTTGCCCTTCAGTGTCTTCTCTTCTTTCTTATACAAGACACTTGACATTGGATTCAGGGCCCACCTGGATAATCCAGGATGATCTCATCTCAAGATCCTTAATTAATTACATCTTTAAAGATCACTTTCCCAAATAAAGTCACATTCACAGGTTCTATATAGATACATTTTTTGAGGGACCACCATTCAACCCACTACAATGCAGTGTGTGTGTGTGTGTGTGTGTGTGTGTGTATAATACAATACACACATATATATATACATACTCAAAATCACTGTGACAGGGTCAGGTTCAAAATAAGCAAAATATTTTCTCAAAGTGTAAAATAAAATTCAGTATACTTTTACTTGGAATAATAGTGTCACTACGACATTACAAAAATTAGTTTTCTCTATCTGCAAATTGTTTAAAGACTAGTCATCATAAAAATCTGGTAGCTGAATAGAATTCCTGAGAGAAATTACCAGGTTACTTCCAGGAAAAATACCATGTGTTATTCCAGGCAGGTGAAATTCAGCATAATTTAACAGATACATACTTCAGCAATCCCAGATCGCTCTCAAGTGTTTCATCTGAGGAAGGCAAAAAAGATGACAGATTTCAAATGAATATCAAAGAGGAATAAGAAAGATCTTGAAAAGACTTTGTTAAAGTTCTTTGTTTTAGAAATCAGGGAAGATCCCCAAAGCTTCTTACCTTGCATTGCTTGCCCAAGGTCACATGGATTGAAGCAAAATCAGAAGCTCAACATCATTACAGATAGCCGTTCTTTCTATACCTGCTATATTGTGTCTCACCTACTTTTCTTCTACAACAAAGTAAACCCATCCTCCCAAGCTTCTTTTAGTTGTAGTAGAGAAGAGGCTACTATGTATAGGATGCATTCTTTTCTTCTATCCTGTAATAATTAGCTGAGGCTGCCATAACCAAATACCTTAGACCTTGTGTCTTAAACAAGAGACATCTATTTTCTCTGTTCTGAAAGCTGGAGGTCTCAGCACAGGACACCTGCATGATTAGGTTCTACTGAACACTCTTCCTCGCTTGCAGGTTAACTCCATCTCTCTGAGTGCACACAGAGAGAAAGAGGCATCTCTCTCTCAGTTTCTATTCTTCCAAAGCCACCAATCTTATTGGATTAGGACTTCACCATTTGACTTTATTTAACCTCAATTACTTTCTAAAAGATTTATCTCCAAACATTGGGGCATTAAGGCTTCAACCACAACAAAAAGCTTCTAGGACATAATCCCTATCACACCCTCTATCACCATACACCAATAGAGTATTATATTTTTCAATATCATTTAGTTCCCATAACTTCATTATTTTCTCCATTTTACACATTGAAAAGCTGAAACTCAGGAAAGTCAACAGGGTTGTCCAAGTTCATAGAGCAAGTAGAGTACAAGCTGGAACTCAACATAAGCCTTTTATTTGGTTTCTAGAGCTCTTTCCCACTGCCCAAGACAACTTTTTATATTGTTCATCAGATGGAGTAAACTTTTAATAGCTATCCTTATAAAGCATCCACAGATACTCGAAAAACATATGGTCCTTAGAGAGACCATCTATTAAAGACTAACATTGTCATTCTTACACTTGATAATATAACACATTAGTGACTTAAACCCCATCGAATGGAAACAGTTTAATAGGTCATCTGTTTTAATGTGCACCAGGAGTATGGCTCGACAGAAGTTTCAGCTGTTCTCACAGTAAGCCATCCAATCCTACAAAAAAAATGATAACAGAATAAATTTGTGGTGCCAAAATCAAATGTATTCCAATCAAGAGAACTTCTTGTTAAGGAAATAAAGAAAAAAACTGGATATAGATTTATTTAATGATCTTTTCAGTGAAATCGCTAAGATAAAACACAGGAAATGTTTCATTTCATGATGTGCTATCAAGGTTTTATCATATATAAAAAACAAAACTATCATCACTTTACAACAATATATACTCCTAGATGTTTCTGGGCATAAACGAAGAAAATAACATGCAAGATATTTCCACTTCTAAATGAAGTTAAGGGAATTTTATGACTTATGTTTATATTGGTAAGAATTTTTAATTTTACAGGTATGACAACAATGTTATTATGAAAGAAGACTTATTTTAGAGAAGCACATAAAAGGAAATATTTAGGAATAATTTATCTATGATTAACTTTCAAATACTTAAAAAATGAAGCAATTTGTATTAAATCTCACAGTGTGTATATGGTGGTTCATTAGATTAATCTCTTGTATCTCCAGAGAGTTTATATCTAAAGATATGTCCAAAATTCACAGCACAAATAATAGAATGTTATGAAGTTATCAAAATCTTGGAAGAAAACATTAACAGTGAATTATTTAATAGAATGTGTGTGCTCAGCAGTGCAGTAATGGCTTGTTTAAGAAGATACACAAAAAAAGATTGCAGATGGACCATTTAGATCACATCCAATTCTTCCAATTTCGCTGCTAGAAATACAAATTGATCAGTAGACATAGAGCAATCATAAAAATGCTTATCTGTAAAATTGGGGAAAAAATTACATCTTAGAGTCAGAGAAGAACAGGCTTAAATGAATTCTATTTTGAGTAGAATGGGCCAGTTTAATTTTTGCCCCACCCCACACCATCCCGCCCCTGAGTCCTGGGTCTCTGACCCTAGTCCATGACCTTCATAGCATGTGCTTTAGCTGCCTGAGCCACAGAGTGGGGCCAGTTTGATTTTGTTATAGACAAAAAAATTCGTAAGTAATTATTAAATTTGATATACCGATACACCAATAAAACCATCACCACAATCTATACTATAAGCCAATCCACCGCTTCTAAAACTTTTACTCCACCTGCTAAATTTATTTTGTGGAAAAAAATAGACTCTAGAAAAATTTTAAGTACACAATACAGCATTGTCAACACTAGGTACCATGCTGTACAGCAGACGGTTTGATCTCAATACCTAGTATAACTTACTTTGTGATCTAATACATATGCAAGAATGTCTATCTCCAGGAGAATTTAGTCCACATACAACTAACATTAAAAAGAGAATTTGTATGGAATGTGCACAGAACATACACAAATTCTCTTGCACTTCAATTTGAAACACTTTTCGAAAGGTTAGAAACTTTCCCCATGAGGGTATTAAAAAATCCAAAGTAGTTTTTTGTCACATGCTCTGAATCCTTTCCCCAAGATGAAATACAGGAAGCTGATTCAGAGTAGCTAGTAAATTTAGTCATTTTAAAGGCACTATGCTTCCCCGCTCTTTCCTCTTCATATATAATTCTTGCTCCTACCCAGAAGCAGAGCAATAAGTACAGGACAAATATGACCTTAGGGTTAAGCTGATGTTCTAGCATATCTGAGGAACTTTTATTCAAATAAAACTTCCCATTTTACCTCTGATGCAAATGATGTGAGTGTGTGTGAGAGCAGGAGGTAAATATGCCAGGAAAACAAGTCTGTTCACATACCTGGATTATTCTCCCTCCAGTCTTTTTGGAGAATACCATTGTGTCTCTGGAAGCTATTAGTCATCATCTTCCAGTTGGCAGATATCACAATAAATTCATTACTTTATTTGACAAATAACTCTATAGTTGACCCCACAAGCTTAGGGAGTTTAGAATTTAGAAACATATTGGGTTAGAAAAACTTGGCTAAACCAGGTTACAAGAAAGAACACTAAAACCTCACCTTATCAGACAATAAGTTGTGCCTAAGCACATCTGTAAGCTCTCTGACAAATTATCCTGCCAGTTTACAGGAAAAAATGCTGTACCTCAAATACCAAGTGTCTGGAGACAAAGAAGTAGTGTGATCAGTAGACTAACTCACAATTTTAGAAAAAGCTTAAATTGTATATGCAATATTTTCCTATTAACAATGATATAATTAAAGAAAACAAAACAAAAACCTTTAATCCCAGCCCCAGGAAATGGTGCAATATTAACACCTTGATAGACTTCCAGAAGCTCAGAGGTTTTCCTTGACAAATAAATCTAACTGAAAAATGAATACAATACAATACAAAAAATGAATACAATGACCCAATACATCACTAAAACACCAGTGTGGAAACTTGGGGAGGCAAAGGTCAGAAAACCCAGATCATACTGGCTTACACCAGAAGAGATCTTCATCCAGAAGCTCACATGCTGTCTCTTAGATCAACCACCCTTCATGATAGCTTCATTTGCAGGCATTCTGTGATAAAAGATGGTCACCAACAGAAGAGATTATATCTTCCCAAAATTAAATTCTGAAGGAAATAAGCTTTCCATCCTTCTAGTTGCTTTTGCAAAAGATCAGGAACTTGTTCCAAATGACTTGCATGGTCATTCTTGAATTGATCACTGCGACCAGGGGAACTCAGGAATGCTAAATACCTGGGAGATGGAGATATAAGAAAGACACTTTTTGCCTCAAAGAGTGAGTGATCAAGTAGAGTTGCTTATGCTACAGTACTTAGTGCTAGAAGACTTCTTTAAATTTTATCTCCTAGACCCCTACCTTTACTAGGTCATACTCAGAATTATCATCCCATCTTCCCACTAATGGCCAAGTTTTGTTAATGAGAGATAGCTTGCTGGTTCCTTCCCTCTCAGTCCAATGGTTCTGGTTGACTTCTGAGTCCCCTGGGATGTAGATGCTTGCCATCTGTATCCCAGTTGCTGACTTTCAGGCTAGAATATTCTGTTATAATCCTTTCTCCTCCTCTTCCTTCACCATCTTCCTCATTTGCTTCCTCATTATCATCCTTCTCTTCCTCCTCCTCCTTTTCCTCCTGCTCTTCCTCTTCTCTCCCTTCTCTTCTCTCCTCTCTCCTCCTCCTCCTTCTCTGTCCTCTCTTTCTCTTTGTTTAAAGCAACTAAATTCTACCAATTTTAGCATTGTTCAGGGTAGTGTCAATTGAGAGGGCCTTTTGAAATATGTCTTTTGGTTGACTTACAAATTATTGTATATACATTGTGAGGGATAAAAAATGAAAGGGAGATAAAGTTGGTTCTACCTAAAATATATGCAATTGCATAAGAGAGCAGAGATGATAAACCAAATGGCAGTGGGGATTTATGGGTAAAACTGAAATTCCACCCCATCATCTCACTGCCTCCTCTGGGTAGCAACGCTGTCATAAGGAGGTAGAGTAGTTCTAGGGTAAGCTATGAGTTGATCAGCTTCTAAATCGATATCCAAAGGCCTACATGTCATAATGGCCATTATGATGGCAGGGTTACTTCTGTCTTACCAAGATAAAGATAGAATCATCGAGGAGGGCAGGAATTTGGGAAGAGCACAGATTCTAGAGACAGTTTGCTTGGGTTTGAACCCACAATTTTGCAACTTACTAGCTATATAATCTCAAATACAACATTGAATGAGATCATCTTAAATTAATGTAACTTGTGCCTCTCTATGCTTCATTTAAAAAGAAGGTATTTTTAAAATTATCTACTTTGAGTGATGATTCTGAGGATTGAATAGAATACCACATATGACAGGCTTATCATAATGCCTGGCACATAAATCCCCCATAAATGCTCACTGTTCTGGTCAGTGTCTCCCCGTTGATACGTCTAAAAGTACATGGTGACTTAGGAACACAGATTTTGGAGACAGACTATAGAAATTCAAACTCAATTTCATGTTTTACTGAATCATCTGGGGCAAGTTACTTAAATAGCCCCCAAAATTCATTTGCATACCTTTGAAATAGGAATAAATATAGTACCTGCCTAACAAGGACTAAAGCAAAGATTAATGAAATATATCACTTGACGCTTAGATATTGTCTGTCATGATATTTATATGGAATGACACTTAAAGTGTTTTGATAAGCTCTCCTTGCCTCAGGAACTCTACAAAGGTAACAAAGTATTACCCAGTTCCCAAGTCCCAGACATCTGTAGTTCTGGAGCTGCAAGAAGTACTCCTTCAGTTTAAAGGCAGAAGTCACTGTGAAATGTGAATGCCCTGAGATGGTAGGGAAGACTAGTACTCAGACACTAACTCATCACTTTCACTGGTTAGCAAATGCTTTCTCGAGGTGATTATTTTAGGAAGGATAAATGAAGGTAAAAGCACTAAACAAGAGAACTATAGAGTGATGTCAACCACATCTGGGGGCCACTGGAGAATGGTCCTGGATATGGGATAGCATTCCCTATAAACATTATTAACTTTCTCAGTGCAATCAAGGATTCATGTTAGGCCATTGCCATTAGACTCCAGGCAGAGATTATTCTCAAGGCTCTCGGCATGCAGCTCCACAATGGAGCAGGGCAACTTCGAGGTTTATAAATGCTCTCTTTAGAGTTTGGAAAAACTAGAGCTTTCTAAGGAAATGTTGATGCTACAAGGAACTAGTCATAGCGTGGATGGTTCACGCACTCTCCATTGCCTCAAAGAGTATTTTCATGACGACACAATTTCCCTCTTCAGATATGGAGGAACTGGAGAACTGAATGATTTCATAAGACCACAAAGCACAGAGGAGGCAAGAATTGTCTCAAAATTATGGGATGCACCTAACCAAAATAAATCTTCAATTTATTAGCCAAGCCATTTTCCCAAGTTTTCATGTAGGGGGAGAACTCCCAGAAGAAATCTGGAGCACTATCTTCCTGAGGCATGTTTGAAAATTCAACCAGACTAAACAATGGCGACTACAGGGAACAATTCTCCCCTTGCCAGGTAAAAGAGTATGAAGGTTGGACTCTTTGTTCCAGCTCTAATTTCTATGATAAGTGATCCCAGTTACCTGGACAGCTTGGCCAGGAGTGGAGGCAGAGAGGGCGGGTTGTTCACACCAACTTTTGATTTAATATGATCGAGTTTAATCAGCTCCTCGGCACAGCCTTCCTTTCAAGTCTCTGGAAACATCTCAAGGGAGAAGATAACGCTAAGAAACACAGAAATCTTTTCTCTTCTCTGCAGGCATTTGTCACAGCGCCAGTTCCTAAGTGCACAAACTTTTGGCAGACCAAATCACTTTGATATGCTTTTCCCAGGGTTCGAAAAGAAAAGATAAACAAAGAACTGACTTCAGGGGGAGCAAAGGTAGCTAGGAGTTTATAAAGTGGCTCATCTTCTTTACCTTTCTGGCAAAGAGAAGGGAATGTTGGTGAAAAGAAATCAACTTGCTCGTGGTTTCTGAGACTGCAGGTTTGGTGCCTGAGGGCCTTTTCCTGGGCTGGCTCACAGGATTGGCTGCTATTTCCACAGGTAAAGCAGAGGGCAGCTTCTGTCAGCAAAGGGTGACATTCCCAGGTTTTGTTTTGGTTGGTGCTTTTTTTTTTTAAAGGCAAGGAGAACATTATTCATTTAAAACTAGTTCTCAAAAGGTATGTGGGTTATCAAATTTGATGAAGAGTGAAACTGTACATCTAAACCTGTATTGTTCATGAACAATAGTTCTCAATGAATTAAATCAAATAGGAAAGGCAAAAAAATTGTTGATATTTTCTTTAGATTGTATGAGAATAGGATATTTGGGATCTAATTATAACTTTTTATTGTCTGGCTTCTAACAACTTTGGCAGTTGGTTTATTTTTTCCAGGAAAAGGGTTTTATAACCACATGGTGATTCCAAATGTTAGGTAACCAATGACATGGAGATGAGGAGGACTTTAAATATTAGCTATATTTGTATTACGTGAGTTCACCTTTCTGTCGCTATCAGACATGTTTCCTCAGTTAGCCTCGATCACCCTAGACTTTAAACAAACACAGACTACTTTTGGAGAGTGTACTTCTCTGGATATTTGCCAAGAATGTAAGATGTAAGAAATAAAAATTCATCTTCAGTTTTTAATGCGATGGGCTTGGAGCCAGGAAATGAGAGCACAAATCGTGTCTTCCTCTGACGTCGTGTCAATGCCATCACCACTGGAGTTGAGAGTAAGACAGCTCTCAGGACCTCTGTGGTTATAGTCATTAATTCCTTTAGTTAATGAAATTACTTTCTTCCCATTCTCTGCAAATTTATAAAGAAGGAAAACATTGATGGGAAAGTGGGAATATATGTCTCTGAAGATGGAGGAAGGAAGAAAGAAAGACTTGATTTCCCTGTTCTTCTGAAACTTATTGCAAGTCAGCAAGGTCAAACAGGGAGGCCTGCCCCAGACAACCTTAGCTGCATCTTAAAAATGTTGAAAAGCTCCACTCTAGCCCTCACTTGGTCCTGTTATGCAATTTTTTTTTTATTGACCCAAGATGATCAGCTTCTAGAGATTGGCATTAGCCAAATGCAAGACTAATTCAAAATACCAATTATTTTTAACTCAAGTGATAAATATAATTCTCCAAGACTCAAAGTGTGATCAGATTATTCTTTGCTCTGGAGAAAATACTTCATGAGAATTAAACTTACATTTAACAGGTATCCTGATGAGTGTAATGTCGATGTGATGCTAATGAGATAACCTGAGATGCTCAGTTCCAGTTTCAGGACTAGTTCTCAAAGAGGACAGGAATGATGGTCTTTTGGTCATTTTGCTGACAGTTGATAAATTAAACACACTCTTTTTCTAGAAATCAGGTAAATCACCACCATACTTAAATGATAAGGCAATAATTCCTTTAAATATGTCTTCTATATGTATTGGGTAGATCATAACATTCATTTTTTTGGGAAAAAAGAAACAACAAAAAAACACCCTGATGACTTTGACAGAATTTAGGGAGAAGGTCCAGGGTCCTGGATTAAATTTATGAGACATCCTGCATCTTATATATGTAGGTTGACCATATGCACCATTTTAAACAGGACAATTTTTCTAGTTCCTGACCATCAATTTTGTCCCATTTTTAATAAACCAGGGCATCTGTAATGGAGGGCAAAAGGGGCCATTGAGCTGTCTGTTGAGGAGGCCCAAACACCCTGTCCCAGTTTTTGTCTCAAGGAAATATGGTCAGCCTACAAGTATGGCAATTTAGAAACCTTATAGCTTCATGGACAATACACAAATTAAATAGCAGTCAGAGACTTACTTCTGTGATAAGCAGACAAGAAGTTACTTTGTAATGTGTTCTCTTCCTATTCACCTCCAGGAGAGATATTTTCTGACCTTTTTTCCAAATTGGGGATGCATTCTGCTATGTACCACGTTCCCATGATATGAACCAACTTACAAGGACAAGATACTCTGTAATGACAGATGATTTGTCTGCTAACAGAACACTTTTCTCATTGAAATAATTTGCATTCGATAATAAAATGAAAAGGATTCAGGAAAATATTCCATATCCAGCAAGACAGAAGAGGTGTGGTAGCCCAGTATCTGTTCAAGGAATGGTATAAAAGGAGTAAAAATCATGAACCAACACAAGTAAAATTCTCTTTTAAGGAATAATTCATTACATTTACATACGTAACTGTGGAAATCCTCTCAGTTCCCTTACCCTTTCTCAGTATCTAAAAGATACTAGATAATGCTAATAAATAAGAAATTAATTTTTCCCCCTAAGCAAATAAATTTTCTCATGAGCATATCTTTCTATTAAAAAATGACAGCAACAACTAATATTCATTGAGTACTTAATGTTTCAGCTTGGACATTGGGTCAAAAAGTAAAGTGAATCTTCACAGCTAACTCCATTATTGATTACTATTCTTAACTCTGGCAAGCATTAGAGAGAGAAAACTGGGTGAGTTAATTAACTTCTGTATGCCTCAAGTTCACCTAGCTTGCCAGTGACAGAGCTATTGCATAAACCTAGGTAATTTGATCATAAAGTCTGCCTTATTAACTAGTAAGCAATGTGCATTCTCAAAATGTCAAATTATAAATACTTGCATAATTTGTCCCAAGTCATTATACCATTAGTATTGACCCTATAAACTTAATTACTATGCTAAAGTTGTTTCATTTCTTTTCCTTAATGAAAAATATGAAATGTGAAACTAGAACAACCTATTATTCTGTTTCTCAGTGAATGATTTTATTATCATTTCAGCCAATATTGAAATCTTCATTTCAAAAAAAATTCTCCACCACCCACGTTACCTTCATTGTTAATATTTATAACATGTGGTGAAAGGATTTAGAACTCAACTTCATTGTTCCAACAAAAATTCAGAATCTTCCAAATTGACTAAGAGATCCTACTCCTAAAAGGTCTACTCCTTAAGTATGGGCCTCTTGCCAATATGTCTGACAAAGTGAGACTCAAAATTTGAAGTTATCAGAGCATCTTTTGGCAAGTTAAAGAGCATTCTAGTGTCAAATGGGCTCCTAGAACTAGATCTCTATATAATATAATTTCTTAATATTTGTATATAAGAAGTTTAACCAGATGTTCACTATGGAAACAGCCAAGTTAACTAAGCAAAGATTTATTTATACTCTACAATGAAAATTACCAAGTTTAACACAACTCAGAGAATATAGTATTTAGCAATAATTCTCCAATTCTCCATTAGTATTTAAATTTTACACATAAAAACCTTATATTTTGGTTGAAATAGTATGAAGAGTTCGTTTCTTTGTTATGTCTGACTTTTAAATTTTATAACATGTTCATAACATTGGCAATGCATCATGTCACAGGGGATTAATCATTGTCCAATCACCATATTACTATAGGAAGTCTAATCAGTGAATCTTTTCTGATATTATTTCTCTTAGTATCTCAAGGAAACATTAAAGAAGGTTCTGTTTCAGTTGTAAAGGTTTCCTTCATTTTTCTATTAATCTCTTGATACCTGGGTACCTGGGAAACATGGTCTTTTTTCCTTCCCTCCAATTTTTCGCAACCATATACAAGAGCATTGATCTGTTCTGTAGCATAATTTCAGAAGGCAATTCCATCTTGATAACTTCTTGCTCAATATTTATTTATTCCCTCTTATTTTCTCACTTTCCCATCATATTTGTATATATTCTCATATTTTCAATCACTGACGCTATCTTTCAAATATCTTTTATCTGCTTTAATTTTAGTCCTCAAGGAAGACACAGTTCCATTAGAATAGACAAAAAGGAAGTAATCACATACAACTATTTCTCAGTAGTAAATTCCAAGACATTGGTGTACTGAATGCAATACAAATATTTGCCTAATTAGCACATTATATTACAGTCTGTTCTCCCCTAAATCTCCAATCTTTATTTCTTATTTTTAGGCTGGGGGTGTTGCTAAGGTTATCAAGGAAACATAAAGAGGAAAATCTTTCATCTTCTACATGTATAGGTTAGAAAATAAAAAGCAAATCAAACACTTCAGCTCACCAAAATAAAAGATGAATTCCTGCTAAGATAAGCCTGATTAAGAAGCACCCTAACTAGATTCTTAAGTGTTTGTCTAGTTAGTTTCTTGGTCGACTAAATGTTTCAACTTTAGCAACACCTACACAAGTTTCTTCATTTAGATTTGAATCCCCCCAAAATAGTAAGGAGTCTAAACAGTATGACTTAACTATTCAATTCAACTGAATGTTTATTAAGGATAAAAGACATGTTCACAATACTGACTAAAATAAAAAAATTCCGGTCATCATCATGGGACCTTGCAAACACAGAGCATAGCATCCTAAGGAGAAGTAGCTGTGGAAACAGCACCTTGATACAGAACCTAGGACCTTCACCTTTGAGTATCAACGGACCCATGGTCATCCTCACAGTTATCATAGCCATCAATAACAGTGCTGTTTTTAGAGATTAGCTGCTATAGTTTAGTATTAGCAGGGAAAGAAATAAAACTTCAGATCGAAGAGGTGGTCAGTATGAGAATAAAAAATAGTCAAGACACAAGGTGGCCAAAAGGACTGGTCCCCAGATCTCATATTCTAGATAAGTGTTAGTGAAATTATGTGGAAAAAATATGTAAGGACTAGAGTTCCCACAATGCAGGTAAATGAGAGACAAAAATACTATATTGAAATTGTAGTTGTGACATATATATTTTTTAACGACGTACGAACTAGAAAATACATGGGCCACTTGTTTTTGTGAACTATTGTTGTATAATAAACCACCCCAATACTTAGTGGCATAAAACACCAACTGTTGTTAATTTCTGTGGTTCTGTGGGTGGCCTGGGTGCAGCTGGATGGTACTTCAGGTCCATGATGTAACGTAGGCTGCAGAGATCTGGACCACAATGGAGCTAGAATACCAAAGACGGTTCACTCTTATGTCTGAGAGTTGACATTGGTTCTTGACCAGGAACTTAGCTAAAATTGTTGAACAAGACACACTTCTGTGTCTCAGGTGGCTAAGATGGTTAAGGTGCAGGCCATGGAAAGCCTACCAAGCCAGGTCTGAGACTGGGGCTGGCGGTAAAAATTTTAAAAAAGACTGTTGAACAAAATGCTTGAATGCTTGATGCTTGAATGTAGCTTCTCTGCATTAGATTACTCATCAGCACAGCAGATGGGTTTCAAGAGGGAATAACCTCAGAACTTGTGTAAGAGGAAAGAAGCATAAGCAACCAGACCTTTCAAATGTGTAGGCTGAAAACTGATGCAGAGTCACTTCTGACATATTCTATTGATTACAGCAAGCACAGGCTCAGCCCAGGCCTACATGGATAGAGAGATTCCTCTTCTGAATTTGTGGCCATTTTTCCTCTAATGAAAGAATCTATTCTTTGACAGTTTCAAGAGAAGGTTAAGCAGTCAGCAGAGGACTGAGTCATTACCACAAACAACTGGGATGAGACAAGGATGTTGGCAGGGCGAGGGAAGCAATCAGAAACATCCTAGCTATGGTTACTTCCCCGGCTTTCTCTACATGCCTCAAACTCTACTTTTCAGATTCAGCCTGAACTGCTGCCTTTATATTATCTTCTCTTTTCTTTGCATTACACTGCTGAATAGGAAACACCTCTGTCTGGCCAGGAAACCACAAATCTTTTTTATCTGTTTCACTTTGCACTTGATGTTTTATATACTCCCATGTGGCAAGGCTAGAGAGGAACGAGGGCATGTGCAGCCTCCAAAGAATTACTAACTTCACGACATTTTTACCCAGGGGACAGGTTTTACACATCTCAGGTTGTGCTCCAGAGCTAATGGATCGGTGGTGCTGGGGGCACACACACACACATAGGAAATCTCTCCATGTGATTCAGACACACACCATTTTTGTTGGGAACCACTTTTACAGTGGTCACTGTTAATTTATTATTCATAAACTCTTCGGGGGAAAAGAAGACTTTACATGGACCACTGAGTATGTATACTTTTCCTTAGAAGAGATTGATTCACACAACTCCCCTGACCCTGTCTATGCCTTTGCAATTAAAATTAAATAGAAGCCATTCCCAATGCTTTATTTTTACCGCAATCCACATTGTCACTGGACCAATGATGGCAAACCAAGAAAGACACAGACAAAGCCAGCTGTGTGCAGCTGAGAGGAGGCTGCTGATTCCAGTGTGTGGCAAGCCATGCGCTCTGCAGGGTCGCAGGCTGTTTGGAGCAATTACCAGGACATCTTCACCATGCAGTGGGGTCTGTGTCAACAAATGAAAACTCTGATGCGGTCAGTTCCCCACTGCACAATTTTTGGGATCCCCACTCACACGCTTAGGCATAGCGTCTTTGGAACGGCAAAGCAGCCCCGGAGCTGGCACCTGGCCAGCACTGTGCATGCCAATAAGAGTGGAGCCAGAGGCCCAGGAGAGAAAAGACAAATCCTCCTTCCCATAAAGAGTGTCTGGCATGTCTGGTCAAATGCTGAACTGCCTGAAGTAAGAATGTTGAGTTGTCTCCAGAATCCTGTCTCCTAAGGGATAACGTGACCATAACCTTTCTGTGTCTCAGTTTGCCCCAGAGCAAAAGAATATCAGTGTCCTAGTGAGACCATGCCGGCAAAATGTGTGCGGACAGTTTCCCAAGAGCTGTGTGAAGACAGGGTGTAGCCTAAGACCCAGGCAGAGCAGGTCAACTGACAAGTCAGTCTGTGCACATGAAGGGAATCATACCTAAAATAA
This sequence comes from Solenodon paradoxus, assembly GCA_004363575.1. Classification (NCBI taxonomy): domain Eukaryota; kingdom Metazoa; phylum Chordata; class Mammalia; order Eulipotyphla; family Solenodontidae; genus Solenodon; species Solenodon paradoxus. The sequence goes on along the minus strand of RJWH01001599.1, from coordinate 57,229 downwards.
CCTCTCTAACTAGACACATCCAACAGCAGGCTCACTTTATAAGCCGACAAGTCAATTTACAGAAACAGAACAACAAAAATCATTTCAGATAATCACTACACTTACTGGGCTGTCTGCAGAAAAGCAGTAGCCAGCACGCTGTCTTCCCCAGGCTGACAGCCGTTTCTTTAAGCCATGTGTTTTTTCAGAGCAGCCTACAGTGACATAGCAACCCAGACATATGGTGTCATTATTCAGCCGACACAAATTTGACACTTAAGCGAATTTATTATATTTTGCTTTGCTCCTGGTGCCTGAAAGGCTTTGCCACCGTCTCTTCATAGAGCTTGTCACAGATGTTGATGTATTTTCCTCCTCTATGGCCAGGTTTTACTGTGGAAACTGATACAACTTCACGATAGAATTTCTAGATGAATTATTCACGCATTGCATGCTTTCTGCACACAGGGGCTTGGAAGAAATCCATACTATTCAATAAACGGTCTTTCTAATCCTCTTTAACAGAGCATTCTCTCCTGGTTTAAACTGTTTTTATTATCACCTTTGTAATCATAATGTTTTGGATAAAGTATTTCATAGTTTTGATAGGTTGGTTAAAACATTCACAATATTTCACATTTAATGTGCAACAAAATTGCCCAGACACTGGGATGAAACTGATCTAGTCTAGCAACAAAAAAGCATATGGACCAAATTCTCATCAGTTCAACTTTTACACACTTAAAACACACACACACACACACACACAGCTAAAAGCCCCTAGTCAATTCTATTTCCAATGATTTATAGAGCAATTCCTGAAAGATTTCAATATTTGTTATTTTAGACAGACTAGGCCTCTCCTAATGCTAATACCATCTGTAGAGATGAGTTTTTAATTGAAAAGAATTTTCAACTTGATGGAAAAGAGTCAGATGAACTCATCACTGGCCTCTGAGAAAAGATTAATGAAACAAAAACATATCAAGCTTCTTTAATACCTGGAGAAGTCATAAGGATACCTCGAATGACATTATAGGCTATGGTATATGGGAGCGAATAACCTTAACATGACACAGTAAGCCCATTGAAGAATTAAGAGCTATAATTACAGTTTTTAAAGTATACTGACCTATTGACCTTGAAGATTTAAGACTTTGCCTCAGGGTCATTTCTTGACCCAGTTTTTGTTTTGTCTTATTTTTGCTTCATTGTTGGTTTTTTGTTTTAATTCTCCACTGAAATAAATTTTCAACTTTATTCTGTTAAATTCCAAGTAGTTGGAAAGTTCAGTTCTTTCTTATCTTGCTCTTATTTTGAATTTAATTAAATGCTTGGGAAGTACATGTTTTAAAAGAAGAAATCTCTTCTTTTAGATTTTGCTTTCCCTTCAAAGAGCACTGACATCCTGAATTGCTCCTAGAACAGATGGCAAAAGAATTGCACAAAAGCACAAAGGAAGATGAAATTCTAGCTAATGATTATTATTATTTGAGCAAATTCAGGCTAAGTGCCGTAGATTTCATTTACCAAGCTTTGAGGTCCATCCATGCATAACTTCCCCATTTGTTGTCTATGGAACCACTCTTTTCCAGTCTCTAAAACCTCAACGTTAGAGTCATTTTTGGCTGTAACTTCTCACATCCCTATAACCACCCCACTCCCCAAGTTCTAGCAGTCCTTTCTTTCTTTGAAATATGTCTCCCATTCAAACCTCATAACTTTTCTCTACCCTACTCCAGGTCCCCATTGTCTTTATCAAGATAGTCACAAAATCTGTCTCACCTTATCTTCCAGCCTCCAAAAATTTCCCCCATTCTAGTCTGTCCTGTATATCATTACTATGATAATTATCCACACACATTTTATTATATACCTTCCTGATTAAGAACTTTAATAGTTTTCTAATACCTGGTGAATCTCTCTAGTGTGTATGTGTGTGTATTGATGTGCCAGACTTGTTCTAAGACTGAAAAATATCAACTCATTTAATCCTTATTACAACCCTGTGAAGTAGGAACTATTATTTCTTTTTATGAATGAAGGCACTAAGGTACAGAGAGGTTAAACAATTTCCCCCAGGTCATATAGCCAGAGTAATAAAGACATAATTTTGACCTAGTCTGTGCATTTAGCCAGTTTGCTATGTTACCCTAGAATAACTAACACCCATTTTATGCTTCATATTTTTTTAATATTTTCATTTCTCACTTGACTCAGGCCTTAAATCAGACATTGTTCATGCCTAAGTCCATCTAATTTGATCTCTTTTTAGGAAAAGGGCCACGTTTAAGTAGATCTCACTCCTATGTGTACATATTTCCAACTTGCCTTTGATGACTTTCTTGCCTGGGCTCTCATCACCTTTTTATATGCATATATCAAATAATATAATTTATAAATATCATTGTAGTGAAATATAAATATTTATCATTGTAGTAAACTTTTTGAAAAATGTAATTCAGTTCTCAAAGAAGGCTTTCTTATCTCACATGAAACTCTTTTCTTCTTTGCTCTCTCTCAATGTATGTATACATAGAATCCAACTTGTCTATTTTCTTTCCAGGACCTCTCCAAACATCTCTTCTCTGTAGTCCCAGAACTTGTAACTCTTTCAACAGTGCTTTTACAACTTAGGCAGTTGGCTCATCCCATGATTGTCATCCTAACATCTACCTCCCTCACACCATCAGTTTTATGAGCTCTTTCAAAGATAGATGTTGCAAGACCTCTGCCTACCTCGATAGCATAGTTGGAGTCTATTGCATTTTTTGATACATTAACATGCAGTTCCACTTTGCTTTTTACTCACTGTATTGTGTATAACTATATACACAAGCATGTATCGGTTTTAATTTCTAGCGATATTGTAAATCCAGTAAAGACAGATCTTCTGTGTTCTTAATTTCTCATCAAATCAAATGCAGGTCTATGTCATCAATCCTCTCTAAATGCCTGCTGTATAAATGGGTGAGTTATCAAAATTACCCCAGGAAATGAAGATCTTTGGCTTGAATTGCCAAGTGTTAAAAATGGCACCACTCAAAAAATATATAGTCGACCACACATTAAAAAGTACTAAGAATAACTCAGTATTTCTTATATGGAACAGTTGCATTTTCTTCTGAGAATCCATATGTTAAAGTCTCTGTATTTCCCATAAGAGCACTTAAATCAAGAACTCACAGTGTACCTGGCTTCAAACCAACTACATTAGTTATTTTGGAATTGCAAAATTAATAGTTATTCTCCCACTTGCAGATCTACCTCAAATAAAATTGTATTTCATTTGGATTAAGAGTTATAACCCATAAACTCAGCTCCAGCAAGCTCCAGCAAGACAACTCTAGCATTGATCTCAATTCCATGCTTCTGGAAAACACCAGCAATTATGATGATTAGTTATTCTAAATGAAAAAAGAAAAATTCCCTCTCTTAATGTATGGAATGTGAATATAGAAATAAACGTTTTACTTAGATTAGAACCAAAATTGTATGTTGATATTGGGATTTATAAGCCAAAGGCCAGAATAATATATAAATCTAAGAAACCACTTGACAATTCAAAGACAACACCTAGATACTTATGAATAGAGCCATAATAATATGGCTATCAAATATTTTGTAACTGTTAAAAACAGAACAAACAACAGAGCCATTAGAACCATTAGAATTTACTCTTAAAAATAAGAAAACAAGAAGCCAATAGGAACTCTATTATTCTTAATATTTATGTTTAGAAATATATTTATTGTTAATGGATAAGTATCTGTTAGTTTAGAAAAATAATTTTTAGGACTCAGGAAGGCTCAGACTTAAGCAATGTAGGGATGACAACAAAAGAAAACCACACATTCAGAGAGATCAGGCTGGTGGAAAGGAAGTAGAAAAGAAGAAAAACATTTATAAAATAGTCTTATCACTAAAGTTAGGTGTTAAAGAGGAAAAACAATGGCGAAATGGCAAGAGCCATTTTACATAACAACTGTGATAAATATAAAATAAATAATGTCATATTATACATCAGGGAGAACTCTTCACTTGTCATTTTTTTCAATCACTCCTATATGCACAGAATGTGAGAGTCCCCCAATGCCTTCGACAATGAAAGAAACCAATAGACATGGGGACAGATAATAATTCATACTGAATTCATACTGAAGACTTTGATTTAGTATGATTCCCACTTTAATAGCTTATAGTTTAGTACTTTATTTAAATCAAAGCTAATGGCTTTCAGCAATTCCAATCTCATGCTAGTTTAGACATTCAAAAATAAATGAGTATGTTTCCACATGCAAATGAGTTGTCATTTTAAAAAGGGTTGTGAGAACCAGTCATTCACACATATGCTTCCTGGGCAACTATCATGCAGTGGTTGGATTTGTGGAAGGAGTTGTGAATGCAAAATAAAATATGACTCTTATACTCAAAGATCTCACAAGCCCCTAAACAAAAAACAAACAGACAAAATAAATTTCAAAATGATGTGATAAATAGTCCAAATTCAATATGTACAGAACAGAAAAAGAATGAAGCTAGCCCAACTTTAAGAATCTAGAAGGACCTCCTGGAAAAGCTGACATTTGGGCCTAGCCTTGCAGAATAAGAGACTAACTTCATTTTCTGCCATGACCTCTTTGGCAATTAAATAAAATGAAGGTAGAGGAGATTGTTTCAGAACACATGTCTTAGCAGGAATTAGGATCCAGTTTAGTTGTATGTGGATTTCAGTAGAAAAGCAATTGTATGGTTGTCTTCTGTGTTTGCACTGCACTACAGAGAGTACAAAGGAAGGATAAGTGATGGTGTTTGCCTTCAGGGAGCCTGTAATTTAGACAGTAAAAATCACACAAATGACAGCTAAATACCCAAATAGAGCAGTATTTGGTTATATGCAAAGAACTCTTATCTTTTCCAAGCCAAGTATGAATCACTTTCTATTCCTACCCAATCTTCTTTCCCACAACTTTTCCTGTTAACCATACGTTTGCACAAAAGATGATACCCATGTATAATTCTTATAAAGTTGTTCCATTTGTTTGGATATAAATACAACATAAGGAACAAAGCAATTATCCTAATAGATGGACATAGCAAGAAACTAAACAGGTTCATATTTCTTTATATCTGTGCTAAGTTGCATGTAATCTTCTTTCAGAAAGAAACAGGCTTCAATTCAGGACATGTTCTTTCTAAGAACAAAAAACTCATCTTCATAGATTTTCAACGAAGTTAGATATAAGGATGAGTCAATGGAATCAACTGCCATTTGAAACTTGTCAAATTGGAAAACTAGATTTGATTTAGTTTTACAATTACTCCTCCACTGAATCTTGTTTTCTAAAACTTTGAAAATACCACTGGTACATTCTACAATTTAGTAAAGCAAGTTGACTACAACATAAATTTCTAATGCTTAAAGTCTTCTGCCTTACCTACAATGGGATTCAGAAGTTTGGTCTAAGGGAAACCCTTTCAGATCAACCTACAGAATCAAGTTCTGAATCAAGGTTCTGCCTCTACTTGCTGCTCTTGTTAACACTTTGATTCCTATGAGCCTGAGTTTGGCCACCTAGCAGATGAATGTAGAGATACCCAGTGAGTCTTCCAGGAGACTGCAGGTTAGAGTTGGCTGAAAATACTACATGAGACAAAATGAGATGGGGCTTTGTGTCCCCTCAGTAGACTGGGCCCAGGGCAACTCACCTGCCCCTTTTGCCTTGAGTTACAGAAGGCCCTGGTTTATTAAAAACAGGACAAATGAAATATGAAATCTTGGGAAATATGAAAATAAATGGTACCATCCAATTTAAAATGGTACACAGGGTCAGCAGGTTGGAGAGAAGAAATCACCCACGCCTACTCTGAGAGTGGGTAAGACCCTGATTTGAAAAGCAATCTTAGTAGAAATGGCCTCACAGGGCAGGACTTTATGCACAAAAGAAACACAGATACCTGAAATACTATCCATACAGAGGAGGATATCCCTCAACACCCTTGAAAATTCAAGCAATCCCTGGACTACTATTCATATCAGCCTTCAGGAAGAAACCACACTGGTAGTTTGTGCACTTCCATTTAAGGAATGTCGACATTCTCCAATACCTCATAGTCATTTGACAAATAAGGAAGGTACATTCTTTATTCACAAATGATGAGTTCTTGTTTTTTATTTTCAAAAATTGTAAGATGATTATAATACATGACATCTAGTTTTCCGGAAGCTACATAAACTAGGAGAGGTCCAGAGTTATGTCACAAAATAGTTTCTTCTTTAACTTCACATCTCTCCTTTAGTTCCATTTTCCACCCCCCAGTCTGAGAGCTGGTTAGTTTCAGTGAGCTAGTAATACAAAGTCCTCACAAAACTCACATCACATCCTTCTTTTTCTCCCCTCCTACTTCTGGGATAGGTAACACCTCCTACTGTGCTTGAGGCTATGAACTCTACAAAACAACAGTGACCTCTCAAGCCATCCATGCCTCAAGGTATGACCTGCGTCAAAGCTATATCATGACAAAGTTCTAACAGTTTCACAAAACTCAGAGACACTGCTAGACCGGAGAGACTATCCCTTCTGGAAGCTACTGCCTGTGATTCAGCCCCATCCCAGAGTTGTGCACTGCACACACACTGCTCAGTTTTGTGCAGAGGCCCTGCTTCGGCCTATCTGGATCACAAAAGTGTTGCTACTTTAGGTCCCCTAGTATCTTAGACACTTCAGTAAAATAAAAAATGAAAAACTTTAAGTGGTTTCACTTTGAATCTTCACCAGCATCTGGCACATGGAAAACAACAATGAACAACATACACTCCAAAGTCCTCATTTTTTCTCTGCTGTAGGATGACTCTTCCTTAGGATGACTCACCCCTCCTCAGGAGGCTTTCTTGGACATTTTCCAAATAGTCCCAGACAAGTAGATGATAAGTCTTTCAGATATGCTGGAATTTCAGGGAGTATATAGCTTGGGTTCAAGCTTGCTTTAGTCATAGCTAAAGATTTGTAACATAGTTTTTTGATAAATTACTTTAATATGAAAAACAGTGTTTAGAAATGGAAATGCATTTTAGTTTCCTAAAACTCCATTTACTCTTCCTCCCCACATCTTGAAAACACACACATCAATCTAGCCATCTTTTATTATTGTTCTCACCAAAATTAAAACGTATGCTACTGGAAATCTTTGTCTCAGAAATTTACATTCTATGAAAGAGCTCACATTCAATATTTCTAGTCTATAAAAACTTGACTTATATTTACCTATTAAAAAAGCTTTCTACTGATAAAGCTATTAAGAGAGGAATATCTTAAATAATTAACTTCAAGGATAATATTTGAAAATTATTATTTACATTATCTTGGAACTTTCATATTTCAAGAGACTATTGGCAAGATTTAAGAAATGAGAATCTTTCAATATTAAGAGTATGCTTTAATTTTTTAAGTCTAATAAAATTATATTTCTAAATTAGTAATTTAAAATATAAGTCATTTTACAATAGTTTGCCTGTGTATATAAACTCCAAAAAAGAGAAGCACCCCTTAAAGTATTTAAGAATAACAATTTTAATTAGTTTCTAGGAGTGGTTTCATTAATCATTATTTCTCTCAAGTCATTTATTTTTCATGCTACTCCAGTGAATTCAGCAGTTGTCTTTAATCTTTCCTACCATCTTCCTCAATGGCTCAAACTAGTCCTTAATCTCCAAGCTGCTGTGTTGCTTCTCCTGTCAGACACAACACAGCTCACCAACTGATGAATTCAACAGCTGAAAGCGCTACCTGGCAAGAGCATATGTGAGGCAATGGCAGGAATAGCTCTCTAGAACAATGGAGGAATTCTCCTTGGAGGAGATTTAACATGCTTTCTGTAAGCTCAAGCGCACTTGGAACAGATGAAAATCTATGTGTATGACATGTGTGTGAGAGAAGGACTCCTAGAGGTATCACGTGCATTCTGCAATAGCCTTAGCAATATTTTCCATTGTGACTCACTCCAAGTGAGTTCTACCATGAATTTTAATGAATTTTTTCAACTCACATTTTGCAGTTTTTATTGTCTACACATAACTAACAGCCCCGGAATAACTTAATTTTTTGCTTAACTTTAAGTCACTTTTGAAATAATTTTATCTTTCAGGTCTCCTAGAATCCCATTAATTATCAAAAGATAGTATTTAAATATAAGCCAATATTATTTAATAATCTTACCTTTTAATATATCAGTATATATTAAAGAAAAAGAAAGTATTAAAATGATTTTAGTGTCTCATAATTAGATGCTTTATTATGAGTCATTGATATTAGCAACAAGGAAAAATGATTATCCCATGGGTGTGCATGTGTGGATGCTATGAAAATGACTTATATAATAGTTAAAGTGAATCTTCAAAGAAGCTAAAGGTGTTAAGTTTACTACAGTCACATACAAGTAACTTAAAATTAACAGCAATTCTTGGTTGAAACTCTTTTAAGTGTCCATTTTTGGGAGATTAAATAACACAACTTTCTCTGATATCTAGTCTCTGAAATCAAAAATGCTCAGGGTTCTTTGGTCCATATTTTAGGCACCGCTCTTGTCAATACACAAGGATTTGTGTAAGTCTGACCAAGACTTAAGGTCTTCTGGGTCTCTGTAAAGACCTTATAGACAAGTATCAATATTTTACAATATAATTTGAAAATCAAAGAAGAAAGAAGGACCTGTATTATCTCTTATTTTTAACTCAGCATCAGACATTTTCAAGCATTGTTGGTGTTTATTAAGTCTTGAATTCTTCGGTTTCCTCTGATCAGAATTGAAACAAAAGAATTATTTTGTCTTATTCTGTACTGTTTTTCATGACAATAGATTTTTCCATTCAATGACACAGTATCAGGGCACCAGGAAAACCATGTATTTTCCAATTTGATTACTTTTCTTTTTGGTTCTGAGCTCAATGCTTTCCACCACTTATTCACATCTCAGAGTACTAATGCAAAGAGATCAACAGTAAATCTTTTGCTCCAAATTGTTGTTCTGGAAAAGTTAGGAAGGCAGAGACTCCTTATCAAAGTTGCATTCTAGTCCAGCAAATAGTTCAGTTAGATGGAGCCCTGTCAATACCATCTACTTAAAAAAAATACTACACACCACACACACACACACACACACACATACACACACACATACAACTGTATAAGCATAGTGATCAATAAAGGAAGCAGTGGTACAACTACCAAGCACATGCCTGGGGTGTACCAGAAGGCCCATCTGTTATGTGTCACATCCCAAGGAATGTTAGATTCAGATTTTTGATCTCCAAATGAGGCTATCCATACAGTCACTGTACGGCGTGTGTATTAAAGGTGAATTTGTTAAATCTGCACATTTAAAATGGACTAAAAGTTTCTGAGCTCTGTTTGGATATTCATTTTAATATGCTGGCAGGAAAAAATAATAATCCTTACTACACACCAAATATCGTTCTAGGAATTTAGTGTATATTAAATCACATAATCTTCACAGCCATCTAAGGTAGAGATGATTATGATTCCTATTTTACAGATGCATAAACTAAAGTACAGAGAAATTAAGTAACTCATCCAAGTTACCCACTAGCAAGGAAACCCAGTTTCTAGTAAGGCAGGTAAGGGAACCCAGTTTCTATAGCCTAAGCAGTCTAGATTCATGCTCCAAACTACTATACTCTGCTGCCCGTGATTTACTATGAAAGTGGTTTTGAGAAGCACTCAAACCACCAATCCTCTACGCTTTGCACTGGTCCCAAGGCAGGGCATTTTCCCTTGTTGGATGTGGTTCTGGTCCCCTTGATTATTGCTGGGCCCTATTTCTGGATTCTAGGGTAAGCTTGTCTCAAAGCAGCATATAAATAAGAAGACCAACACACATGGCAGGCACATCTTGATTCTGTGATTCCCTTCTCTCTGAGGCTTCCACTGTCCCTTTCACCCAATGATATGGCATCTGATGTAGGCACTTATTTCTTAGTACTCTATTTTCTCCTCAGACGCAGGGAACTTAGAGTCTAGTTAGTTTTGGGTCAACAGTTTATCCTATTTAAGGAGATACATTATAATAAATACATGTGGGAATTTTGAAATATGCCGTAAGAGATATTATGGCCAGTACCAAGTTATCACTGATTTAGCATATATTTTAAGACAAAATGCATGACTTAAAACCTAAAATGTTTCTTTCCTTTAGCACTCTTTCCCAAGGTGGGAAATTTTCATCTTATTCTTTAAAAAATTTCCGAAGCATAGGCTGACACTTGGTCTCCTTTTTCCTCATTTCCTTGAGGAAAAATAATTGCAAACAGAACTTTAAGAAATCTTGCATGCATCAGGAACATGGTCTTTCTCTTTGGTATCAGCTTATTCAGGGGCTATTCCCTTTGAGAAAACTAGTGATTCTCTTGATACCAGTCCTTTTCCTTTATTCAGACTAGGACATTGTCATTGAATATGGTTTTGGACCACCATGTAAGCAAGTTATTTTAAATGATTTTTAACATATCCTGTGACTGATGATGAGTCAAACTTCATATATTAAGCAATATTAAAAATACAACTATTTCTAGTTGACACTTATCAAGAGATTTTTCTATGTTCATGCCTTTAGACCAAGTAATTTCATTTTGGGGACCCTATCCTAGGGAAATAACCTGAAATAATGGAAAAAAATTATGCACAAAATTAGAAATCTTACTATCTAAACATCCCCCAAATATGAGATGATTAATAAACTATTCATTTAAAGGAATATTTCATAGTCCTGAAATATAGCTTTTATAACATGGAATTCTTTTTTAAACTCAATGAAAAAATAAGACAAAATTATATGTACAAATTAATCACTCTCAGGTAATAACAAGGCATTCTGCAGAGGGAAAAAAAACTGAAACAAAACAGACTAATTGCAGAGAGCGATTTTTGAGCCTAATCTTAGAAGAATTCAATTAAAAAGGAAAGAAATAAGAACATAATAGTTCCAGGACAAGGGTCTCTAGAATAGTATTTAATCTTTCATATTTTCTTATATTAATAGAGTTCATTAAATTCTCATCGATGAATCATAAGAACACAAGTGTTCACTAATAGTTCATATGTTGAAGAATGTGAAAATGTTTACTGTAACCATTATGACCGATAAAAACAACAATTCCATATGATTCAACCAAAAAATCAGCAAGCCACTACTACCACATTTGTATAAGGATGAAATAATCTAGCTCTTAGCACTTACTCCCTCTTTCTTCCTAATCTCTCGTTCTCCCTCTTTCACCCCATAGTGGTCAAATAACCAGACTGAATAAAATCCAACTGGATATTTGACATGATATTGCTGAAAAAATATAAACAAGACCTGTCACTGATTTTTCCCTCTGTTGCTGTCATCATGATATATGTTAGAGCTTAAGCAGGAGAAACACATGATTCATAAAGTTTCTGTGTATATCATTACATTACATCTTGGAATAATAGACATAGATAAGTCTAGTCTCCTATACTTAGCCAACTAAAGAGAAACTTGCCAGATGACTTAAAAGATACAGGGATTTTTCTATTAGAAATGATCAATGATTCCTTTTCAATCCTGAGATCACTTGCAATTTATTTTCCTTTCATGTACATAGAGTGGAAATATTGAATGGACTCTCCCTTACTTTGCAAAAAAAGTATTTTTATTTCTATTCTTTTCTCACATCATAATCCCCTTCCCTACTCTCAGGCAATTAACAAACAATAATATAAGAAGCATCAGTATCATAGGAAACCTGAGAGAGGAGTGTAAGGGGCTCAGCCTAAATCTTGGAGCATATTCAAAACAGTCAAGGAATATTTTCAATGTAACAATAAAATTGTACCGATATTTTTTAAAAAATAATCTTTTTCTTTTATTTTTTATTTCCTTTTCTGCAAAAAAGATATAACTCTATGCAATCACTTTTGTAAAAATTCTCACTTCCATCTCAGCATTGTAGTTGTTAAAGTTAGAATCCAAAGAAAGGGTAACCTGTCTCACTCACCTTTTAAAATAGAAATTGTGAACTACGGAGATTACTCATGAGATTGCTGGAGTAAAACAACATAAGTTTCCTTCAGTTTTGTGATAAGGATACAACTAAAAAGAGAATAACAAATATATAAAATGATTAAAGATATCAACTTTAACCCACGGTGAAGACTTAGCAGGAAGTGTATAGTATATTCTGTCCTTGCTTCTCAGTTGACATTGATTTATTGGCAAGTTGTTATTACCTGATACCACTGTGTTAAGGAAGCTCAAAAAACATGTTAAAAAATTATTCACTTCCAGGAAAAGAAAAAAAGCTATAAACTCTGCTTTCAATACCTACCTAAGCAAGTTAAATTCAAATCTTTAGTTTTTGAAAATAAAGAAATCTTTTTATCAGCTTTAATGAACATTTTTACATTCCTGTTGTGCAAAGACAGATGGAAACTTTACTACAGTTTCTCCATATAAGGAGTCAAAGTGAGTTTCAAATCTATCCAGGAACTTACATCATTCTTTTGTTATTCCAGTGGTTTTGTGTTTAATACACAAAACAAAATGAGAATTATTTAAGGGACAGAAGATCATTGCAATCACCTGAAGATTGATCTGAAGTCACTTTATATTCCAAATCAAAATGTCGTAACTCATAATTTATTTTATAATAAATAACCTCTTTTAATCTTGTTCAGTGTTTTCATAAGAACATTATTCAAACTTAGTGTGAGGTAATTTTGTCAATTAGCAATTAGGCATCTACGTTTTTATTATTCATTTGATAGTATAAATTATACAATTTATAAAATCATTAGAAGTCATTGGGAAAAACAATGGACAAGGAGACGTAACTCCCAAAAAGTAGTCTCTATGTTTTAACACAATGAATCTCTAGCCTTCCAAATATATAAAATGAAAATATTATTCTAGATGATTTCTAAGTTTGCTTCTACTTACTGTTCAATTCTCTTGACCTATTTGGACTTTAGCTTCCTAATAAATGTAATGGAAATTAACAAAATCAGATGAATTCTAAATTGACTTTAAATATACAATTGCAATTAATTTTTATCCATAGCTATTAAGGATATATAGAAATCTACAAATTCCAAAAGATGATACAATGTTTGACACTGAGTAGAATCAGGAAAAACAAAAAAACACTTTTTTGGAAAAGCAAAACAGATAACTAGCAATTTGTATAATATGGTAGCTTTCAAATGTGGTGTTCTCTTGGTTATCAATAAGACAAGAAATGTAAAGAAAGATGTTATCTCATCTGACAGTTTGAGAAAATTACAAATCAGCTTAAGGTTGAACTATCTGGTCTAGAAAAAAAAAATTAATCTTTTTATAGTACTTTCCAAGTACCTCAATCTTGGAAGTCAGTGACAGATAGAAAGATAAATTGTGATTCCATTAACACCGAACACTCTATAGCACTCTATTGTTATTGAATCTCTCATGTATTAACTCATTTAGTACTCACAAAATTTTATAAGATAATGTTACTCCAATATTAAAGATGAAGCTCATAGAAATCCAGGGACTGTCCAGAATCACTTGATTGAAATTTAACCCCCTTGTTCTCTGACACCAAAGCCCAATGGTTTTGTATTCTAAGAATGGGAAAAAATAAGTGTTTTTCTAACTAACTTTTCTATTTTTTGTCCATATAGATAACATGATTTGAAAGGTTTTTGATTATCAAAGAAGTTCCATTAAGTAATGTGTTCTCTGTAACAAAATCTAAGTTTAACCCTAAGATCCAAAATCAGTAAGTGCTTATGGTAATGTCATTTAATCAAATAAATCATTTATATGGTTATTGTGTTAATACACGATTGGTTTAAATAAGGATTTAGACACTTATGACTGTTTACTGCAACTGGGCCCTTAATTCTGGCCACCACACTATATCTTTGTCAGGGCATGGATAGGATGTATTCAATTCAGAAACAATCTGTTATGTGTCTATGAAAAACTATGCCTCAAATTTCTTATGATTTCAACATTGGAATATCTGATCAGCACACAACTTGTAAGTCTTGTCTTTGACAGGCTCTCTTTGGATGACTTTTTTTGTAAGCAATAATGTCAGTTGACTTAAAATAACTCCATATCAAAACCATTTACAATATTCTATAACTCAGCAATTTCACTTCCAAGTATTTAGTGATAAGTGGAGTCATTGAAAATAATAGAAAATTATCTAGTTGCCCAACAACAAGGAATATTTGAAATATAGCACATTATTCCACAAATAACTAAGAGCTACTATGCATGAGGAACAAAGTTATTATTCTAGGTAAACAAGACAAATAGTCACTGTGTGACTGGAGCTGGAAAGATATATTCTCAGACTATTGCTGCATAATAAACCACTCTAAAAAAAATTGTGACTTAAATAGTCAGCATTTTATTAAGTTTACACATTGTCTGGCTGAGGAATTTGGACAGGGTATACAGGCATTATGGAGTTCTTCTCCACAATGTTTGGAACTCTGCTGGAAAGATTTGAAACACGGAGGTTACACAATTAACAGGAAGCTGAATTTACCTAGCAGCTCCTTCACTCACATGTCTGAGAGAAATCACAGTTTACGACTGTCAACCAGAGCTCCTACATATAGCCTTTCCACATGACATGGCACCCTTCTAGCACAGTAGTCTCCCAGTAATCAGAGTTCTTACATGTCATCTCAGGATTCCAAGCATGAATATTCCAGAAAACAGCATCACTTTTTACGACCAAGTCTTGGAAGTCCTACTGTAATCTAGAGTTCAAAACAGTCTTTCCTACACAAATTTAAGGAAAGAAGATTAGAATCTCTACTAATAGAGAGTAGCAAAATCACATTGCAGAACACTTGAAATGGAAGATGCTGTCAGTCATCTTTGGAATATCCAATCTGCTACAAGGTAGTTGTGATAACAGTGGTGGGAATGCTACTTCAAATAGCTTTTAAATCATTTTTAAAGATAACTAACATTTGTAGATGGCTTGTTGCAAATTCCAAGGACTATTCTACAACTTTTACATGTATTGACTTATTTAATCTCAAAGCTGTCCTAAAATATAATATTATCATTGCTTTATTGTTAATATGGTATGGCATATACATTTATTGAGGTACGAATCTGTACTCCTCAAAATTTTATAGCATTTTAAATCAATAGTACCTCAATAAAAAAAAGAAAATAAGAGAAATTGCCACACAAGTTATATATTTATAGCTTGCCTAAGGTCACATGGATAGTGAGAGAATCTGGATTTGAATCTAGAGAGTATGATTCCAGAACCCCATTTGTAATGGTTATGTATATTCATATGAAATCTGAAAAATAATATTATAGGTTAATTTACTTGATTCTGTTCTGTGCTTATTGATATTTCTAAAATGGGAAGAAAATAAAGAAGTGTGGGCTTGAGGCTGTTCTTACACTCTCTCATAGGTTTCGATTTGCAGTGTTTTCCAAACTGAGCAGATTAGATGAATCATCTGACACACTTGTTAAAAAAAGATTTGGGACCCCAACCCCAACCACTGCCACTCAACAAAACCATTTATTTCAAAATTGTCTTATTTCAGGGAAAGGGTCTGGGTAATTGTATATTTAACAAGCACTTATAATCAAGTAAAGACTCACTATTATGTGGTATATTACATTTGAGTTCTCTTAAATCTGTTTGGCTTTTCTTTTTTCCTTCTTTTTGCTGCAGCTGTCAGAAATACTTAAATAAAAGAAACCACTCAACCATATAACTCATGATTTTATGTAAGAAGGAAGTAATTGTCTCTTAAAGGCTGGTAAATATTTGATATCGAAAGGATTCCTGGCAGCTCTACAACACAATTTAGCATCTTAGAGTTGTCATAATTTCAGTAGTGTTTTCAGATAAGGCAGGATATATGTGGAATGGGAGGTGTCATTTGGATAATGCAGTCTAGCAGATACCCATAAACTTTACAGATCAAAGAAGAAAATACTTCCTATATCATATTTTAAAAATAACTTTTGGGAGGATCTAACATCCAGAATTATGATGAAAATATCAATTAGAAATGTGAATTAGTTATTAAATTTTATTTTCCAAACACTTTATAGTGCTATTTGTATCTTGAAAAAAATCTGTAAATTTTACATTGGAAAAAAAATGATGAAACCAATTCAAGTGTCATTCATGATACCACTGATCTTAAAAATGTCTTATTTGGAGCATGCATTTGCAAATCTGTCACTAAACATCCTCAATGAAAAATAATCCTAATAATATTTGATATGAGAATTTACTATACTTACCACTTATTGTTTGTGCATTGCCTCCTTCACTTCTCACAACACTCTTATTCTTATTGTTTTACAGATGAGTGGCCTGGGACTTGGAATACTACAATGATTGGCCCTAAGTTTCATAACCACATTTCAGAGCTGGAATATGAACCAAGGACAACATCAATCACTAAACGGTACCATAATGACCTTATGGTAATAATGCACGTCCTACACAGGTATTTATGTAATATTTAATAGCCATGGAATTTAAGATCAAAAATCTATTATAAAAAGCAAGTGAATTTTTTTATAGATGGAGGAGGGAGTTAGAACCATTGTAAAAATCCATGATAAAAAACATTATTAAAATTTTGTACAAAACATAATTAAACAGGGACATGGACTATATGGTGTCCAAAATTCACTCAAATTTTGTACAAGGGATTTAAATCAATCAACATTTATTGCAGAACTAGCATATATAGTATTGTCTCCATTTTTCAGAATGTGAAATTAGTTTGGAAGGTCTACACACACAAATATCCATATAATAAGAAGAAAAAGAAGACAACTTAATCCTTTTCATTTAGCAAATACTATTAAAGGAAATAAATTGCTATTTCATTAAGAAAGGAGACATAGTCCTAATATTAGATTACTATAAAATTCTTCATTAAATTACAGAAATTGAGACTTTATCCAAACAGTGTCAATATTTCACCTATAAGATTATCCTAAATAATAAATTTTAAAGAAAATGTTTTAATAAGGCTTCAACGTATTTAAAATGCAAACTCTTAAAAATACATTTGGGGGAATCATTAAAATATTTACTTGAATTATATTTCTCCTCTACTTTCACTGATTTATAGAAAGTTTACATGCCAAATTTGCCTCTACAAAATACCACTCACAGGCTAGATTTTCAAAAGAATTGATAATGCTATCATCAAATTCCCAAGTATGGAAACATGAAGCACTAGTTTATTCCAGGAATTGGGCAACCAAATTCTACAGGCGAAAGTTTGTTTAAAGTCTTTCCAAATTTCCCAAGATCATACTCTGAATATCATGTATTGAAAATGTTAAAAAAAAATTGTACTTCAAAACCACTTTTACTACATTTTCAAGCAAATTCTCTTGGATACTGGTGTCAGCTATACCTGAGGACTTTACCTACCCTCCCCAGCATTCAAGTTGGCTATGAGGATCATGTCATACAATGGATATGAGATAATGCACACTATCAGCTAGAGAAGACTACATGGAAGCAAGAGAAAACCCTTTGCCTCCCGCTAAACAGCCTAGGAAACCCCAGCTGGTTTATCCATTTTTCTTCATCAGTACATCACAGCATCACTACTCAAGACAATGTGTGTGCAGCCTATCCTGTCAATGTTTTTAAGTCTACAGAGCAAATATAAATGGATACCTAGAGGAATTCCTGGCCTCAGTCCTATGTAAATACAACTGTATTTACTCTTAATGACACATATTACCAAACATCCTACACATTTCCTTATAAGAAGGGTTAATTGCAGGCTATTAAAGGTACACAAATGATTGAGTAGACTGTATCACTCTACTGTAGGGTTGCAGATTGCTGCAGAAAGTTACATTTGGTAATGCTGATTTAACACCTCATAAACAATCCAGCTCTTCAGAAGAGCATCTGGTCTTCAGGCTGGGGACATAGCTAAAAGAGTTTAAAATAGGTCAATTATCCAACTTTTTTTTTAATCTAAAAGCTTATCCAGAGCATGGTACAAGTCTTTCAAATGTTCAAAGAGAACTGTGAACACTTCATTGACTAGTGATTTTTCCCAACCAACGACATTTTAGTTTCATATTATTTTATGTTTTAGAAAAGAATAGTGTGACACTTTCCACGGCTGTGCTTTCTTAAGTAAAAAAAAGTTTAATACACCTTCTCTGAAAGCAGAATAATAATTTTAGAATTAGCATCTTTGCTCTATTGACAACTCTATTTTCAAAATAGTTTTCTACCATCAATTAAGTAAAACAACTTTTAAATATCATCTATGCCCAAACAGTCTCTGGAATATAGTATTATAATAAGAAATTTTACCATCCATGTTGAACTACACATTTTGACACACCAGAAAACAGAACATCATTGTATTATTAAGTAGGTAAAATCCGTATTGAATGAAATAGGAAACAAAGTTTTCAAAAAAATCAGTTTTCTTAAGGATACTACCAAAGATCACATAAACAGAAAAATAGATGAAATATTTGTTCGGTTTAATCTTATACCTGGTTCGTTAAGAATAAAAATAATAGTAAATATGTCAAAGTAACTATATTTATGAGTGACATGAATTTCTTTTTAAGGATGTTCCTGTATTTACCAATTCTTTTGACTTGAAGACCAGTTTTCATCCTACCTCATGTAGTGACCTGGAGACTAAGTGATATGCAACAGATCTGGTGGGAAGGATTATGTAAGAAGGAAACCTAATGACCGGGGAAGTATAGATTAATGACAATCTTAAAGGTCATGATTGCCTAGAGGCAAGACTGATTACTTAATACTACCATAAATCTTCTAAATTCTCTCTCTCTCTCTCTCTCTCTCTCTCTCTCTCCTCTCTCTCTCTCTCTCTCTCTCTCTCTCTCTCTCTCGCTGTCTCTCTCTCTCTCTCTCTCTCTCGCTGTCTCTCTCTCTCTGTCTCCCCCCTCACCCCACATCTGCCCTTGATATATCATTTATATTCTGAAAAAGCTTTCTCTATTCTCAACTCTATTAATGTTAGCTACATAGCTTTAGGTATGTTTACACACCTGAATCACAAATGCTTTGTCTTTAAAAAGACACTTCTAACATTCTCAATTATCTCAGGAATTTCCAAATCCAAGAACTACTTAGGTGAGTGCTTCTAAATGGTACTTTGTGGAGATTCCTACTGCCCTCCACAACTTATTTATTAATCATTCAAAAATATCTACTGCAACAAGAAAATCACATGAACCAAATAAGAATGAAAAAAAATTTGATGAGTGAGCCATGACAATGACCTCTCCTTGATTACTTTAAGAATGACAATATGTACTCTCAATTCTACTTATAAAAGTTACAGATTTTTGCAGGCTGAGTCATATGAAATTGCTAACATTTGACCATTATGACATACATTAATAATTTTAATAATTTAAGACTCCAAACACAAGATTTTATTTAAATATGAAATTGAAAGCTAATAAGTTACTCTTCCATCACTAAGTAAATTAAGGTTTTTTTTAAGTTGTAAAAATGAACTGTAGTGTTTATAAAAAAATATTTCTATGTTATACATTTCTTTCATCTCTGGTTCTAGTTAAAGCCACAATGACAATTTCAAGTGGTTCTTTGATGATACAATTGCCTGTATTTTACTTCCAGTGATTCAAAATCACAGAACTCTAAGTTAAACATGGGTCATATAGCAAAGAACAGGCAGAGTTGCACCATGCTCAAATTATCACTGCCAGAAATGAGAGGTAGATCACACTTAGAATAATAAATATCATCAAAAGACACACACACAGTAACAACACTGAGCTGGTTGTGAAACAGGTTAACTAAAATGCTGTGGCTATGTAATTAGCTTGGTGCTTCAGGGCAGTCTCACTATGTACATACAGGCACATATATTCAATGCTTTTGATAATCTGAGTTCATTCCCTATGTCAATAGTACATTATTCTCCCATCTCTGCACCCCCAGGTCACATTGTGCAATCTACCTTCCATCATAATGGTGTCACTCTAGAAACTTGCTTTCTTCAGTCCCCTCTTTTTGGCTAGAGGACTGCTGATACTGAAATAAAGTTTTATCTGTCTTTATATCTCCAGCCCTATGTCTAGGATATAATAAGTGCTTAGCACTTTTAGATGAAAGGGCTCAATCACAATCATAGAAATAGAATTACATAACAGATGCATTCAAAAAAATTTGTTGAAAGTAGAATCAACAGGACTTGGAAAACCCTTGGAAGTAGGTATAAGGACAGGAAAAGGTCAATGATAACTCAGATTTTCAGCTTGGTAAGGCACAAATTTGAGAATAATTTGAGACAGAGACATATCTGGACAAATCAAGTTTGAAGTTTTGGTAAGTCAACTAGAAGAAAAATGACTAGCAAGAAGATGGAAAAGTAGGTGTGGTGCTTAGCATAGAAGCCAAAACTACACACAGTAGATTTTTGGCATGTCTCATAGAAATTACTGTTGGGTGCAGAAATATCACCAACATGAGAATGGATAGGAATAGGCTAAGAACGAGAATTTAAGACAACGCATGCATTTGAGCCAGGATGAGTAAATAAAACAGGAGAGGAAGAAGAAACTTAGAAGTCATGAAATGACATAGCATAAAGAATACAAGGGTTGGATACAGGCACAACCACCCTATAAAGGGGGAGCAAAATAAAAGGGCCCAGAGAATCTAGTGTTAATTTATAGGAGTGGATTGGTAATGGTCAAGGACTTATTTCAGTAGAACAGAGCAGGAAGACACACTGCAGTGAATTACATACAGAGTGATTGTCAGAACTCAAGCTTGAAAGAAAGGATATTTGGATGTGAACAGACAGTTGGAAAGCTGGGAATGACAGGAAACTTTTTCCATAGGGTCATTTGGACATGTTTGTGAGGCTGAGGGGAAGAAGGCAGCAGAGAGAAAGAAGACCATGTCTTTTACATGAATGTCTAGTTTGCTTTTACGCAGCAGCTTATATGGTGTTTTATTGTGTGGGTAATAGAGATAGCTTTTAATTTAGAAGGGTTGGGTTTGTTTGTTTTTTTTTAACACCCAAGAATAGTTACAAAGAAGCATTCAAGGATACATTTTCTTAGTTTAAGGTGGATAAGTACTAAAAGAATTAAAATTTCATAGACTAATTTTAGCTAAGTGGTGAATGTGGTGGTCCAGCAATAAAGTCAAAATAATCGAATCATGATGTAGCTACCATTCATCAGTGAATATGGAGTTAGTCCTTTGTTAGCTCTCATCTACTTAGTAGCTGCCTGGCAAGTTAGTGAGTTTCCTCCCAGGCAGTGCCTATGTTGAACATGGTGATTAGTTCAAGAGCCCGGCAATCAACCTACCTGTGTAACCTCAGAGAAACTTATCTGAGGTCTCTATGCCTGTTTGCTGGTAAACAAGATAGGAATATTGAAAGCATCTACTTCAAAGAGAATCCCCGTCTCCTTATGATGCGAGTGCAAACTGGGGCTACCATTATGAAAAACAGTAAGAAAATTCCTCATTACACTAAGAAGAAAAATTCCATATGATCCAGTTAACCTATTCCTGATATTTAGCAAAAAAATATAAACGCACTAACTCAAAGAAAAATCACCATGTTCATTGCAGCACTCTTTACAATTGGCTATATACAATCACCAGTAGAGCAACCTAAGTACCCACTGACAAATGAGTAAACAAGGTATGGAATATATGACCAATAAATACTACTGAGCTATTTAAAACATATAAAATCCTACCACTTACAACAACATAGATGAACAGAGCAGATTTTACGTAAAGTGAAATAAGTCAGCTTGAGAAAGACAAATACCATATAAAGAAATAGAACTAATAAACAAGTAAAGCAAAACAAAAGCAAACTCTCAGGCTATAAGAGCAAAATAGTGGGTACCAGAAAGGAAAGTGTAGCAAATCAGGTGAAAGAGATCAATCATATGAAGAATGGAAGCTAGACTTTTGATGGTGAACATAATGGAGTATGTACAGATGTTGATTTATAATGCTATACACCTGAAACCTATATAATGTTATAAGCCAATGTTACTTCAATAAAAAAAAATTTAAGCACCTATTTCACAGAGCTAGCATTGAAGATTAAATAAGATAATACATATAAAAAAGTATAGAAAAAGAACATATAGGAAATGCTCGATAAAAAAATAACTATTGCTTTCTCATTTGATTTTTATAATTTGTACTTTGGATTCTCTCTCCTATTTGTACAGGCCAACCTAACTAGAATTACATTTATTGACAGAGATGATACTACTGAATTATTATCATGATATGAGAACTTTAACTTGTTTCAGGAGTGATAAAAGATTTTCCCTGAACCCCACTCTCTCTAGAATAGTCCTCCTTTTGAACCATGGCTATTTTTGATAAATCAAGAAGTTAGATAGTGTTAAAGATACAGCCTGTGGCTATGGAACAGTTTTTCTCCTTCAAAACAACCTGCGCCATATGGGAATTGAACCTTGGCCTCATTAGAGCCATGTTTCCAAGCAGCTCCTCTAACTAAACCAGGCAGAGAGCACCTTGCAGATTTTGAACTCCCTGAAAAATGTCAACTTGTCAGATCACTGACAAAGAGTGTTAAGAACTACTGAACATAACCCTGATATCCATTAGTCTAAGAATTAGACCAAGGCAGGTACTGAGAAATCTAGTCCTGACCTAAAACTTTATCTTTGGTTTATACTGGCACATGGTTGGCATTCGACAAATGCCCTCTGGATTGACTGATCACTAAGACTAAATTCCTAAGCATGCATAATAAAAATAGTAACCTGCCTAAAGATCAAAATAACAGTAAGTGGAAGGTATGTCAGTATTTTATAAGATTTAGCCTGGCCAGTTAAGAACCAGGTGTTCAAAGCTTTAACTATTACTATATATAAAGTTCAAGATAGATTTTTATATGGGCTTCCCTGAAGGTAAAGTACTTAGCCCTCTGAGCCAACTTTATAGGCCCTTTCTGCTTTCACTTTAATGGATAACATCCGTCCACAAATTTGTAACATCAGTGAGTTCTAATAATGACTGGGGAGAATTCCATTTCTATTCGAAGGTTAAGACATTTTAAGCTTCATTTGAGAGTGTAGCTTAATCTAAAAGTTAATCAACCTCAACCTTAGAGATTTAACAAAAACATAAAAAATAGCTCTGAGACGAACCTATGCTCTACAAAAGACTCCAGCATGGAGAGCAGCAACTTTAACTGACCCGTTGGTGGAACCTCCATCAGCTGCCCCAGAGAGGAGTTTCTCAGGCTTGTGAAAGGATAAAGGAATAAACACCATAATCTTGAACATTTCCATCTTCAAAATACCTTCAGATCAATCCTTTTAGTAAACATCAAAATGAAGAAATAAATTTCCTTTGTGTCCCATTAAGTCTCCTTTCTTGCTTTGTCTCCTATATACAGTGAATCATTTCTAAGGATTTCACTGAAATTCTACAGACTTCAGGCTTTTAACCAATCGAATCCTTCCTTATTTGTCCCTATTTTAAAAAAAAAAAAAAAAATCCTTACTGACAGTACCTAGAAGTAATGATAGTAATTTTAAAAAGAAGAAAAATTAGTCAAAATTAGCAAGAACTGGGCAATAGGATAAGAACAGGGGAAAAGATAACTTTTCTGAATAAAAGAAATTGTAAACAATGACATAAATTAGTCTTATGAATGAAATTTTAATCCTAAAAAAGACTATCTTTGAAATATCTTTCTAAGTTTCAGATCATGTTATCCAGTCAAAACCTACCCACTTCAGACTGAAAACACAAGATGAAAGTAAATCAAGTAGTTTAGGAAGAAAAAAACAGAGAAAAATTTGAATGTCATTCAGACCTGTGACTGACAGCTGCATCCCCATAGTACTTCCTTGGGCCAAAGAGGAAGGAGCTTCTTATGCCTGCCTGGTAGTAGGTGATTGATTTCAGTTTTACTATTTTGGTGAGACTCTACAGTGCTTTTCCCCTGCACTCACTTTCTAAGATTGAGAATTCATTTATTTTCTACATACATTTCCAAGTGAGAAATAACTTTTTTATTCACAGATCTGAAAAATAGTTATTTTCTCTGCCTTTTTCTTCCTAAAATATTTGATAGAGCCATTTAGTTTAATCTTGTGTTTATATTCTCAAGTAGGTATATTTTGATTGGAAAACCTGATCCGAAACCTAGAAAGGTATTTTCCAAGGGAGTGTTTTAGGTTTTCAACCTAAATTTCATTCATAGAAAAAACTAATAAACATCATCTTTTACAGTTTCTTTTATTCAAGAAATCATTTTATTTCCTTCTTCACTTATTTACTAAAAATGCTTTCCCATATTTTCTAATTTAAGCTGATTTTTACATTTTTACAGTGCTGCCCACTTTTAAGCACTGTTTACCTACTGCATGCCAGTCCTTGTACGAGAGCTAGGAAATCAAATATTTCCTGTCATCTTCTCTACCTTTATGAAACTCATTTCCTCACTCTCAGACAAGGTGCCACCCCCATTATTTATAATCTGAATTACTCTACCTACTTTGTCTTTTTGGAAACTCTTGCAGAATCTCTACTAGATATCAGAATTTATTTCAGAATTTAGTCTTCTCTTCTTTGACCCTCATACAATTTAAGGGTAAGTATCCTAGGTCTGTATTACACCACATCTTCGTCTTGAAAGAATCAATCCACTCCAAAAATTTAAACATGAGCTTCAGCTTGCTTTCCCTAATCCTTCACTTTTTTTTTTTTTTTATAATCTTATAAAGTTCATCCTTATGCTTATGTTTTAGAACACTTCAGCTTCAATTTTTGGGTGCTCATGCTTTGTCTGCTTTTCCCTTTATTTCTATAAAATATAAAACATATTTTATATTTGCTCTTCTTCACCACACTCTCTGCAATTTTTTCAATAAGTAATTGTTCTTCACTTCTGAATACAATACTTGATCCAAGAAAACTTTAACTTTAATATGGGTAACATATCCATTCATATCACAAAATATTATGTGAACTGATTAGCAATTCAGAAGGATAACACTGAGAATCAGAGGGGGAAAAACTTACTACATTTTCAATTGCTTTGAAAGGAAGGTAAATTTTTACAAAAACAACCAACTTGAGAATTTTCAAACCTCAGAACCTAACGTAATTGATACATTCAATACCAAAATTATGCATGTACTCAGCCAAAAACAAACCATGCTGCAGAGAAAGCATGGAAAAGAAAAGCAAGTGCTTCCATTATTTGAATGACTGAGCCCCATTACTAGGAATCATTTGAGTTTGATGCAGTGCCAGTTATAACACCACCAAGTCAAGGCAGATATACCTGCTCATCTGGGAGGCCCTCCCATTAGCCTTACCTAGGGAGCTTTTGAACCAGACATAAGTTAGCCAGTATTTCAAAGGATGCCCTGGGGAGTATCTCTCCATGCAAATCCTTCAGAAATATAAAGTATCACTTGGTGTTCCAGAGCTATCTGCTAAACTAGCTATAACCCCTTGGAGTAAAAACTGCTTCCAGAAAATCAGAGCCTGCCTTCTGGATTACTGCTCATTTGTATGAGTGACAGATGTTTCTCTTTCTCATCACTCCCTCCACAACCCCATGCCCTCAATTCCCAATACCTCCCACCTCTTTACCCCCAACCCTTCTCAAAGATGGTGAGCTTAACCAACTGAATCCAGGGAATTCAAACAATAGGCAGACCAGCATTGTAAATGTAATGACTTCGTGATTGTGAACTGGTTAGCAATTCAAAATGTTAACACTGAAAGATATACTTAGATACGATTATCTAAAATGTAGGAATATATTAAGCATCTCCTCAATAAAACAATGGGGATTGTCCCTGTATACTTTATGACATTCACAGAAGGCATACCTACTCTATTCCATTCATTCATCATGCTGACCATTTCTACTCCTTGGCATCTACCTGAAATGCCAAAATTTCACAAAAAGCACTTAACTGAAAGATCTTGTGTAAGGCCACATTTATTAAATCAATAGTTTGTTGAGTCATGTGTAAATTCCGTTAT
This sequence comes from Solenodon paradoxus, assembly GCA_004363575.1. Lineage (NCBI taxonomy): Eukaryota > Metazoa > Chordata > Mammalia > Eulipotyphla > Solenodontidae > Solenodon > Solenodon paradoxus. Next base: position 31,140 of record RJWH01001599.1, on the reverse strand, counting down.
TCCTATCAGAATGTTCAATCCAGAGTCTACTCACAACACATAATTAATTATTGATAAGTTTTAAAACTCCCAGAATTGCACATCTAAGAAATAAGTAGCCTTATTAAGTAAAAAGTAAACATTTAAGAGTATAAAAAATATGTGCTTTTACAAAGAAAATGGAGATCCACTAAAACTGGCATTACATTCATTATATCAATAAACTCATTCCATTTTCAGGGCTTTAGAAAACAGAGTATAAGAACAATGATCACTAGGGCATTTAATAGACATCATACTTCAGTCTTCCCCCAAATTCCCTGTTTACTTATGAATGCCATTGTAAGATGCATTACTGCTAGTGGAAATGACCCCTATAAGTTACTGAAGGCTTGAGTAATTGAAATATGACTGGGGTATTATATCTGTAATGTATTTGCTTCGAGAAAGGTAGCTATGTTTTGTATCAAACTAAGTTTGGCAGTGCACATTGGGTTTACAAATCTCTGGTGTCAGACCAGCGCTAAAGTGCCATTTGTTTAGGGAAGATTTGAAGAACATGAGTGAGTACGAAAGAGTAGGTCCAGATGTTCTGCTTAAATCCAGGTGTGGCTCAGTTGGCCTGTTTTGTGATGAGGGATTTTCCAGAGCACAGGAAGCAGCACCTGTATGAGATTATACTCAGATTTAAGCTTTTTACCAAGTTGACTGCTTTTTGTCTGATCTCTTCCTAATTGCAGAGACTTAGACAGATCTCAGGTGGAATTGGTCAAACACACAGACTTTGTTTGCTGCTACTTTAAATTGACTGAAAAACATAAAAAGAGCATAGTTGCAGTTTGATTTTCTTGAATTAGAAAAATCAACTGCCAATATGATGGAAACAAAGTTGAGAACACAGAAAAAAACTGAAGCTCACAAATTAATAATTAACTCAAACCTCTTTAGTGCTATTATATCCTTTTCCTAAGGGAAAAAAAAAAAAAAGAAACAAGCAAAAAAGAACCACAAACATATTTTCTACATAAATTCCATACAAACTCAGAGTTATACCAGGGAGAAAAATGGATTGCTAGATATCCATGATGCTGTGTCAGTATTCCAAAGGTTTTGGCTGTAAATTGGTTTGGTGTGTGTAGATGAATTTTGGCTGCCTTCTTAAAGGAAAATTTTTCTAGTAAAGTACATAGCACCTTTTCTTTATATAATAAACAGATGTTATGCTTTCATTGTAGAGTATTTTTTGATTCAGTAGAGACAGATATTATATTAACAGACAGTTCCTGTCTACAGAGGACACAACATTTGTAAGATAAAATAGTGACTCAGAAGTTTGGGGTTTAGTTGGGTCTTTTTTTTTTTTTTTTTTTTTTTTTATTAACAGCTAATGAGGCACCATTAAAACAAATGGTTTTGAAAATCTGGTCTTAGCATTTCAATTTAAAGACAATCACCATGCATTAAACTGTCTCTAGTGTATGATTTTGCAGTAATTAAAAAAACCTCCCAGTTAAATGTGTTTATCCAACAAAGCCACCCTCCTGAAAGTCTGTTGGCTCTTAAAAACTGATTCCTCTTTTGTTCCTCCAGGATGTAAGTGCTGAATGACAGAAAACACAGTGCAGATGACCAAGTCAAGACAGTTTCCTCTGTGTAGAGATGTTCTCTGAGGTCACAGTATAGACCAAGGACTGCAAAGGAAATAATCTTTTGATACCTAGCATCTTATTATTTGATGTTCTTTGGGAGAGCACATTTTTATTTAAAACCTCCTAACTCAAAGTCGGCTGCTTCATACTAAAGTGTTTAATTTGAGTGATATGACACAAACTTGGATGATTTCTTAGACTAAAAAGCATCTTTGTAGCATGGCCTCCCCAAAGTGAACCACTTCTTTTAGTTCTCATGTCCTTCTAACAGTATCAAAGCCCTCTGCTTACATTTAGGTACCATGCTTCAGTTCACACTGTAAGTCATATGGCAGTTTATCTGCCCAGCATCCAAAGTGATCAGCAACTATGAAAAAGGAAGGAACTCAGGCTCAGGCAGAGGCAAGAACTGCCAGCAAGTGGCTAAAACAAAAACAAAACAAAATCTAGGTCTCCAACTCAGGGTTTTTAAAGGTAGAGAGAGACAGTCTTCACTGGTTTGATCAGGAATGTCTTTGAACTATTCTACATCTTAAAAATTACAAGTATACAGAGCATCCTGGTGGCCTAACAGGTAAGTTCCCAGGCATAGTCTTTATACTTCCCCAAGGACCAGGGTTCAAGACTCAGGTTCGTGGGGAACAACCAAAGTGAACTACTAAATAAAGTAAATAAAATGCTTCTCCCTGCTCTCTCTTCCTGCCTGCCTGCCTACAAACCTTCTTTTTTGCCTATACCTTTTCTTTAAAAAGAAAAACTACCAGTACATTATTTTTAAATATTCGATATATCTTACCATTGTTGAGTGTAATCTTTCTTCAAGGCAGCCTGCTTAGGGAGTAGGTGTAGTGAACTGAATTATTATTTCCTGCCTAAAAACTAAAAAAATGGTTCATATACTTATCCCTAGAACTGAGCATAAGACCTTATTTACATCTTATTTACAGATATAATTTTAAAAAATGAAATCATTCTGAATCATCCAAATGGGCCCTGACTCTAATGATGAGTGTCCTTAGGAAAGACAGAAGAGAAGACATAGAAACAGAAAAGAGAAGTCCATTTTCAAAGATAAAAATTGACAATGCAGCAAGTCAAAGAATGTCTGGAGCTGCTAGAAACTGGAAGAGGCAAGAAAGTATTCTCCCTAGAGCTTTTAGAGGGAGCATAACCTTCCTAACACTTTGAATTCAGATTTCTAGCCCCAAGAACTATCAAAGAATACATTTCTATTGTTAGCAACCACACAGTGTGTGGCCATTTATTATGGGAGCAACTAATATAATGATATTACAATATGTTAGAGTTTTAAATTGTGAACTAAATTAAATGCTTTCTGTGTTATCTCAACCAAGAAGATGTTTAGGCTTTTTTTGAAAAGGGATCTAGATTAACCTCATCATAAGATGCTTTTCTCATTCTGCCTGGAAGATTGACCTGGTTGTGCTGCTAAAGGACTTGTGAAAACTCCAGTCACAGAATGACCCAGAGTCCAGATTCACGACAGAACTGTACTGGCATGAGAGAAGTAGAGGATTCACGGCAGGGAGTGGGCATAAGGGAATCAGGGTCAATTCATCTCCAGCCCCAGAAAACAATGGGAAACCCCATCTAACTCATGTGGGTAATCACCTCATATTGACTATACACAAAGACAGTATGCTCTCTAAAATATAAAATATCATTAAATTAAAGTCCTTTTAATCACAAGGCAGTTAAATTTGGAGAGGACCTCAGAGTCACTGCATAGAAGTAAACTACCCTGGAGAATTCTGATCTAGCATTTCAAAATACCCAAGGGAATTCTGAACACCCTGAAGCAGTGACATTTAATAATCATTCCCATCACTGTATCAGGAGGAGCAAGTGACAAGACAGGAAGGCATTTCTTAAGGAATAAAAGTGGCTGACATTCTTGACACATTTCGGCAGCCGTAGTGACAGAGCCAACTCCTGCCACCTCCCACCAACTACGTTTGCTGGTTGTCCTCTTCTAACACTGCCTTATGATCTCCTGCCAGTAACAACCCTGCTGACTTTTTGAAAAACTAATATAAGCATGAGATCAATTTGTGGAACTTTGAAGATTCTCTTCTCCCCACATGGCAATTCTGATACCTTCCTCACCGTGCAGTTATATAAGTGACCCATGCCATACTGTCCCAGTTCCCAACCTCTTTCAAATTCTGGCAGCTCACAAGGGGCGAAAGGGTACAATCTAGGAAGTTAAAGAAATGATCTTCCATAATGACCCTCATAACTCACACACAAGCCACCCACCTCTGTTAGGATGATTTCTTTGTGGTTTTACAAAGATCATGCTATTGTTTTCACTCTGCTTCCTACACAAATTGAGGATAGCAACCTTCTCTTCATTACCTGTTCAGCTTCTCGTTTTTTGAAGACCAAGTTCCATTCCAACTACTCAGACGTCACCTTTTGCTCCTGTCCTTACACAAAGAGCATCTCACACCCACCATGTCCATCCTTCTCCCAAAGAGGAGAGTGAGATTGAACATAAGCAAAGACTATAATAAAACTGGTTGATATAAGGGATGGAGTTCAATAGCAGAAATATATTGATTGGGGGTAAGTGTTATCTTTTTCTCTTGTTAAGTTTTTCTAGTTTCCATAGGTTAATCTTATCATGATCAATATGTACTTAAATATCTCAATATAGCAGTGAGACTCAGTTCTGAATGTTGACTACTTGAGTCCTGACCATGAACGAATTACTTAGCTTCTCCAACCCTCATTTTCTTCACCTAGACTACTAGAAAATGGAACTTACCTCAAAGGGGAATTTTGTAAGAAATAACTAAAGTCCTTACTAACATGTCTGATATATAATAGGAGCTAAATAGAAGTTTTTGTTGGTACAGGATCTAAAGGGCTGAATTAAGTTAATAGCTAAATAGGTCATTTAGTCTGTTTTCCAGGTAAACCTTAGATCACAGGATCAAAAGAAGTATTTTGGAGGTATCATGATCTCACGATCATGGTTACAATTTCAACAAAAAAGTTTGGAGCCAAGACCCTATGGGAGTAAATAGTGTGCTTTCCCCAGAATGTCCTCCTGTTTCCTCTCTTTCCTTGGGAATCTGCAGTAGCGACACAGTTGATGAGGGATCGATGGAGTCCAGTAGCTTCCTTCTGCCCACACTTCCACCCAAGGTTTTTCCTTTCCTTCCTTCCACTCAAACTCATCTCTCGCCTTATCTGTTTTTATATCCACTTCTTTCTCTTGCTTCTTACTCAAACATGACTCACTGTAAAAGTTGCACTAGGCTGAAAATCCTTGAGGGTCAGATTCCTGCCTTAACGAAGTCAACTGAAGTCTCCATAGCTCCCCAAAGCTATGCTGTGTATAGAGCAGAAGCACAATAGTTGATTCAACTACTTATTCTCGTTCATGATCAAGACGGTCTTGTTTTCTCTATACAATAGTAACCAATGTAAAAGAAAAACAAGGTAGAGCAGGACAACTCTAAATAGAGAAAAGGAAGTATATGTGAAACCACAACCAAAATTTTGTGCAGTGTTCTAACCAAAATCCTTTGGGGGGAAAAATACACATACACACACATATTACTATCTTGCTGTGGAATGTGTGAAAGACTTTTCTCTGATAAAGTTTAGTCCAAATTAACACTAGATATTTTCATTAAGGTGTTGGCAAGCATAGCTCTCCCCATAACACTGATTAACTGTTTAAAATACCCAGGACAAGACATGCTCACCCGGTTAGTTCTCTAGTTCTCTATCTTCCAGAGTTTTAGCTAAATGATAAAAAGAAAATCCAATGTAAATATTTTCTTACAAGGGAAACAACAAGTTTTAGTTTATGCCACTCCCACAGATTTACATAGTGAAATTCAAGTCTTTATATCAACCAGGTAGCTAAGCTTCACGTTCAACATATTATATTGTGATAAATCCATGTTTAATTTTATCTGAAGTACCAAAAATATAATCTGATGCATGAATAGAATGAAATAATCAAGAATTTCTCCTTTCCGTGATTTTTTGTCTGTTTCTGACCATAACCATTATAAAATTCAAAAGTATTCGAACATATGAAAGCAAATTAAAGCTAACGTTTCGGATGTGAATGTCTTGCAGACAACCATGGAGTAGGGTCTGTTACTGAGTGTTTACAAGCATTGTCAAGCTCCTATTGTTTCTAGGGGAAATGGTGGTGCAAAAATTATGCCCCTGCTCTTGGGAATGAAAATCACATAAACTGTCTCCTGTAAATCATATTTTGCTCCTCTAAGTGGATCAGACGAGGGAGAAGGAGAGGGGGTTCTCCATGGTGAGGAGCTTTGATCATTTTGATCAAACACAGACCACCTATCAGCCTTCCAAGTGCCACCATGCGTCATACACATTTTCAATATTGTGTCATAATAGCTACCAGTCATTGTAGTTGAGATAAAAAAGATTGTAATTAAACATATGATTGGATCCAGACAGTTTAATCATACCCTCTATCTATTTTGCAAAGCAGGCCTGCTGTCTTTTCAGCAGTTCCCTGGAATTGCCCTAGGATGACAATTTGCATGTGAACTGAATTCACGTACCATACTGTGCAGATTGCACAAGGACATCTGTTGCTGATTGTTTTGGTCCCCTGCTTTTCTGACTCAAATATGAAAATGCAGAAAGTAAAAGGCAAATTATAGAGCCTGGGGCAAGTCTGTCTCCCTCTACTCTCCTACCCTCTCCTCTTTTCTCCCCTGCTCTGCCTTCCCCTCTTTCCTTCCCCTCCCCTCCCCTCTTTTCTCTTCTCCTCCTCTCTTCTGTCTCTCCCCTTCCCTCTAGAGAAGACTTCTACAGAAACTACAACTGTCATCTACTTTGCAGGCCCCAGCCTTTCAATAAAATCAGTGTTCATGAAATTACATTATTTCCCAGCTTCTTGTCTTAATCTTCTTTACACTGGAGGCGCTTGAAGGTATCCATACACAAGACAGCAGGAAAGGGCAGAGGCTGGCCTGACTCTGGAATGCAGACATAGAAGAGACAGAGTCCAAAAAATACTATGTTGTATAGACAGGAGGATCAACCAGCTTGGAAAACATTCTTTCCAGCCTAGTAAAGATTGGGGAATGTGAAGTATCCACAAACAAAGGAACTGTCTCATGTATAAATACACAGGATCAGTAAAAAACATGACTTCTTCAAAAGGGTCCATGTGAACAAACCTTGCTGAGGCAAAAACAGCTCAAGTATAGCAACAAGTAGCTTCTTCTGACTTTATTCAGGGCAAAGGCTAGGTATACATTGAGACTGTTAAAATATTTTTTAGCTACTATGTGCCTGGGCATCATTAGGAATCTTCTTACTTACATTCTTCTTCAATCCTCAAAGTAAAGAATCCCCAAAGTAAAGAATTATCCCTCAATTGGAAATGAAGACGTTACAATTCAGCCAGATTAAGTAACATGCTAAGATCATCCAGCTAGGAAGTCCGAGCCCAGGGATGATTCAAATCCCCATGAGTGCATGATGCCTTTCATTATGACACACAACTTCCCCACTTGCTTACACCATATTAATCAATCTCATTTTTCATCCACCACACAGCACAACATTTATAATTGGGATAAAACTACTCTTTTTGTCTAATATAGAATATCCTCAGTTTTTGCCTCAGCAGAAGATCGGCAAAATGTTTGCTTCCTTGTTTAAATAAGAACAAGTTGAGAATTTACCTTTCCAGGTAACTTCAGGTTGCCTGACACCAGATGAACATCAGTGGTAGGAGTTGCTTGAGTGGACCAGGGTCACCGTGAGAGTGAAAGAACTCCTGCCTTCCATCAGTCTTCAACCCACCACTCTGTCCTTCATTTATACTCAAATTCAACTGCCATTTATTGAACAATAACTATATATCATGTGAACACACATATTTTTTGCTTTGCAGACTCAAAGCAGTCCTGTAAGACAAGTGGGATAGCTCAACTCCCATCTAAGCCTAAGGAAACCAGGTTCAGGAGAAGAAAAAGCATCGCTAGAGGCCACTCAGCTGTTCGTAACTGAGATATGATTCAAACAAGATCTTGACCATTGGCCCTTCCCCATCTCCACAGTTGTCCCCATCATGCCACTGCTGAGTTTTTCTTTTCTTCTTGCCAAAATCTCATTCTGTTGACTAGCTCAAAGACCACATCCTTACCATCTTCTCCTCTAACATCTAAGCTTCCTTACTCTACCTCCAAAGCCCACATTCAAATTCCTGGTCCCCCAGCAGTTTGAGTGGTTCTCAAACTTTACTGTGTTTAAAATTTTATTGAAGACCTTGTTCAGTTTCATATTTCCATTCCCAGATATTCTCATTCAGCAAGTCAGGTTGACACCTGAGACTCTGCATTCCTAACAAGCTCCCAAGTGATAACAATGCTATTGGCCTGGAGGTCACTCTTTGAGAACCACAACCAGTCTAATTTCTAGTAATCTGCTACTTCCCACAACAGGCCTTCCTCCTCACTCACAGGCAGAAAACTTAGTCATTCAGGCCCTCACAGCCTTGCCCTTATGCTAACCAGAACTGCTGGGCAGATGTAATGTGTTCTGACACCCTATACCCTGGATAGACTTCAGTGGAAAATTTTCATTCTCTGTCTTCTTCCTTGTTTTAGGAAGGAATACAAACTAGCCTTACTCGAGAGCATTTTCTCAGTTGGCAGGGTATGGTAAAAGTTCTAAAGGTTTTGGAATCAGATTTCCACTGTTGAATGTGGCCTGGAGCAAATGATAAGAAATCTCTATGCCAATTCATTATCCTCGGAAGTGTCTGTAAAATGTTTATCTTGTACAATCCAGTGGAGACTAAAAGGAAGAGCATAGTAATATTCCCAGTACAGTGCCTGATACAGAATAAATGCCCAATACATACTCATTCTCTTACTCTTTCTTCCTTCTCTTGGAATACAGACAGTTCAGTGTCGGGTTCCAGATGCCACAGCAGCAGTTAACATCGAGATGATGAAAACTGCCAACAATGAAGAATGACAGATGCCACATTGAAAGTTTCTTCAGAAACTGTAAGCATGCCTTCTGCCTACTTTATCATATGTATTTAGAGCAAGAGGAATTTGAGTCTGCCATTCCATTTGCTAGATATTTTTTAAAGGGACACCTTAAAGTGAACTAGATGTACCAGGGGCCTGCTTTTTGCCTGGAGACCTCCTTCCTGAGTATGTATGTGGAGACTTCAAGCTGAGGGACATGTCCCAGTTTAGTCCCTAAAACAAAGCATTGAAACCAAGAGTTCTTTAAATCTTTAAAAAAAAAAAAAAAATCCCTTTTAGTTTCTTAAAAATCTCATAAATACTTATATTCATGTAATACTTATTCAAATTTCTCTAATTTTTTTACATTTCTAGTTTGTAGTTTTGTGGAATATTCATTACTCTCCTTACAGTTTCTACCATTTAATATAAATAAATGCTTTTTCTGCTTCTAAATATTATCTAATTGTTTTAATTTCATATTTTCTAACAAGCAGTCTCTCATATTTTAAATACATCATTAATGCAGATAATTTCAGAGAAATCACATATTATGAAAAAGCAAAATAAATAATTTTTTTTTTTTTAAAAAAAGCATACTCCTACCCATCCAAAAATAATAAGACACAGAACCTAGTTGTGTGTACTTTCAGACTGTTCTGGCAAAACATTCTAAATTTCCTCTTGGTTATTTTTATCCTTTTTAGTAATGTATATTTTATCTTAGCTTTTTCTGAACCTTTTATTTATCCTTTTCAGCTTCCACCTTTGTTCTATTATCTACATTGTATTTTGATTTTCTTTAGCCTGATATATTAACACTCTGCTAGTTTTCTTTTATTAATTATATTCATTCTTGTTTTTAAATATGGACCTTGTTATTATTTTAATTGACTTTTATTTACTTTGCTTGTTATTTTTCAAGGATAGGATATTTTACTTTTTTCTTAATACTTTTTGTTCTGAGTTATAAGTGACCCACAGAGGCCCCCAAACAGGGATGATTGGGAATTCATTCCACAACAGTCCTCTAAGCAACACGTAGTAGATAAGATAGACAACCTTCCTAGATGAAGAATCACCTATATTTCATTGAAGCAAGTAAAAAAAAAAAAAAAACAAAAAAACTTACAGTTTGAATTTCCTCCCAGGATTATAATAAATTTCCCTGGGCAGGCAGCATTCTTGGGCCATTGGAATTGTATGACTTTCTTCCACCACATTCCCTACAATCCCACATAATGGGTGTTATGTGACCGAACAGTTACAGCACATGTAATCACAGACATTAGGAAAGAATTTATTGCTACATAACAGGATGTAAAGGAAAGGAAGAGGTTTTATCTCTGCAGTCTCTATGAATTTAACAAGGAACCAGAAGCTATTGATCAGAGCCATTATTATAGGCCCCAGAGGATTTTGGATTCTTACATCCATTTATCTACAATCTATTATCATCAATATGACTCATCATTTGTTTAAACAGTGTACCCAGAACATTTAAACACTTTGAGTCTCCCTAACTCCATTCACCTTTTTAATAAGACCAAAGACATAGTAACACAGAAGTGAATGTCACTTGTAGTTTTTAGGGACCAGAGCGATGCAGCTTCCATTTTGGGGTTTGGGGTTTGGGGTTTGGGGTTTTTTGTTTTGTTTTTTCATCATAAATCTGCTTTCCATTTCAAAATTCCTCAGAATACAGAGAAGTAAATCAAACATTTAGCTAGATGACTATTTGATTGGTTTGAGTCCCTGAAAAAATAACCAGATTAATTTAGTCTGATTGCCCTGATTTATTATTTTTCACTTGTATACCACATATGCACTTCAGTTGGAGACCTATTCAAAAAAAAATGTTCACCCTTTCAGGTGGAGTTTTCTCACTGAGGTCTCCATCCATCACTAGTTATCCTCTACCACAGCACCCTCTCCCCACCCTTTATCTTGCTAAGTTCTTGGTTCCTGAAGTATCCCTCATAAATATCAGTCTATTCCCTCGAGTTGGCATTAACTATCCTTAGCCATTTAACTTTTTGCTGATTATTACCTTCATGTGAATTATTTGGTCTAAAAGCTTTGAAAATTCTGTATCAGAAGGAAAGTCACCTTTCCATGCTTTTATCTGAGTAAATATAGACAACTCATTTCAGGTAAAGACATGCAATTAACAATCCCTCAAAATGTATCATCCCAAATTCATCAGATTCTCCAGAATGTACCTTCTATAAGCAACATTCCTCTTATGAAACATGGCTGAAGAAACTCCTAAATGTAAAGATTTAAAACTGACAGTTTTTCATCTGGAGGTGAATGAAGATGCCATTCTGTCAATTTTAGAGAAAATATCTTCACAGAATGAGGAAGGCCTACCCTTCCAATCTCAGACCCTGTCAAGGGCCTGACACTAGGTGAGACTCTCTTCCTTCTCATCTTGATTTTCTCGGTAATAAGATATACTTTACCAACTTACTTGTATCAAGTTTCACAATTGCTTATTTGGTTCAAATTAGATGTCTTCTGTGGCAGATTTAGAAATAGCCACCTACTTCCTATTAAAGAAAGTAGACAACACAGAAATAAGATGTCCCACACTGTTGTACTTATTTCTACCAATTTCCAGTGAAGCACTGCCTACACATCTAGCTCCCATTCTTAAAAGCAGCAACTCTGTTTATTCAACTTTATAAATAGTTGCCTTTTCATTTTAGTCACTTGTCTATTCCCCCGAGCCAAATGAAGCCTCACACACTATTGGAATAATGATCTTTGTGCCCTTTTTGTCACATACTTCCTCTCTATGGAGACAAATGAGTTGCTAATAAGTTCCCTGTGTGTAATCAGATTATTTGTCCTTATTATCTGAGATACTCATGTTCATTGGACACCTAGCTCTCTAAGCAACAGTGTATTCCAAGTCCTTTCAAACATTACACAGAAAGTGTTCAATAACTATCACTGTACTGTCAACATGGTGATAGATAGCTTCCTTCCTAGTAACTAAAGGACGTTTATGTTCATTGGCATGGTCCTTCATGGGACGATGTCAGCAGACATTACCAGCCTGATTTCCTACCCATCCTTCTTATCCACCCCACCCACAGTGTCATAGTTATTTATGCCTTCTTTCCCTTGCGCTGTGTTGTCCTCTCTCCATACAACACCCTTTCTCATCTTTATCAGGTAAACTAGTTATACTTCAAAAACATGTTTAAATTTTTCCCCTTCATATATTGTTCATGTTGCCGTCCCTGAGTTCCCATAAGTTTTTTAGAATATGATTATTTATTTACAGTTTTTGTCTCTAAAGAAGTATCTCTGAGGGTGTTCATTTCTAAGAAGATCAGAGGCCTAATGAACTAGCTATCATGTCGAAAGTGCATGACTCCAAAATATGGATCACCCACTTTAAGCAAAGTTGATGACTTTGTTCTTGCTGACCCGGTCTTCAGTTTAGTTATAGGGGCCATAGGTATTTATCCACTCATTCAGTACCTAAAATGTGCTATACATACACTACTCCAGATGCTGAGGGTATAGCTGAAAGCCAGGAGCCCATGGCCTAACACAGAAAATAGCTAAGATCCTTTTACAGATGTGTCTCCATGGAAAAATATTAGCAAAGTTAGTTAGGTCTTAGATTTTTTATTTTATCAGAAAAATTGTAGAAAGGCAAACACAAAATAAGCTTTAAGTTGAAAAAGAAAAAAAAAAAGCATTCATTTTAGCCAGGAAAGTACTGAATTTTTCATTCTCTAACCTGTCTCTACTTAATTGTGTGTATGTGTGTGTGTGTGTGTGTGTGTGTGTGTGTAATCACAGTTACAGTTGAAGGAGGAATTGTTGGAAAATTGTTGACTCTTTCACAAGATTTTTTTTTCCCTACTCTTTTCTTTGTAAGCATTTGCCTTTGAAGCTTCCTGCTGAGAGATCTTTATGTTATACAGGAGAGTACCAGGCCAATGACTTCTAAAGCCTGGATGAAAAACACCAAGAGTTTTATAGAGTTTCTGAGCATTGATTCCCTTAATGACCCCCAAATAAGCTTTGTGTGAAAGGGATAGCATTCAAAACACAGCAACACTTTTCGAAGCACCAGACAGGACTTAAGTGTGATATACTCACTAACTTGAAAATTGTTGAAAGGATTTGCTTTGAAGTGCATTGCTAAGCACAGCACATGGGTGCCAAATGTTGTCCCCTGGCAGCTCACAGAACTGGTGCCAAAGGGAGACTTTGCCCAACTAGACCCTCTGCTTTTAACAGCCCAATACAGTCCCAGCTGGAGAATTTGTCTTCTGCTACTCAGGAAGGAGGAGCTTCATTTATCAAATGCAAAGATGTCCATTTGAAAAAAGCATCTGAATATGGCAGTCAAATTAGACAACTCACCAAGGCCTTTCCTCTACTTTATATTCTCATTCCTGCTTTTCTTACAGTTTAAGTAACCAGGACATGGATTACAGTTCATTAGTTTCTAAGAGTATGAGTTTCAGCATTTTCAATTTACTAGTACTTTCAATGGGTATGAAGTTTCTGTAAGGCATGGCAGACCCTACCCGTTTCAACATATTGCATAGTAAAGGTCCATATGCAGATATAATAAACAACTAGAAAGTAATGTTGTCGGTTATCAACAGAGGGATAGAACACAATTAAAATAAAGATAATATAATAAATAAAATTTGAATTATTTTTGAAAAAGAAAAATTTCTACCACAACTTTTGTACTTATTTCAATCATTTAATTAAATTTAAATCATTTAAACCTCATGTCAGGTATGATGGACCCAGTCCTCATAGTCTATAAACTATCATCACCTAAAATCCCCTTGGCAGTATATCATTACAACCACTGATATGATAGAATTAACTACATTTACTAAAATAACAAGGAATTCCTTACATGGTATCCCTATGAAAGTAGTAGTGAAAATTCTTAGAACCTCATGATAGTCTGTGTTCAATTACACACATAAGATAATCTGATTTGATGCACCATATCTAAGCAAAATATATGTTGCTTAACTATGAAAATTCATTCTGAGAAAAGTGTCATCGGAAGTTTTAATCATTATGCCGGTGTCATAGAATATAATTATATAAACCAAAATGTGTAGCCTACTATACATAGACTTACCATAATTTTTAGAGTTGAAACCAGGACCAATTCAAGTATTACTGGTGTGGCAATGGTAGAGGGAAACCAACACCCCTGTCAGGGAATTTAAAGCTAATCTGTTGGGTGTGTGTTTGGTAGTTTGTCCAAATTAACTTTCAGCAAATTGTGATAGAAACCAGGGCAGAATTTCAAACTAGGTCAGATGATAGGCTGGTGGGATACTTTTACTAAACTGGGAAAGTCCCTATCAAACCACAATGTATGGCAATAACTACACACCTAGGCTACATGGTACAGCCTTTTGAGCTCCCCCATTTATGTTGTCTTTCATTAACCACATCATTAAACCTCACATTATTGTATTTTCTCTTAAACGTCTGAAATACTCTACTAAATATTTTCACATATATTTGATAATTAAACACAAAAACACAAACAACTTTCAAAGTGAGCTCATATATTCTCTGAACACCAGTTCAGAAAATGCTGAGAATTTTGCTTCTAGTTGGATATGCATGAACTATCCATCTGGACACAATCTCCTTGGGCTGGTGACTACTAATTGCCCTCTTCCAGGGATGTAACTAGAACCAATTCCAGGAATATCTGACCCACTCATCCTTGTACTCCTAAAATACCTTTAGAAGAACAAAGAGGAATAGGGCAAATTTCCAGGACATTGGCATCAGAGTTTGTACATTAATCTTTTACTAAGTTAATGATAAGATAAGCACATACAGACAGAGGTTATAAGAAGAACCTTCATTTTTTAGGGTTTCTGGATATTACCTTGACTGAAACCCATCCACCAGCTCTGGTATCGAGTACTCCTTTATGCAAAGGTATTGTCTGCAACAACACCCAGAAAACAAATAATAAAATAAGCAGTTACATATAAATAACCACACAAAAGTTAATTAATTGAACTCACCAAAAAAGGCAGAGAGTGGCCAAATGAATTTTTAAGAATAACCCAACTTTCTACTGTATACCAAAAACTCACCTAAGTTCTAAAGACAAATACAGGCTCAAAGTCAAAGACTGGTAAACAATCCTGTAATCAAATACTAACCCCATAAAAGACAAGACAGTAATACTTAACACAGGATAAAACAAACTTCCAAATAAAGGAGGTAACAAAAAACAGGGATGGACAGTATATAATGATTAAGGGATCAACTAAACAATAAGACATAATTCTCATATATATATATAATATATATATACACACACACATGCACATATCAAACAAGGGACTATAAACACATAAAGCAATTATTAACAAAACTAAAAGACATTGGTCTTTTATTGCAATAAAGCAATAGCAGGCAACTCTTCAACAGCATATTTATCATAATGAATCAGGCAGAATGTTAACACAGAAATTATGACCTTAAAAGACAAATTAGAAGAAATGGAATTAATAGACATTTACCAAATATTACACCAAAAAAACCCCAAATCACAATTTTCTCAATTGCTCATGGAACATTATCAAGAACAGGACATATGCTGGGAAAGAAAAAATTCTCAACAAATTTACCAAGATTGAAATCATAGCAAGCATCTTCTCTGATCACAATGGCATAAAAGTGGAAATCAACCACAAAAATCTGGAAAATTTTAATATAAATAGAGACTAAACAGTATACTCTTGAATAAATTTTGGTAAAAGAGAAATTAAAATAGACACAAATAAGAATGAAGACACAAGCTACCAGAATTTATGGGATGCACCTAAAGCAGTACTAAAAGGGAAGTTTATAGCATTTCCGGACCACCTCAAGAAACATGAAAAATCATAAATAAACGATCTAGTACAACCCCATTCCTAAAACAATCAAAAAAAGAAGAAAAAGTGCAGCCAAATGTCAACATAGAAAGAAGGAAATAATAAACATTCAAACAGCAATAAATTATATAGAAATAAAAAATACAATTCAGAAGATAAATGAAACCAAAAGCGTTCTGTAACAAAAAAAAAAACAAAAAATTGACAAAACTTGACTAGATTTGCTATAAAAATAAAAGAAAACTCTCATAACTAGAATCAGAAATAAAAAAGAACTTACAATACCTCAGAAATACAAAGCATTGTAAGAGACTACTATGAAAACCTATATGCCAATAAATTACATAACCTAGAAGACAGACTGAACAAAGTTTTAGTATGATAGAACCTACCAAGACTGAATTGAAAAGAAATGAAAAACCTGAACAGACCTATTACAAGCAAGGAATTGAACAAGTAATCAAAAATATTCCCCAAAATAAAAGCCTAGGACCAGTTGACTTCACTAGTGATTTCTATGAAACCTTCAGAGAAGAATTAATACCAACTCTTCCCAAACTTTTCTAAAACATTTCAGAACAGGGAATACTTCCAAACACTTTTTTATGAAGCCAACTTTAACCTAATAACAAAAGCATATAAAAATATCACAAAGAATTAATATTATAGATCAATATCTCTGATAAACATAGATATAAGAATCATCAACAAAATATAAGCCAACTGAATTCACCAGTACATCAAAAAGATCAACTCTCATGGCCAAGTGGGATTTATCCAGGGATGCAAAGATGAGCTCAACCTACACCAGTCTATTAATGTAATATACTACATAAATACAAGGGAACAAGGGGAAAAAAATCACATGACCATATCAATAGATGCAGTGAAATATTTGACAAGATTCAGCACCCTTTTATAATAAAAACTCTACATAAAATAGAGATAAGAAGGAGGGTAACTTAACATAATAAAGGCCAAATATGATAAACCCACAGCCAACATCAAACTTAATAGTGAAAATTTGACAGTATTTTCTCTGAAATCAGAAAAGTGTAATATTACCACTGCTATGTACTATTGTATTGGAGGTTGTAACCAGATTAGTTTGGCAGGACAAAAAAATAAAATGAATCCTAACTAGAAAAGAAGTAAAATTATCACTGTTTGCAGATAGCATGATAATATACATATAAAACCCAAAGATTCCACCAAAATATTATTATAATTAATAAATGAGTATAGTAAAGTGGCTGGTTACAAAATTAATATACAAAAATTGGTTGCATTTTATATGAAAACAATGGGTTATAAAGGAATTAAATTAAGAAACTATCCCATTTACAATAGAAATAAAAAGAATTAAATGTCCTGGGACTATAGTTAACAAGGAGGTGAAAGTACAATGAAAATTACAAGACCTTGTTGAAAGAAATAGGGCAAGATACAAAAAGATGGAAGGATATTCCATGCTATGTTTGGGAAGAGTTAAAGTAATTTAAATGATCATTAAATCAATATACAGATTTAGTGCAATCCCCACCAAAATGCCACTGGCATTTTTCAAAGAAATAGAAAAAACACTTTTTAAATTTATATGAAATCATGAAAGATCCCAAATAACCAAGACAGTAGAAGAAGAACAAAAATAGAGGTATCACACTCCCAGCTCTTGAGCAATATTACAAAGCAATAATTTTCTAAACTGTATGGTGCTGGGATTAAAAACAGATATGCTGACAAGTGGAATAGAAATGAATTACCAGGTAGAGCCTCACATATATATGGCCAGTTAATTTATGACAAAGGAGTCAAGAGCATACATTGGAGAAAGGAAAATCTTTTTAACAAATGGTGTTGGGAAAAATGGACAGACACAAGGAAAGAATGAACCTAGATCATTCTCCAAAAGCATACAAAAGGTTAATTGAAAATGGATTAGAGACTTGGATCTAAGACCAGAAACTATAAAATACTCAGAAGACAATATAAGCAATCTTTTCTATTACATCAGTCTTGGAGAGACCTTTGGCGACTCAACTCCAGAGGCAAGGAAAACAAAACCAAAAATAAACAATTGGTACGACATCAAACTTGAAAGCTTCTTCACAGCAAAAGAAATTATCACCAAAATGAGGAGACATCTTTCTGATTGGAAGAAGAAATTTTACTCAACATACTTGTAACAAGGGTATAATATCCAAAATATATTAAAACTCATAAAACTCAACAACAGGAAAAGCAACTCAGTCAAAAATGTGCAGAAGAACTGGATAGAAATTTTCTAAAGAAGACATACAGATGGCCAACAGGCACATTTAAAGACATGACATGTTACTAGGAAAATGCAAATCAAAACAGCAATGAGACATCACCTTATACCTGTGAGATTGGCTATTATACAAAAGACTGGAAACAACAAATGTTAGCGAGCGTGTGGAGAAAAAGGAACGATTTTACAGTATTAGTGCGATTGTAAATTGGTGTAACCTTTATGGAAAGCAGTGTGAATATTCCCCCCAAAAGTGAGAATGGGAATCTCAGACAATGTCATCAACCCATTTCTAGGTATGTATCAAAACACCAATCTTAAAAGACATATGCACCCCATGTTTATTGTAGCATTATTTACAATAGCCAAGAAATTACTGGAAACTACCTAAGTGCTCATTATTAGATGAATGGATTTAAAAAGATGTGATAGACACACACACACACACACACACACACACACAATGGAATACAACACAGCTAAAAAATTGAAATCCTGTAATTTGCAACAGCATGGATAGAACTAGAGGTTATTATGTTAACTGCAATAAGTCAAAAGAACAAAGACAAAAACTGGATTATCTCACTCACCTGTGGAATATAAAGTAACAAAGCAAAGGAACAGACAAAACAAAAAACAACCCTTAGATATTGGCAATAGAACTAAGGTTACAAGTGGGGGTTGTGGGAAGGCAGAGGAAGTGCATTGGGAGTACTATGATGAAGGATTTTCTGCAATTTGGTGGTGGGTGCATTGTGTTGCCTTCTGTTTGTTGAATGTCAAAACTACTCATATGGGCTTATCTTATTATATGAATGAAAGTCACATCAATAAATACAAATTTAAAAAAGGGAGTCTTGTACTACAATAATAACAGAACTGAGGTTACCAACAGGGAAGGGGATAAGAGGTGGGAACAAGTGGTGGTAGGGTCCAATGGACAGTGGTGGAGGAATATTATTGGTAATTTGGTGGTGGCTGTGATGTGTTATGTGTTTGATGAATAGTTAACATGCACAACTAAACTTACATTGTTTTGTAAGTCTAAGCTACCTAACTTAAAAGAATAATAAAATACTTCTTGAAAATACTAACAGATCAATTTTATTGAAAACTCTATCCATTTTTTGTAAATTGTATGAGACAGCTGGGTTCAAATCATTCAATAATGTTAAATAAGACTATAACCCCTTTATAGTGAATTAAATCACTTTAATTTTCTGTATCTAGAGTTAATGAACAAATTATAGAGAATTTCTCACTGAATGTAAATAATACAAAATGTCTTTTTAGGTGAATAAACTATAAATGACATTTGATGAACACTAAAAATAAAATTAACACAGCCTTTATTTCCTTACAGGATAGTGAAAAAGAATGAGAAATTGGTTTACTTCAACAGACAATCTTTTTTAATTGGAGAAAAGGATACAATGTTTTGGTGAGAAATGAAGTGTTTATTTTCAGCTTCCAATAGAAGTTTCTTCAGTGATATATATTTTATGAAACATATAATAAGAAATGCATGCATAACTATTTTTTTAAATGTGTTTTTGTTAGGTTATGGTGCCACTTTCTCAAAGAGTAGCATTGGAGTTTGAAACTGACCACTTTGTCACTAAATTACTTTGACAGTTTCAATGGTCTGAATTTGTAAATGACATGAAACAGCTACTACAAGAACAAAATTGTCTGATTCTTGTTACTTTGTGGTTACTCTGTATTTCAGTGACAAAGGCAGTTAATAGAAGTCACTGAGAATTGTGTATGAACACATTAAGTTTTTTTCCACCACGGAGAACAGATCAAAAGGACTCCCTGAAGCCATGTCTGTCCTTTATTTCTGCTAAATCTATTTGGTGGAATACTGGTATTTTACTTTTTTCTAGGCTCATGATTATATTCCTTTTTTTTATTCTTGCTGTCTAAAATGTTAGTAGGAGACTAGAATACTTCAGTGACTTTGGTCATAATAAAAATTTAAAATTAAGGGTGACATGCAGACTTCATGGTATGGATGGCAGAAACAAAAAAAATGAACTAGAAGCTAGATTATGTATGAATTTAGAGCAAGTTGCAAACAATTTTGTTGAACTGAAGTATCTGCAAGCAATGAAATAAAAGAAGACGTAATCTCTGGGGGAAATCATTAAAAATGTTTAATTGTTTCTCATTTTGATATCCTATTCAATATAGTATATTTTATCTGAAAGCTACTGATGTATCAATATACTTCATTTTTGCGCATTCTCGCTAAACTTTAGGCACCCCCTATGCAGAAAAAGAAAGCAGTAGAGAAAAAGCTTCACCAACAGCTACTTTCATAGTATTACATGTGGGATTGGTCATGGACTTACTCAAACCCACACAAGGGATGCTGTGATAAGCTGTCCTAGTGCTCAAAATGTCTGTGTGAATCCCTTAGGGTACTTTTCAGCATCCAAATTCCTGAGGGAGTCCACAATCTCTGGAAGTGGAGTCCAGGAATCTGTACATAAAACACTCTTCAGGCCATTCTTACAAGAAAATTTGAGAATAAGTAGACTAAAAATGGACTCATAGTTATTCCTATTGGTCATCTCAAGTCTTTTAAAGAAAAATAAGGTGATTGCATCTGACTCTGAGTCCCACAAGCTGAATTTTGATGTCTATGTGAAGCTCAGTAGGGAAGTACTCATTTATCATTTCAGATAGGGAGCACTCTGCATGGAAGTGGGATAGCAAAACATCAGTGCAAGTGGAAGCTTCAAAGTAGAGACCTTGTGTGATGTGAGATAGTTGTTCTGCTAATCACAGAGAGAGGAAGCACATTCACCGAGGACCATGCTAAATGCCTTCAGGTTCACAGGAGGCGCTCAACTGAGACATGCTTCACATAGAAATTAGATAATTAGAGACTAAATCTTCAATTAACTTTGAAGATCCATGAGGTACTAAGAAATATACATAGTGCTAAAAGGCCATGCACAAAAACGTTTGCTATTGCTGATGTGAGAAAAGAGGTCATTTGAAGTCTAAAGTCTACAGTGTAGCTTTAATGCTATTTTAGTGGTGGCAGCATCTTGGATTTGCTGACTATTGTTTAATCTAGCAATTTGTAAGTTAAAAATTGCTTAGGTAGAAATAATATAAGCTCTTGAAAGGAAGTTAATGGGAGTGGGATTACTGCTGACCACATAACCTAAAATGTATTTACTAAATTTCTTTTTTAGTAACAATCCCAACCCTCCTGCAATGCACATATTCAAAAGCACCAAATCCACAATGCTATAACATTGCATACAATTTGTTTCATTCTATTTTATCTAATTTAAATCAGTACATAATTTAAGTGAATAAAAATTACTAGACAATTAAAATCTGCTAAGCTAATTAAAATAACATAGGTATCAAACTTTAAGGTTCCAGAATTTTTTCTTGAACTTGCAACAAAGAATATCTGAGTAGCAGGTAGCTCATATACTTCATGTCTTCACATCTCATGGGAAGAAATCCAGCTCATTGCCAAAACTTGTACATTCTTTAATGTTTTCTGAGAAGAATACATAAAGACACATTCTAGCTATGACATGATTTTTATCAGGTAAACAGGATGAACTATAATATATACAAAAGCAAGAAAAATAGTTCATTCACTATATTGTTTTTGGTATGACTTGTTTCTAAATGCTATTCTAAACGTGCTTGACCTACTTTGGTGAACAAAAACAACAACAACAAAAAGACAAAACTTCTGCCTCCATTCTGCTTGGAGGAGACAAACAATAAATATAATAAAAGGTAAATTATAAAATATTTAAGATGGTGATTAATGCTTTGGAGAAAAAACAGTTAAAGGGCTCAGGAGAGTGGGTAGGGAAGCAGGTTACCAGTTAAATAGAACTTCAGGATAGCGCCGAATTAAAACATGAAGATTTCAGCACAGATTTGAAGGAGATGAAATCATTACATATCAGTTATTTATTGGGGAATAGTGTTCCACCCAGAGGAAAGTTTATTGCAATGGCTGTAAAGGTAGGAGTAAGCTTAGCTGATGTAATTACCAAGATCGACATAGAAGCAGAGGAAGGTGACCATGACCCTAAAGCAGTAGAGCCTAGAACTTAGGAAAATGATCTCAAGTCCAATAGCCTTGTCTTCGAATTTTTGTTCCACTTCTTAGTAGCTGTATAATGTTTATCCAATTTTCTCATCTATACAAAGGGATAATTCCTGCTTCAGGGGTAGCTCCATGTATTTTCTGAGTTACTGTTTAAACTGTCTACCCAGACGCTGCTTTTTTCAAGACAGTAACAAAAAGATTTCCATCCTTTTCCTTTTAAAAAGCACAACCAAGTAATGAAGCAAATAGGATCCATTTGTATCATAATATAAACATGAAAGTAGATGGAAAAATCATAAATGACTAAAAGAAAGGCAGAAGATCAGACCTAGGTATTTGTAAAGGGAGTTTGTTCCTACTTTCATGATATTCTATTATCACCCTACTGAATCCTTGCTCATGTCCATTCTTGGATATTAAGAAATATATATTAATGCAAAACCCCCTCATCATTCTTATTAAATAAAACCATTCTTATAACTATTCACAGTAGATTGCACCTATATTTATTTTTTGAATTGACAGTTATCTCTGGCCCTAAATATGCCTGAAGTTGCACTCTCTTTCACTCACTCTTCTGTGGCAACCCAGTCAAACATATCACCCTCATTTTAATCTTCCTAAATCTTAGCCTGGAACAATATACCTCTTGGTCAAACGTTTTATAGGACCCTATCCCCTAACCCCCTTTTTTTTTAACCACAGGAAAAAGGCTATTCTCCATAAACAGATGCCTTGTTATCTCTCCAATTACATGTTATTATGGAAATTTGTGTCAGCCAAATTATTTGTTCTGTGAAAAGTTAACATAGTGGAGCCATTTTAAAATATAGGGTAGAGGTACCATTGTGGAAAAACCACTTTAATGCTTAAACTAGGTCAGATCTTTGTACTGGGTCTGACTGTCAATATTCAACGAAACTAGCAGTAATAATATTCTATTGGCAAGCATTATAAAGTGAATTTTTACCTACTTCTAGCTTGTGATCACTCTACCTGATCATTTTATCTTATGACCCTTCCTCTACTTTCACCTAATTACAACCTAATCTATTATCCAACCTTTCTTTCTCTCTCTAAAAACCTGACTTCTCCTAAGGACACGTTTTTGATTGCCATTCAATGAAAGGTATGCTTTTGACCCCCAAATAAACATACTTCACCTTTTCATGAACTCCTAATTTTTTGGTGAATAGTTCTTGTAATATGCCTGCTTTTATGACTTATTCTGTATTAGCCTTTCAATTCAGAATTCCCTCACTGATTACTTTCAACTTATCAAAGTCCTACTGTTCTTTCAAGAGGCAAGTCACATTTTACATCCTCTATCACCACTACTCACTAGCCTTCGACATTCACTATCTTCAAAACTATATCTCACTCTTGTCTGGGCTATTCATTTATATTTAGAATATCATAGGTATCTGATACCTTCTATTTCATTTACCTTTGTATGTAAATTTTCTGACTTCCTAGTTTCATTATAAATTCTGAAAGGTTTTCAAATATGAGATCTCCAGAACTACCCCTGAAGCCACCAGTCTTACCAAAAGTCTAAGAAATCAAAGAGGACCCAAACACACATAAGACTCAGAAAAGAGCAATTAAAAAAAATATTCAGAACATAGGGCCACTAAGAAAGTTTAGAATGTTTATCATTATTTAACTTAGAGGAGAGAAAGCTAGGAGAGAACCAAAATGTTCTTTAAAGCAGGGAGAGATGTTAGGTTTTGGACTGTTTTAACTAAGGATGAGACAAAATGAAAGGGACAAAACTGAAGAAACATGACTTGAGGACTCAGCAGAGACAATGAGAACAGGTTTCTGACTCCGAGGATTATGAAAACTGTAATATGCATTGCCAAAGTAAAGAAAGTTACTTGAATTTCTTGAGTTTCTAAAAAACAATGATTCAACTTCAGATATGATATGCAAGGAATTTGATTTAGCACTCTTGTTCTTACAAAAAGAAAAAGTTGAACAAACAGAAAATCTTTGACCCATCAGAAAACAGATCACAAGGTAAAAAGCCACCCTGAAATCTGGAGGTACAGATAAATGCAACATCAGACCTACGTTTTGTTGACCTGAAACTGAAGCTACCAGAGACGTGATCTGGTAGGAAAACTTAATGGTAAATCTAATGAACCCAGGGAAGCTGAGTGAGGACTAGGATGAGAATGAAACACGGCCAGAGTGCCCCAGTCTTAGAGCGGGGGCATGCCTCCAAAACTCAACTTAGTTCTCACAGTGAAAAGCTGATTTCAAAAAAACTGCTCTGAATGGGAGAGGAAAGTAATTATTACAAAATAATGAGATTTGAAATACGATAATTTGTATCCCATTATCCACAGAGCATTCGCCATAACAAAGGTGTACCCTTCATGGAAAAGACTTGATCTGAGCTTTATTTCACCGAAGAAAAGTGTTGTCTTTCTATTCTACCACCACCCCCATCCTGACACCCCCATCTGGACCCCCTGCCACCATTTTCCCCTCAACCTTCTTGTCTTACCTAAGGAGATAAAGGAAGTTAATACCAACCCATGTTCATTGCAGCATTGTTTACAATAGCCAAGATATGGGAAAAACTAAGTGTACATTTATGACAAGTAAATAAAGAAGTTATTAACTAAAATATCATTAAGATATAGATATAGATATAGATATAGATACAAATTCTATACACTCAGATTCAATAGGTCTTATATAGCCTAGGTGTGTAGTGGGCTATACTATCTAGGTAAGTGGAATGAGTAAGAGAGAGAGAACGGCACATACCACGTGATCTAAGTGGTGTGGATGGGAAGGAGGATTGAGAGAAATGGGTTAAAGATGTCAGAAGGTACAAACTTACAGTTAAAAATAAATAGTTCTAGTAATATAAGGTACAGTATGGTGATGACAGTTAATGATACTCTATTGCCTATTCAAAGGAATTAATAAGTCTTGAAAGTCCTTATCACAGGAAAAAATTGTAATTAAAACCAGATTATATCACTCATATGTAGTATATAAAGAAACAAAGCAACAAAACAGGCAAAACAAAAACCAAATCTTGGATACTGACAAGAGAACTGAGATTGCCAGCTGGTAGAGGGGGTAGGCGGTGGGGTGGGAAGAAGAGGTGGTGGGCCCACTGGAGAGTAGTGGGGACTTCTGGTCATTTGGTAGTAGGTGAGGTGTGTTGTCATGTACCTGATGAATGGTGAACCTGCATATATTAGCTTATATTATTATGTAGATCAAAGTTATTTTAATAAATGTTAAAAAATTACAACTGTGTACGGGCAATGGGGGAAATCTCCCACCCCTCTGGATCCTTCTAGGCTGAAAAATAATAAACATTAGATAAATTGACAAGAGAAAAAATGTTTTATAATAACATGTATACCTCATATGTACATGGGAGAAACCCAGTAAGATTGAGTAACTCAAATGCCTAATGCTTTAGTAAGCACATTAAATCTTTTCCGCTAAGAAAAAGAACTTAGAGGGACGTGGAGAGAGGTCAGTCATGTGAGGTCACTAGGAAAGGCTTAGCAAACAAGGGCATGACCACTATGTCGATTTAGGCTCTGCTTTCGCCATTGATGTAAGTTTAAGAGATTGGGTCTACACAGCAAGAGAGACTACCTTACAGACAGATTTTCCTTTACACATGTAAGTTTCTCATACAAATGGGAAACCTCCACTCAAACTCCAGAGCCCCTCCTACGAAAGTAATCTTTTTCCATAGGGTCATATTTTTGAGGTTGCAGAATTTGCTTCTCTACGTATGTATGGTGACAAAGGTTAACTAGACTCATTGTAGTGATTGGCTTGCTATATATACAAATATCAAATCATTATCTTTCATATCTGAAACAAATATGTAATATATTAATTAAACCTCAATCAAAAAATGCTAAGTGAAAGAAGTCAGACACAAAAGGTCATATATTGCATAATTCCATTTATATGAAATATCCACAATAAGGGAGTTCAAAGTAGACTAGTAGTTAGAGGAGGAAATGATAGATAGGAGAGGGAAATAAGTAGTGACTGCTTAGTGGGTAAGTATTTTCTTTGAGATGGTGAAAATGGTTTTGAACTAGGTAGCAATGGTAGTTGCACTAACTGCCAGTATTTTACATTTTAAAGTGATAAATTTTTTAGGTAAAAAACATACTAGAAACTTCCCAAACTGGAATGAAAAAGGAAGAATATTTAAAAACAGATAATTTCTAAAGGTACAACTCATGTAATTGAATAGCAGGAGAACAGGGAACACAACAGAACAGTGGACATAATAATGGCTGGGTATTTTCCAAAATTAATGACAGACACCAAGGGACAATATAGACACCACCAAGCAGGTTAAATGCCAAAGAAATGTGGGCATATCTTATGTAAATTGCAGATAACCAAAGACGATCTTGAAAGAAGACCAGAGTTTACAAAACAAAGCAAAACAAAACAAAACAGAAACCTTACTTATAAAGAAACAGGGATAAGAATTGTAGCAGAAACCATGCAAGCAAGAGAGTAGAATAAAATCTTCACCAATTTAAAATTCTTTACCCAGGAAAATTATCCATCAATAGCGAAGGATACGAACTATTTCAAATAGACAAAAACAAAGGACTTCATTAGTCACAGACCTACCCTCTAAGAAATATTAAAAGAATTTCATCAAGGAGAAGAAAATGATATGCTTATGCCAAGAAAGAAAAGATATCAGGGAAAGATAAATGAAAATAAAATAAAAACTTTTAATTTTCTTATTCTTAATTGATCTAAAATAGACCTATTTAGAGTAACAGTGTATTTGGTAATTACAACATATGGCTAATGAAATGAGTTACAGTATTTCACATGAGACGGAAGGGAGGAACTGAGAATACTTTATTATTAGGTAATATATATGAATATGTATTCATATATGTATTCATAATAATTCATATGTAATACATACGAAGTGGTAAGGGGTTATTTGGAGACAGCATTAGATTTGTTCAGTAATAATCATTAGGGGCATCTCCTTGTTATTCAGATGACTGAGACACTGGCATAAGGACTACGTAAAGCCCATACAGTGATTAAGGAATTGTCTCATCTACTCCCCTCTAAATAGCATTGTGACTTTGGTACTGCAATTATACAAATTAATGCTTCTCCTTTGGTCAGTGACGTCCTATTTATAGAGGACAGTAGAGGGGGTCTAGATGACAAGGGATGGAGAAAGGACTTTTTCCTTCTTTTTTACTTGCTGATCTTATATTCAATGTCCCTACATTGACCTGGTTTCAAGATCTGGGGTAGCCTGAAAACCCAAAATGAACAACTAAATAAAGACGTTTCTTCTTCCTCATCCTTCCTTATTTAAATGCTTCTTCCTCTTTATCCTTCCTTCCTTGATTTAAAAATATTATTTTTAACAAGAGTTAAAGACATTATCTGCCTCAGTGTATTGAATGAAAAGTAAGTAAACTATAAAACCCAGAGATGAGAAGGCTTATGTGTGGTATGTGTATGATTGGAGGGTGAGAAGCAGGGAAGGGCGCAATAAAAGATAAGGTGCTCAAATATTTGGAGATGTCTGATTAAAGAAGAATCAGGCACATTCGTCATTACTCTTGAGAACAAAATATGGTACCAATAACTAAGAGTTATAGAACAGTGACTTTTGATTAATAAAAAGATACATTTTCTAGGCATTAGAGTTGGAACTGCAGAATGGTTGCTTGACTTCTGTAACAGTGGGATTTTTCAAGCATGGGATGCAGGGTAACTGGTATTGAAATTGTAAAGTATCTTGCATTGAATCAGTAAAGGAGAAAGGGTAAATAAAAGGGCAGAGGGGGAAAGTGGGTATTTAAACTTACTTTGAACTCTGCAATCTTATAATGTGACTACTTGAATACACTTTATTGAGTCAGAATTCTCCTTCATGAAAAAAAAAAATCTCTTCTTGGATAAATCCTATGAAACATGGAATTTCTCCTCATTTGTACAGTAAGGATTGAAGTAAAGCAACTCATCTTAAATATATTTCAAAATATTTCAGGTTTCGAGTCCTTGGCTTCAGGAATCTAAATACAACTCTGGCTAATAAAGGACATTTTTGGAAGGACATCAGGGGAATCACAGATTTGAATGGAAGCTGGAGAATAAGGAGTCTTCAGGGAGCTCCAGAGGGCTAGGAAATAGGACCCTTAGTTACAGCCTCATAACAAAAAAGTAAAGTCAATTTTCTACCACTATGATGAATATATTCCCACTATTGTATACTTTCAGCTTTCTCAAGACCAAAGTCTCAGTGTTGTTTTCAGCTCACGGACACACACTGACCGTGTGGGGCAGAAGAAGGATAATCTGAACTCTACGGCTTTTAACTTTTGTTGAGAGGTAGCTCCTGGCTCTATCTCTAATGCGTCAAAGTCACTCAGAAAAACAGAAGCCACACTCTGTATTTTAATAGAGACCTTTTAATATAAGCAATTAGAAGACTGAAAAACAAATAAGAAAGAAACTACAGGGGCAGAGAGGAAAATTCCCACACCCTTTTGGGACTGACTAGCCATCAAGTTAAAGTCAGACAAATTAGTAGGAGATAAAGAACAATTCTAACTATATCCATACAGCTTCTGCCTAACTGTAAATTTTAGAATAAATAGGACAGATCGAGGGTGTTTATCCTGAAGGCTAGAACAGGGGCCTAGGCTTCAAGGAAAGAGGAGGGTAACTCAATGATAAAAGTCAAGTTCTCTGTAACCAGATGTTTGCTCTGCCCTAGCTGATATTTCTGGAGATATAACCCTAACTCTCTCCCAGGATTCATTCTCACAGGTAGTTAAGGTTGTGGCAAAATTTTCTGTTGAAGCCCAGAAGGCCTCAAATGACCATATCTTAAAATAATCCACATGCCAATATTTTAGGTAGGCCTGTCCTTGCAAACACAGAGGTAATAATTGTAGGAAGAAATGACCAAAACAAAGGGGAAGACTGAGTTATCAGAAACCAGAAGCTAGTAGGAATCCTGACTGCTGAAGCCCACCTAAGAAAGAGAGCAGAGTACAGCTACTGTTGGTCTCTTTCAAACCTCTGAGAAGGGGGTGTTCTGCCAGGTATTTCTGTTGGTATGCATAAACCTAGTTCTGGAAATGCTGCAAAAAAATGGACACCAGAAAGAATTGCAATTGTAGGGACATTGAATATAAGATCAGCAAGTAAATAGGAACAAGTCCTTTCTCCATCCCTTGTCATCTGGACCCCCTCTACTGTTCTCTATAAAAAGGAGGTCACTGACCAAAGGAGAAGCATTAGTTTGTATAACCACAGTCCCAAAGTCAAAATGCTATTTAGAGGGGAGTAGATGAGACAATTCCTTAATCACTGGCACATCATTTCACCAAGATCAACATAATGATTGAAGTAATAATAATCCAAATCGGAAAATGGGTTGATGGTTAAAAAAGTGAACTGTTGCTGGGCAGTCAAAAAAAACAAACACACAGGAATACCAGAATACTGGTTAAGTACCTCGTAAGTTTCCAGCAGGGGAGAGATACTGCAGCTTTTATAAGGATGTCAAAATTATTTTGACATTTGAATGTAAAATGCTTGCTCCTTTATGGCTTGGGGGGAAATTAAAAATGATACAACAATTTATACTCCCAAGGTATATGGAACACAGTGATCAAGAGAGCGAGAATATAGTTGCAGAATTAAATGTAATACTGATCATTCTTTATAATTAGTGACAAACATTTTGTAAGGCACATCAGAAGAAAGCAACATCTCCTTAGAAATAGGCATTGAAGGTCTGTATTTAGCAAAAAATCTGTGTTTGGAGTAACTGGACTGAGGTACCCAGACTTTTCTATTCTAAGAAAGGTAGATTTTTTCGTTCTGTACAGTTTGTAATAGAGACAAATATTGAATCATTAGACTATATCCTAAAGCAGAAATCAGGTTGCATTTCAATTATACTTAAATTAAAATTAATTTTCTTCAACTAAGTTCAAGGGCTCCGATAAAGGACAGAGCAAGTGCAAGGCAGACAGTGAAATGAGAAGGGGCCTGTGTACCTCCTTTACACTAGGCCTGGGGTTCTAGCGGACCATCATGACAGAGGAGAAATTCAGAGTCAGCATCAAAACCTCACAGTATATTACTGGTAAATTCTTTTTTGTTTAAATTAACTATACAGCAGTGGCTCTCAAACTAGAGGTTTTAGGGGATGCTGATAGTTCTAAGAGATATTCCTTAAAAGAAAAAGTGTTCTGTGGTTTGCTTGTAGCTTCAGAATTCACACTAGCATATTAAAGGGTTTAATAGTCTTGCTGTAAAGAGAAATGCTTAATTTTAACCCAGTGTTTACTTAATTTATTTAAACCAAGAAGCCTGGTTTCAATAAGCATCTCCCTGAATGACTTTTCTTTTTTTTTTTTCAGAACATATTGTCTGTAAATAGCATATAATTCCCCATTTCATAGAATAAATTCATTTTCTTTTCATCCTTTGTTGTTTTAATAAAATAAAAATGTAAAACTCCTCTAGATGTCAGTTTATAAAAATGTCCAGATCTGATGTGCTCAAGCTATTACTTGCAGGCAAGGTTCCTGTGCCAAGGACAAACCAGTTAAGCAACCCCGCTTTAGCACGCTGCCTTACTGGGCCACAGGCACTTCCAGATGGGCTCATAATACCCATGTGGAGTATTTCCCTGTGGTGAGACACAATGAAATCAATCATAGGAAGGTCTACTGCTCTGTTCGGTGGATTGCACTCTTCTAATTTTCCCAAATATGGTGACCACAGTGGGGTGGAGGGGACACCTTAGGGAAAAAAATAAGAATTTATTAGATTAGGATTTCTTGTCTACATGCTGAATGTAACTGGGCTAAAATCAATAATGAACTTTGAAGAAGCTGACATATCTATTGTATTATGAAATTAAGCACATCTCATCAATAGCAATTTTAACATATGCCAAGAAAATTTTATTCTTTCATTCATCTGACTATTCCAAGAAAGAGGAGTCAGCTTCAACATTTTGAAAGAGAACTATAAAATGACTCCAATTTTCTGAAAAATCCCAGATGGTGCTTTGTAAATGCATAAAATACACATGCTTGTTGTCTCCCTTCTTCTCTCTACCTCTTTTGTCCTCTCATTCATTCTCTCTCTCTCCTTTCCCTGCCCACCCCCCGCACCCCCCCCA
>RJWH01001598.1:0-346289 GCA_004363575.1 Solenodon paradoxus | reverse complement strand
GAGAGGGACGAATAGTATAGTATTCTCTCTCTCTCTCTCTTCCCCATTCATCCATCCACCCATCCATCTGTTGGTCCATCCATCCATCTGTTCATTCATTCATCCGTTTGTCCATCTATCTGTTTGTCCACCTGTCCACCCATCCATCCATCTATCCATCCATCCATCCATCCATCCATTCATGCATTCATCAAAACGTCTGTCTGAGTATCTAACATCTAGTAGATTCTAGAATCTGATTCTGGGAGTTTAAACCTTGGTTTGGCACTTGTGAAAAGAGCTATAGCCTCAGTGGGTGTCTTCAAGCCTCAGTTTCTCCATAGTGAAAGGAGGATGATAATGGGACCCACCTCAAAGGTTTGGAGTGAGGTGTAGCGAGAAAAGAGTACAAGTCAATCCCTCAACCCCTAGTACTTGGTACAAAACCAATGGACAGAGAGCAGTTGTTTTTATTACTTAGCCTCCATTCCTGGTGGGTTGCTATATGTTAAGCCCTGCAAAAAACCACCACGACAACGGAGGACCTAGCCTGTCCACTCTCTACTTCTCAAGAGAGCTGGAAAAACAGAAGATATAATATTTTATGCACATGGCACTGGATAGGTATAGGGTGACATTTTGGCTGTTTTGCAGGGATGTGGGTCCATTGCAGACGGCGGAGGGTGGGGGGGAGGAGCACCATAGTGAGTCAATTAGAAGATGGTTTGGTCAATAAGAAGTCAGGTGACCTTGGACAAGCCACAATCATAATCCTCTCTGATTTTTGCATAATATCTTTAGGTAGATAGAGTCTTTGGCCTTTAGAAGTTGTTCTGGATACATCTTTAACAAGAATCAATATTATTTTTAAAGAATTTCCCTTTTTCTCCTTCAATCAAACGAATGCACATGAACCCAGTAGTGGAAGGTTTCTACCTGGTGGGTGGCAGTACAATGAGGTTTTACTCTGTGTCTGTTGGTACCAATGAATCTGCAGTCGTGACCTCATCTCGGAAGAGGGGACTCAACCCTGAGGGAATTTTTCTTACTTTTGGAGAACTGTGCCCATTAATCCTTTCGATATTCCCATTTCAGCTGGGTTTAGGGAGGATCTGGATCAGAGGAGTATTTCGGCTTTTTCCTTCTCCAATTCTTTTATAGTCAGACGGGTTTCACCGCCATAAACATGAAACCCCAGTGCGGGTGCAGCATGGCACTGCTTCCCCTGTGGGCCTGAAGGGTGAGGAATCTTCCTGCTTGTGCATTCTGATTTCTTTTCTTTTTTAAAATCTACAAAGTGTGAAGAACTCAGGCATTAGAGTTGGAGACCGGTGTTCTGAGTTCAGAGAGCTGTGTGATCCTGGGCAAGTCACGGAACTTTTCAGAACCTCTGTTTCCTTGGCTCTTTGATGGCATCATCTGTACTCACAATGGCAATTGCCTTCTAACGTGCCCTCCTTGAGCTACTCCTAAGGGGACGGCTGGAACTTTACAAACCAGAAAGCACGTCCTGTCATGCCTGGTGTGGCTCTGTTCATTATCCACCCATGGCTTCCCAGAGCTTTTAAAATAAATTCTAATTTCCTTGCCAGGATCTTGCATGGCCTCACCCTGCGCCATGCTATCTTCACTCACTCAGATTCCCCTCACCCTTCTTTCTGCCCCAGGACCTTTCCTCATGCTCTTCCCTCTGCTGTGAACAGCCTCTCTCTACAGTCACCTAGTTGATCCCATCTGATCTCCAATGTCTCTCCTCAAATAGCCCTTCCTTGACAACCTCCCCAATCGAATTTGGGGCCTCTGGCTATATTCTTTTAAAGGATTATTTATTTACCTCTATGTTTGCTTGTTTTTACCAAAAAGGTTTAGCAAAATATGCATAACATAAACATTACAAGTTTACTGACCTTGAGTTTGCTCACCTTCTTGTGGAATCATCTCCATCCACCTCTACAACTTGTTTTCATCTTCTGAAAGGGAAACTGCACTCACGGAACAATAATTCATCCTTCCTCTCTTCCTGCAGCCCCTGATAATCATGAGTTATACTTTCTGTCTCTAAGTCTGTGACTACCGTAGCCCTCATATAAGGTGAATCAGAGAGCATTTGTCTATGTCCATCTTATTTCACTTGGCATAACATCTTAAAAGTTTATCCAGATTGTAGCCTGTGTCAATATTTCTCCCTTTTGAAGACTGAATGATGTTGATTTTCTGTCCATTCGCCCATGAATGGGCACTTGGGTTGCTTCCACCTTTGGGCTACTGAATAATGCTGTGAAAAATATGTTATGCTTTTGTATAGTACTTTCCCTTCTGATCTGTTTTTTTTTTTTTTTTTTTTTTTTCTGCTCTCCTAGCCCTCCAGTGAAATTTATGCTACATGGGAATAGGGACTGTTAACCTGTTTTGTTGCATCTCCTCAGTGACTTCACAGCGTCTGGCATGTGGGGGTCAAGACATGAACTTGGGGTCTGTTTGTGTTCCAGTCTTTAATAGCTGTGTTACTGCGAGCAAATGATTTAACCTCATATGTACCTCAGTTTCCTCACCTATAATATGAAAATAAAGAAAGTGCTTGTCTCCTAGGGTTATCGGAAGGAACGTGTGGAAAGGGCTTAACAGAGACCTGACATAGTAATTATTCAGTATAGTAAATATTCAGTAAATGTGCACCATTACTGTTATCATAGTAGATGCTCAAATATTTATGGAGCCAATGCTAAGCAAATGAGATGTTACTGGAGATGAACCAATTTGTATCCTACTGCTCTTCACAGCAGGTGCTGATGCTAATGGGAGGCAATGTTCTTGTATCTCCAGGTTCTCACTGGTGCACACTAGCAGGGCCTCTCTCTGAAGCCATGGTTCTCAACCTTGATGCGCTTTAGAATCACAGGAGAAATTTTAAAACCCTGACACTTAGGTTGTACCCAGACCAATTAAATCAGAAACTCCAGAAGGTTCCGTGTTTTTAAAGCTCCCCGGGTCATTGCTATGTGTGGCCCAAGCTGAGAGTCATTGATTTGAAACCTGGGTGAAGTTCGTGGGGAACATCAAAGACCTGGCTGCGTGGGTTTGACTCTTCCGAATCAAAGCAGCCCTAACATGGGGGAAGCTTCCATAGTTTTGAAGAGCTAAGGTGTTGTTGACAAAAAACCACACATGGTCAACAGTCATGGGAAAACACATTCTATCAAAGAAGGGGAGAATCAAAGACTAGGGTGACTATTCATTTGCTTCCTTTACAATTGGTGCAGATTTAAAAAAACAAAATGAAACAATGATAATACCTGCAGCTTAAGGTTACAAAGGAATTGGGCCTTGTCCTATGTTACTGGTATGAGCATTGTTGGGACAATCAGTCTGCAGGATACTTTGGCAATAAACATCAAACCATTTCTAAGTTTTTCTGTCTTAGATCTATCTGGGAAGTTATCCTAAGGAAATAGTTGCAGGTGTTGACAGATGTTTGTCTATAAGAATGATCACCGCTTCATTCTCTGTGATGGAAACGACATCGATATCCACTCATTGCTGGTTGGTTTCATAGCTTAGGCAGCTCTTTCCACGAGAGAATGACTGAGTGACATAGGCTGAACCTGTGGATGCTGGAGTCACAACAGCTGGATATGCTTTCTACTTTTACTAGTTACTTGGTGGGTCCCTGGACAAGTGACTAAATTTCATTGTACCTCAAGTCATCATCTTGTTCAAAAACAGCATATAGATCATATTACCTACTTCTCACAACACTATTACTGCATTAATGGCACGTCAGTACTGATGTTTTACAAACAGGGCAACGGTGCTCAGTGAAAGGAGGTCAGAAAACAGCATGGGCAGCACATCATATTTTAAGCTGTGTAAAAATATGTATGTGTGTTTATTAGTGCATGGTGTCATTAATAATGGCCTTCACTAGTTTATTCAACAACTCCTTTCTGAGTGTCTGGTTCCTCCTCTGAGTCCTGGGGTTATGGAGATGAAACATATCATCTAAGCCTGTAAGGAGCTGGATCCCAGTGGGGCAGATCAGAAAATAAACATGCCATCATGGTATAATGGGTGAAGGGCCACCATCAAGGTAATCACAAGAGGAAGGTCTTGGACCTGGCAAGTTGAAGGTTTAAAAAGGGAGAAAAGAGCTAAAACCAGGGACATGATGAAGTTACCAGAGAAAAATGGTCTTAGCCCAGAACCTGAGAAAATAGCATGTGTTTAGGGCCTGAGAGGGAGAAAAGCATAGAAGGATGAGGGGCTGACCCACACTGGGACACTGTTAGTGCCCAGCATCAGGATGCTGACTGGCACATCACCCACTGAGTGTGTAATCTAACAGGAGGAGTTATTGTTGCTTCATTTGTGAACAAGGAAATTGAGACCCTTATGTTTCAGGAACTTGCTTGGAGATGGTGCTCAAACTGGTAAAGAGAAAACAAATAAATGTAAAAAACACTACTCTGAATAAGTATGGACACTTAGAGATGAGAGACAAAACGGCAAATCAGGGGGAACCAAAATGACGAGGGAGGGGACAGGGAAATGGAATAAAGGGAATTAACTGTAAACAAAGGGAGAAAAAAGGGGGGGAATATTAGTAAATCTACTATGCTATTTGCAAATGTAAAAATACCACCAGGACTACCCCAAAACAAGTCATTGTCAAAATGTGATATCCCTTCAATAATAATAAAAAAATAAAATTAAAAAGTATTTCATCTTTTCAACAATCAACCAATTTAGAATTGCAACCCACCTCTCACTCCATGGTGACTTGTACCTCTCTCTTCCCTTCTCATTATCACCATCTGATGTACTGTTTGGTTCAAATATTTATGGTTTATAGTATGTTTCTCCTATTAAAAATGTCAACTCTTAGAAGACAGGATTCCCCCCATGTTCCCTCTCACATTTAGAATGGCACCCATCACATTGTGGGTCCTTGATGTTTTTTATATCATGAAGACAGATAAAGGGTCATCACAAGGTGTGAACCCTCAGTTCTCTTACACGTATGGCTGTGAGTTTCACATGCTAAAGATGAGATGGACCAAGAAGTAAAAAAGGTAAGGAGAAAGGTCAGTGTGGAAGAACTTCATGAAGGCTGATGACTTAAAAAATAAATAGGCAAGCATTAATGAATCAAGAGAAAATATCTGAAAGAGTCCGTTTTTTTCTAGCCTTGAACCTGGGTCCATGGCTTTTATAGCCTGTACCTGAATCACCTGAGATACTGGAAAGGCATTGCTGAACTTAACCTTGAGAGGAAGTTCACAAGACCTACTGTGATGAAGATGCATTCCAGTTCCAAATCACGTGCTTTACATAGTCTCACTTTCAATCCTAACAGTAACTCCATGAGACATATATGGCCCCATTTTGCAGATGTGTAAACTGAGGTTGAGTAATCTATCTGAGATCATAGAGTAAGTAAATAGAAGAGCCCAAAATTCAAACTCACGGCTCTTCAACCTCAAAGGCCTAGTTGGTAACCACTGTACTACACTCTTAATAAACTTTGGTGGCATTCTGACAGATTTTGCAAACTTCTCAGTCATCTGAAAACCCCACCCTCCATGCTAGGGCAGAGTGGAAAGTCTGAAATGTAGATAAGGTCAAAGAAGTGATGAAGGAAGGCTCAAATCCCATACTGCTAATCCTATTACACTTTAAGAGCATATACTCAGTGTTATTAACTTTTCATCTCTGGTCTCATCTCTGGAAAAAATGATGCATAATTTTTCCCCCTTACTTGGAGAACCCGTTTAAGGAGAATGATCATAATCCTTGTAGGTGATGACTCTGATCTTTTCTTGAGTGATCGAGATGTGATCTCTATTGCAGAGGGATCAAAATATCTCTAGGATGAGCTAAATCCATGACCAGGTAACTTCGCGCTGGCAGAGAGTTCACCTCAGAAGCTGTTGACCAGAATCACCAGATATAGGGTCTTCTGGGAGTTGGTGGCTGCAGGCAAAGCTCCTAAATCCTGGTGTCCTAATGCTGGGTTTCAACCTGGGAAGAAGGAAGAGTGCCCTATGCTTACATTTGATCTTTTTTTTTTTAATTAAGGTAATTTTGATTTACACAGTGACGTAAGTTTGGATGTGCAGATTCACTATTCATCAAATTAGGATAACACACCGCACCTATAATTAAATAGCTAATAATCCTCCACCATCGTCCATTTTGCCTTTGATGTTGACTGAAGCTCTGTTAACCCTCCCAGTAGGGGATGGGGATAGTCTGCTGGTGAATTCATCAGCTGGTCAATGGTCCCAAACAACTAGAATAAAACAGCTTTTATCTGTGATCAATGGAAACTTCAAAGTCTTATCACTCATCATTTAATTCAGAGTATTGTTAATAATACAGGTATTCACATGTCTAAATCAGATCTATTATATAGGAATAAACAAGACAATTGGATTGAACTGAGAACACTGTACTACTTTTTCTTACTCAATTATGTATATATGTTCATTATAAATAAAAACAAGACATCAAAATGCCCTCTAACATTGACTAACATTTTGATGTATATCTTTCATATATATTATGCACATTTTATAATTTTTAAGAACATGTAAACATATAATATTACATACTTACATATTGCTATTGTTCTGCTTTATCATATTTCGTACCTTGTTAGTATCAAACATTTCTTGTGTACCAGATTGCTATTCTTCAGCAACATAATTTTTAATAGTGTAATATTTATGATGTACCATGATTTAACTGACCTTGTGTTCTTGAATATGTTTCTATTATAAACAGTTGTGCATTAATTCTTAGTATATTTGAGTTGCTGTAAGAGAGTTCTAAGAGCATACCATATCCTGAATGATTTATAAACCACAGACATTTATTTCTCATAGGTTTGGAGCCTGGAAGTCTAAGATAATGGTGTCATTGTGGTTGGGTTCCTTCTTGTTGGCAGACTGTTGACTTCTCCTTGTATTCATACATGGCAGAAGGGCAGGGAAGCTCTCTTGGGTCTTTTTAATAAGGGCACTAATCCTATCCTGAAAGCTCTACCCTTATAACCTAGTCAAATCCTTAAACTTCTATATCCCAGTAACAGACATTAGGGATAAGTTTTCAACATGTGAGTCTTGGGGTACCAGAGTATACATTCTTCAAAGTGCAAGTATGGGATAAACAATGGACATGTTTATAAGGCCTCATTTCCCTTTGGTTTTCAAAATTTCAAAACCATTGTGTCCAGGTGTGCAAATGGCTCGTAGTGAGGTTCTATGACATAAATATGGTGTCTGTAAAAAGATACAGCAAAGGAGATACGTAAGTTACAGGTAGGCTTGCATCTTTAGTTAATCATAGTGTGTGCATTTTAGGCACTATATGCACACGTATGTGTGTGTGTGTGTGTGTGTGTGTGTGTGTGTGTATGGTCTGTATAGTTTATAGTCTATGGTTATATTGCCCTGATTTGTAGAACCCTAGGCCATGATCTGGCTCTTAACATTTGTTTTTGTTCTCTCACGATGGAATCTACGTTTCCAGTCGCGTCCTGTAGAGCAAGCAAGCCAGGTGGGAGGCCAGGAGTTTGGACTGGAGGTGAGGGTTGTCTTCTCCCAGCGTTAGCTTTCCTGGGACCTGCCACTGGGCTTCTTCCTCAACACTTCTGCTCTCCCAACCCCGTTAAGGGAAATTCACTCTATGGGGAGTCGCTGAAAGATCACAACTCTGGGGTGGCAGTTACCTCCACTCATATGCAACAAAAAGGGGGGCATTTCTTCCTTCTCACTCACTGCCGGCTTCCACGTGCTTTCTGGGAGTCACATTTCTTCCTTTCTTCCCCTCTCCCTCTCTCCTCCTACCCTCTCTTTTTCTTTGTTCTTCCTCTTAATACTAAAGTATTTTCCAAACAGGAAAATAGAGACTTTTGCAAATCTTACGCCCAAATCAGTGATAAAATAACAATGTGCACTAAAAAGCCTCTGAAACTCAGAACATCTGATTTCTGGGCAATGGAAGGATCATCTGTAGCTTAAGCTCAAATCATCCTTGGAGCTGCTGGGGACGCCAGCAGAAATAGTGAGATACGCACAGGACTCTGGACGAGCACTGAAATCTCAGCGGGGCTCTAACCATAATAACACATGAAAACCCAGATGCAACAGCAAGCTATGTAGTTGATTTTTAATCATAAACGTTTTCTCTAGGCTTGTTGCTGTAGAGCCCAGAGATAAAGCTGACTTTCTTGTACAGTGACTGCGAAACACTCAAGGAAAAATCACTCTTTTCTAACCTGTAGGCTGAGTGGAAGGGCCTTTATCAAAATGTTATTCTATTCCAAAAGACATTCATCATTTTCAACAAGCTTTCCTCTTGGTGTTGTCAAGTGAAGTCTTGCCTTGGGCAGGTTAAACCAGCAGCGTTCAGGAAAAAAAAAATCCTGACTGCATCCAGGGAGCTGTCACTATGATTGATTAGCCCGGACCGTCCCAGGTGGGTGATAAGGGCCAACATATTCTGCCTACTGTCTGTACTGAATCAATGACATGGGCTGCAGCTCAGGTCCCCTGCACACCACCCTCATCCGCCTACACGGCCACCCTTAGTGGGAAGTCAGTGGGCAGGTTTTGATTTAAAATTTGGAGAAGCAGGCATCCAGGTGGCTCTGTGCCTGCTTTGCTCTGTACCCTGAGCACGTTGCCAGCACACCTGGGAGATCAGGCTTCTCTAACTTAACACGGCTCCTAAAGGTCCTCACTGCCAGCTGTTGCCTCCCTCTCTAACTTCCTCTTTGCCCCTCTCCCTCAGATGACACACTGCGCCCCAGCCCTATAGAGCGTCTTCCAGCTCTTTCAACTTTCTGTTCTGCCTCTAGCCATTCTCAAGTCCTTCCCTTGATCTTCTCCAAAACATATTTTCCTCTTTTTCAGTTAATATCTGCATCTCCTTCAAGCTGAACTTAAATACAGCACGTTTGGTAAAGTCTCACAGAATCTGCCTCTGGTTAGTTGCCCCAATAACCGCTCCCTGAATTCGCTGCATTTCTGAGCAGTGGTCTTTGTCTCTACACCGTGATGGCTGAACTCATGCCCGCCACCCACCAGCTGGCCTTTGGATTCTTGATGTCAGGGGATGTCTCTTTCTCACCACTGTAGGTACAGCACCTGACTACAGCCTGGCACATGGAGAAACTGATATATAATAAGGGAAAAGATGTGACATGAAATAAGGAGAATCATGTTAGACAAATGGCACCAATGTCTGGAATATAAATATTCTATCATAATATCCTAAAATTATTATTCCACCCCCGCCCCACTCATATGCTTGAGAGCTTCTAGACTTTTGTCCATTTATGAAAAAATAGGAAATGACCCAGGCCACTGTGAGTTAGCAATGTCTTTAAATTAATTTGCGTTTCATTACAACACCATCACAGCAATATTCATTTGAAAATACTCATACATATAAGTGGTAGAATCTTCTCTAAAAATATACTCCATCAGATAAAGGCCCTCAACCTCTCAGTTGGAAGAGAGTGGCTTTTCTTGTGTGCCTTTGCAGTCATCATACCAGAAAGCCAGCTCTATCTCTGGCTGCAAATACAAGACCGTAGAGAGACCTTTCATGATTACACATCAAATAAATAACTGATTCTTCTATCTGGTTTTTCATATGTTATAAAATTTATTTTTTTAGTGTGAGAAATGTCATAATATTGCTTTCAGAGTCATTGAAGGTATTACCTTCCCTCCTGCTCTAATTCTCCCTGCTGGGGTAAGTATAGGAATCTCATAATCACTTGGAAATGTGCTGTCAGAATCAGAAGTCATTTTGAGTCACTGACAACCTTTATTATTACTATTAGTAGTAGTAGTATCATTACTTACTTAGGGTGATATCTAGCCCCACAATTTGGAGAAAAGTGTATGAGGGGTGTATGCGCGTGTGTGTGTGTGTATTGAACATGTAAAGAAAAACTGACCCTTGAGGGGAAAGAGACAGCAGTCTTGCTGGCAGATAAAGGCCATGTTGACTCAGTACTTCAGGGAGGGTTTGGACTTCACAGAGTCCTAAAAGCTTAATCTTGAAAACCAACACTTATCAGAATATTAGAATTGTTATTATTAGAACATTAGACCTGAGTGACCAGAATCAACCTGCCCCAAAGAAGCAAAGGACCATGGTGACTTGACACGGCATTTAGACCTGCAGGGTCAGTCTTCAGTGGTCACATAGAGGCAGAGTGATCAGTCCTAGTTCTGTCTGTCTCCTGGGTGGGAAACCAGATGGACCCCCTTCTGAACTGTATAAGTCTCCTGGTTCTTGGGTAATGTATTGAAGGGGACTGCTAAAAATAAGATAATGAATTTTCTGCTAATAAATTTGATAGAGTTTGCTCTAAATCCTAATTGAAAAATTAGTGGGATTGAGTTTTACAGGTTGGGGGAAATAACATGAACAAAGGCATCAAGGCTAGAAAATAAATATGGGATTGATGGAACAAGAGTAGCTCAATTGAGTTGCATTCATAAAGCAAAAATAAATCATTGAGAATTTGGGTTTTAGAGTTAGATTATCCTAAGGACTTGATTATTTTCTCTTTCTTCATTAGGTGAATACTTTTCTTTACGCTGTTCCCAATATTGTATTATGAAAATGTTCAAACATAAAGAAAAATTGAAATCATTTTATAGTGAACATATATCCTATATTCTATAATTGATCATTTATTGTAGTTGCTTTTGCCATTTCTCTATCTACCTGCCAATTCTTAAAGCATATCACAGTAAGTTGCCGACATCAATACAATTTCCCCTAGATCTTTTGAATGCATGCCATTAACTAGAGTTTGAAACTTGTGACTCTTCAAAAGCTTTTTCCTTTGAGATAGAATTTACTTACAATGAACTGCATTAATCTTAAGTGCACCATTCAGTGATGATTGTGCAATCCCATGCTCCATCAAGATAGAAAATATTACCATCACCCTAAAAATTCCCTCGAGATCTTTACTAGTCATTCCCTGCTCTCACACCACCAGAGGCAACTCCCACCCTAGAGTTGTGATCTTCCAGTGACTCCCCAGTAGAGTTAATTGTCTTTAATGGGAGAAAAGGAGCCAGGAAGAAGACCAGTGGCAGGTCCCAGGAAAGATAACACTGGGAAAAGACAATCCTTATCTCCAGCCCAAACTCCTGAATCCTACCTGGCTTGCTAGCTCTATAGGACATGACTGGAAATGTAGATACCACAGTGAGAGAACAAATACAAATGTTAAAAGCCAGGGTATGGTCTAGGGTTCTACAAATCAAGGCAAAATAGTGAGTTGAGACTAACCAAAGAGTCTTGAGACTTAGCAGCAGGGACAGCTAGCGTGTCTGCTTACACAGGGGAAATCCACGGGACATATATGCACATGCATATATATAATGCTTTTGCAATTTCCTCATACTATGGCATGCACTAGTATTTCATCTTATATTATGGCCAAGTAGTATCCTTTTGTACACATAGTTTGAATAGCGATGTTCCTATTGATGGATACCTGAGCTGTTTCCAGTTTTCTACTATGATAAATAACCTCGTTATGAACGCTCTTATACAGGGATTTTACCAGAAACAGGTTCTTGTTTCTCTTGGGCAGATACCTGGAAGCAGTTGGGTTTATAAAGGAAGCATGGTTGGGAGAAAATATGGTGGCTCATGTTTCTTTTGTACCTTTGATGAGCAGAGGCACTGACTGCTCTTGTTTCAGAGTCTTTTGTCAAGGATTTTCGCAGAGTGAAAAATCTTGGAAGATAAGGTGTCTCCTTCTAGAACAAGGGACAGCATTGTTTACTGTCTAGTATAATAAAGATAAAGTCTCCCTCTGGGGCAAATGTTAGGCAAGCTTCTTGCTCATTATGGAAGATTGGTCAGCAGATTTGTACACCTACTCCCCTCATGTCACTCCATGGGAATTGGGACCTTGGTAGCCATCCCTGGCTAGTGATATAGCTCTCAAAAATAAACAGTCCTTGGTCCTAAGTCAGCATCCAACTCATTGTCAGGTCAATATAATAAAGTCTGTTTAAGATGCTGGCAGATTGTTTTTATTTATTTTTTTATAAAGTTGTATATTATTTTCTCTAACTTTGTCTTTTTCAAGTTTGAGTTGGCTATGAATTTAAGAGTGATCTGATTAATTTCTACAACAAA
This sequence comes from Solenodon paradoxus, assembly GCA_004363575.1. Classification (NCBI taxonomy): domain Eukaryota; kingdom Metazoa; phylum Chordata; class Mammalia; order Eulipotyphla; family Solenodontidae; genus Solenodon; species Solenodon paradoxus. The sequence goes on along the minus strand of RJWH01001598.1, from coordinate 334,124 downwards.
CACCTGGAGAGACGGTAACTGTGATTGTGATCGCTTTGATACTATGTATCCGCTTGGGGGGGGATTTTTCATTTTAATGCCTTATTTTTCTATAGGAAGCATTTTTGTTTATCTTTATTTTAGTTGTACATCTTGGTCATTCCCTCTAGCCCCAAGATTCAAACCCAGCTCTTTGGGATGTGTGTGACTGTGCTCAGTCAGAGGTAACGGACCTAACTGCTACTCCACCAGTAGATTCCTCATAATCTTCTACAGACACAGTAGTGCCATCTTCAGATACACACAGTTTCGCTCCTTGCTTTCTGAACTTTAGATATTCATGATATTTTCATGCCTTTTTACAATGACTAGGAGCTCCAGTTCAATGGTTCAGTAAAAATGCTGAGAGAGACCATCTTGTCTTAGAAGAATCTTGGAGGACAAACGTTTGCATTTCATCATTAAGTGATTTAAGCTATCAGCTTCTTAGAATGCCCTTTGTGAGACACAGGGAAGTCCCTTCTATTCCTGGTTTACTAAGAAACTTTATCATGAAGGCTGATGACCCACACTTCTATAACTACCAGAAACATACTTCAATAATGAAAGCACAAAATAAAGACATTTTCAGAGGAGAGAAAACTAGGAGTTTATTGCCAGGAAATTTACACTACAAAAACCTGTTAGCCTATAAGTGTGGATAACAGTCTTTCATTATCCTTTATATTTCTGTAATGTCAGTTGTACTCTCACCTCTTTCATTTATGATTTTTGTTACTAGGGTTTTCTCACTCTCTCTTAGTCTAGCTAGGGTGTACTGACTATTTTTTCAAAGAACCAGCTCTTGGATTCATTGTTCATTTGGATGGTCTTTTTGTTTTCTATTTCATTTATTTTTGCTCTAACTTTTAAAAATTTCCTTCCTTCTGCTGATATTTGGTTTCAATTAGTCTTCTCTTTCTAATTCCCTCAGGTTGAGTTTAGGGATTCAATTTGGGCTTTCTCTTGGTTTTTAATGTGTGCTTGCATGGCTATAAACTTTCCTTTCAGAATTGCTTTTGCCACATCTGATATGTTCTGGAAGCTTGTCTTTGAATTTTTATTTGTTTCCATTTCATCAGTTATCTAGGAGTTGTTCAGAAGCATGCTGTTCAATCTCCATGTTTTACATGGTCTTCCAATTTTTCTCTTTCTGTTCATTTCTAATCTGATACCCTTGTCAAAGAAGATGTTTTCTATTATTTCAATCTTGCTAAATTTGTTGATACTTGTTTTGTGTCCTAGAATATGTTCTAGTCTTGATAATGCTCCATGTACACTTGAGAAAAATGTATATTTCTTTTTGTTGGGGTAGACAGCTGTGTTAGGTCCATGTGATCTGTTGTTTCAATAAGGGCCCTATTTCTTTGTTGATTTTCTGCCTGGATAATCTATCTGTTGGTGTAAGTAGACCGTTGAAGTCCGCTACTATCACTGAATTGAAAAGACATCACATTTTCACGCTTCTTTATATATTGATTAATTTCGGATTACATCCTGGACTCTGCGAATGGCATGTTGTAGAGAACTTGAATTTGATGATATTCTTCCCCCAAGTGAATCTTATTGCTATTTCTTGTGGACACTTAACTGGACTGGACTCCAACTATAATCACTGCTTTCCCCATGTGGGGTTTCAGTTCTAAGCTCAGTTGAATCTTGGTTGCATTGTGGAGCCTATACCTTGTATTTATGACTTAGAGCTCACCAGAGATTTGGGCATGGCTTATTTACAGAACTCAGGCCTCCTTCTTTCGAACTCTCTCTTTCCTGAGGCTACTCCCCAAATTTCCAGAGGTGAAATTTGCTGCAAACTCTGTTCTTTTGTTCATCACGGCATTAAGACTAGTTTTCCATTGGCATTTTAGCCTGTCCTCAATGTCAGTTCCCCTCCCCTCCTATATTACTTTGTTTTTATTTACTGTGCATTACCTTTAAAAGTTTTTGTAAATTTTCTGGAGTTTTAGTTGTAGGCTGTAAGAAGTTTGGTCCAATAGCAAATACTTGGCTATAGTATAGGCTGGGCATGAAATTGATTCTTGGATCTGCCACTGACTAACATCTTGAGTTTAGACAAGTTGATTAATCTCTAGGACACTCAGGATCCTTGCTTATAAAATGGGGACAGTAATAATAATTGTGATAATAACAATAATAAATCACATAAAATGAGACTGGGGATTAAATGAAATACTTTAAAATGCTTAGCAAATTGCCTGACACATAGTAAATACTTAGTTAATGGTATTGTTATTGTAATGAATAATTATTAGTAGAGTGCATAAAAGAGTGACAAATAGAAAGGTGGGTTGCATATGGGGTAAATAAATTTGAACTTTAGTTCAAAGACATGATAACCTATGGAGTGACGAGTTCTCCTACTCTGGTTTAGACCTAACAGTAAATCTTGGGAGTTAAAAACTCCTCATGCAAAAGTGATAGTGCCTTTGGTGAGGTTTGGGTGGAGAGAAAGTATTCTAGTCTTCCAAAGTATCCAACGAGATCAGAGAGACATACCAGAGTCAAAGAGAATTTAGGAGGAGTTTATTAGCCCGTGGCTGCAAGGAGGGAAAACATCAACCCAAATCGAGCAGCCCTGAACCCAGATAGTGCAGGATATTTATAACCTAGTGTTGTTTTTGTAAGTGGTTACATGAGTAGAGGTCACACCCTAAACCTAAGTGGTTACAAGAGTAGAGGTCACACCCTAAACCTAAGTGGTTACAAGAGTAGAGGTCACACCCTAAACCTAAGTGGTTACAAGAGTAGAGGTCACACCCTAAACCTAAGTGGTTACAAGAGTAGAGGTCACACCCTAAGCATAAGTGGTTATAAGAATAGCCCAGCAAAAAATGAAGTTTCTCTAGTTCCTTGTTTCACTAGATACCATTTCCGTGTCTCCACCTTGTAAAACAAGCACTATTACATTTTGATTCATCTCCGCTGCTTGGGCAACCATTTTTCTCTCTTTTCAAGGATGCCTTATGTGTTGGCATACTTGTGGTCTAGTAACCTCAGGTGAAAGATTGAGAGACTTAGTCTTCAGTCTAGAGCACAGTGCTTCCAAAGGATGTTCTTGACCCAAGACCTGGAGACCAACTGGAGGATGCCATTTCAATCTTCGCTCTAACCGAAGACACTCAATACCCAGACATCTGTATGATATGGAAAATCCAACAGGCTGTCTACATCCAGTGTGCCACCGAATTTTGACAAACCTACACTGCAAACATCTCTCAAGTCTTGACCCTCCTCTCCATCAGGGTCCTGATATTGATTAGCTCAGGTTCCCTTAGTTTTCATTGGCACGTGTCTCAGCAGTCTTTGTTCTCCCTTCTTCTAATACCCTGTCTCTTTAGTTCCGCCTCTATCTCACAGTTCTGAATGTCTCAAGCAGCCTACACCCTTGCCCCTGCAAACACTGAACATTACATACCATACTGTATAAATACCTGATCACTTCAGTGATCTGCTTGCTTAGTTGTCCTTTTACAAATATACCAGAGTTTTTCTCCATTGTGATATTTGCCTGCGTCATCAGCAGCAGCAGCAATGATAGTACAATTATTATAGAATAACGTCTTCGATATTCAAGTCTCAACTTTACCAGATTCACTCTCAATTTAATACTAGCTTTTCAAGGAAAAAAAAAAAGAAACTCTACTACACAAAAGAAACAAACATTTAAATCTAAGGCACATTGCAATTCCAGCAACTTTAACAAGTGAAGAAGTCATAGGTCTAAGAATTAAAGACACATGCTAATAGGTGCTATTTATTATCAACAAAGGGCTCAGTACTGATGTAACTAAAGAATCTTTTCTTGCTTAATTCTGCTTCCAAGAGGCTCTCAACCACACATTCCGGCTCCTCTGTTTATGACTTTCTGAGTGTTACTCTTATGTTAGCATCAAACTTCACAGAATATCTTTGGTCCAAGTTTGTTGGGGCAGCGAAGACAATGAATGGTGTGTCTGTTTGCTGCGCAGCATTTACTATACTTGAAGTAAAAAAACTGCTGCTGAAAACAGAACAACAGAAGAGCCCGCAAATATTTGCTCTATATTGCTGGCAGCTGAGGATTCATTATTTCTGCTTCCCATGAAGGGTGTAGAGGTAAAAGTAGGAGGGTTTGCTCTTTTTGCCTGAGACTGTCATTTTCTTTGTTTCATGGTATTACCAATGCAGTTATTACATCAAGGCAAATGAAATACCTGGGGCCAAGCTAGTGTTTCTCCCTCTTTTTCTTTGCCACTTTTGGCCTCTCACTATTTGACCCAGAGTTTGAGTTGGGATTAAGCCGTCACAGATCTTGGTTTGATAAAGGAAAAGGAATGAAAATGGACAGAAAGAAGTGAGGCTAATTGGCATTTCCAAGTGATTTTCCCTTTGTAATTGGCCAAAGAAAATTTCATGAGGGAGAGGGGGTGTGCTTTCTCTTTGCAGCCTTTCTTTGCATGTGCCTGTGAGACCCCTGACCGGGCCTCAACCCCTTAGATTCTCCAAGCGCCAGTCTTGGGAAATTATAAGTGAGAAGGGTTTTGTTGTGAGTGTCTATACACATTTAATGAGACTTCTGTTGTCTCTGCTCAGAGGATTCCAAACCCTCCACTACATTTCATTTGTAATTCATCTGACATGGGCTGGGTTCCAGGCCTAATGACTGAGAGGTCCTTTCCAAAGGGGAAAGAATTCAGGGATAGAATTTAATAAAGTTCAGTATGAAAGCTAATTCTTCATAAAACCCTGAAAAATTTTCCCCAATGTCCAGACACCAAAACTCTCGTATACCTCAGGATTTCATCTCTGCCCTCCTGTGGATTGTAAGCAATGAATCCACTTTTGTAAATAAGGAATAACTTCATGACAGTTTAATGGGGTTGGGGAAAATAATTGCCTTTTTTTTTTTTGAAAGTGGCCCTTCCTATCGTGTCTTGTTATGGTGAACCATGATGGCGGATTTGCTAAAGATAAGATCCTTAAAGTGAGACTAAAATAAACACCAAGATAATCATATTCCATTTCTAGGCTTAAACTGTCTGTCTACCAAAGAGAAGCATGTTCGTTGTAAAAATGAACAGGATTCCTGACCAGGGAGTCAGAGGGGAGGAGGGGTGGGAGTCAGGCCAGAGGAGAAGGAAGTAAGCAGCTGGTAATCCTTTTTGAATGTGGCCCCTCTAGACTTGGTAGCAACCTCCTGACCACTTATCCATCCCCACCCCAAATGACATCTTCCTTTGTTTCAACCTCATTCAAACTCAGGTTCATCCTCAATTCAATCATTTAAAATTTGTCTTTGAACCTGAATTTATCTTCCCCTTTCTTTGCTTTGCCAATCCCTACCCACACTCAACCATCATCTCTTTGGGAATCTTCCAGTTGCTCTCCCTTTCTTCTCTTTCACAGCACTTTGCTCAGTGTGCTGTTGACAGCGTTGATAGGATTGTTTATCTGCTCATATCACAGCCTCTCACCCCGGAGTCTGGGCCAGCTGAGGTCAGGCAAAGCATTCATTCATTCGTTCTTTTGTTCATGAAATCATTAAATCCGTACTTACTAAACACATGCAGTGTGCTCAAGACACCAGGGAGAGCACAGCAGATGTGCAGTCCTTATCAAACTAGGTAAGGAGACAGAAAAAGTAAGCGAACAAATAATGCTCTCAAGGAAGCAAGCAGGTTCTGAGATAAAGAAGTGGGAGGGGTGGCTACTCTATTGATAAACAGGGTCATGAAGACATATCCCTGAGGATGTGGCATCTGAGTTAAGACCGGAGAAAGGAGACACCAGCTTTAGGAAGAGCATATTGATGACTCAATGATTAATTGAATCAATGAATCTAATTGTGAGGTCCTTATCATTTACTGTGTGGAATGAAAACAACTGCAAAGAGAAAAGACAGTGGGTATTTCTAAGGCACTGAAGCAGCATTGGGAAGGCTTGTTAGGTGCTCTCTCTGATCTTTTGGCAATGGACGCTTAAAGCACAGTTTTAAGGAGGACAGTGGTCACATTCAAGTCCAGTGGGAAGGTGTGCCATGGTCATGAGTGGTATAAACCACAGGTGCAGAGGGAGTGGTTTGAGAGCTAGTCTTCACAGTCCTATTTAAGGGACTGAATGGCAACAGGGGACTTTCTCAGTTCTCTCTTCTCCTAATCTTTCCTTTTTGTTCTCTGATTCTTCTCCTAAGATTCTCTCACTTATCTAGTCTCCATTCAATAACCTATACAACATTCATGCTTATTTTTAAATTTCCCTAAATGCATATGTATTTACTACATATTTATACATATGTATGCCAATCATATTGCACATGCATATATGAAAATATCTACATGTATACTGCATGTGTATATACGTTATATGAAAATTGCACACATACATGCATTCTCAGTCAATTCATCCTCACTTTATGCAAACATGAACATTCAATAGCACTGCACCTCATCTGATAACCAAATGATTCACTCTATTTCAAGTTAGATTCAGTATTTTACCTTATCTGTGTAGAACTGCTTCAGCCCTGAAAGCCCTAAGGAAATAGGATTCAGATTTCAAGGTCTGAATCTAAATACTAACTCTTCCATGTGTTATGATGAACTTTACAAGCCTTAAATGTAAAAAGTAGATTTAATAATAACAATAAATATCACATACAACTCACAAAATGTTGGGAGATCAAATAAAACAGTGCATATGAGTGCATTTGGAAAACATGTCGATAGATTTAGAAGTATGTCACTCCATGAGTTTGTTTCAATTACCTATCCCATATTTACCTCTTTGTCTGTGGTATACTCATATATGAAATCTTAGAAGCGAGGCTATTTGACTTATATAGAAAATCATTATGTATGTGCTTCTTAAGTGAATTCTAATACAAATAAAAATGACTTCATACACATTGGTTTTCCCCCTTGTACTGAAGAAACAATTTTGACATGATTTGAAAACTTTTGCCCTGGTTAATTTCATGGTAAAATTCCAAGAAACTATACTTTCTCTCATGCCAGGTCCCTTTTATAGAAGCTAATATTTTTATGTAGAGAAGAGAAGACTCATCTCATTTTAAGGGTTATTGTTAAAAAGTCAATGCAAATGAAATACTTCACAATCAGGTCTTATTTCCAAAGGAAGTAGGTGAAGGGGGAGAATGGCTCAAAATTCCCGTCTAGAAAATATTAACTGTCGAGAAGGTGCATCAACCAATATGAGAAACACACAGTAAAACTCCCACCTTAATGTAGGGTAGCAACATAAGCAGGGACTTTGGAGTCAGAGGACTGTTTCCAAACACTGGGTCCCGCACTGAGCACAAAGCTAGTTTCTTTTCTAGGCAAGAGGGCATGGCAGTGACCATTATAGACAAGGTCCTTATCCTGACAGCCTCTATGTTCTGGGAAGAAAGTGTGGGAGGCAGGCAGGTAAGCATGGTGAGCATTGAACCCATATTAATATGTGCTGGGGGAAAAATAGAACGAAAGTCAGGGGAATGCTGTTGCTAGTTCATACAGAGCAGCCAGGGACTCTGTTTAAGAAGGTGAGGTTTGAGAAAGACGTGAAGGGAGTGAGCGCATGCATTGTCGTGCTTACATCTGAGTGGAAGAGACTCAGGCCGAGGGCTCACCACCCGCAAATGTCTGAGGCTGGAATGTATGCTTGGTCTGCCTGAGGAACAGCAGGAGGCCCGTGTGATTGAAATGGGGTGAGAGAGGGGGACAGTGATAAGATGCTTTGGAAGGGATTAAAAGGAGCAATAAATAAAAGCAACTAGGAAAGTGTCTGGGGCACAGGAGTCATTTAATAAATCTTCATTCCTTTCCCTTTTAAATTCGGTGGGATAATAGGACTTCCGTCAAATGACGCCCTTCCTCACTCCTGTGCCTTCAACAGCTCCATTCGACTGGTTAATTCCTAATAGCATTTAAGTTTACTCAAGGCCCTTCTCAAAGAATCATGTATTTATTTTCCTGCCTTACTTTCCCTGCCAAACTCCCAAGCAATTAGTCTGTGCTTGCTGTACCTACTTCTTCAAGAAAATATTCTTAAAATTATTACGGCTCCACTTTTTGGGTTCCTGTCACACCATTGACACTATCCAATCACTAAAATTACCAATGCTCTCCATATTTCTGTAGCCAATAAACCATGTTTGTCCTTACCATGCTCAGTCTCTCTCTCTCTGCTGTTTACCATGGAGGACTTCCCTCTTCTGAGCTCACCACTGTACTATGTTTATTTGTCCCTCCACCTTGCTCATTTTCCCCTCCTAATTTTCCTTGTTAGTCTCTTTTGTGACTCCCTTTCCACCCTCAAATCTTGAAAGTCAGGATATCTGGGTGTTCCAGTCTCAACCCTTTGTCTTCTTCCTATGTGCATCTTCCTGGGGAGGAGCTCTTCCTCATACCAACTACTCTAGGCGCCACTTATATATGAAAGTCACACACACAAAAATCTCTGTTTTTAACCAGAATCTTACTTTGTCCCTCAGACATTGTTGATGTTTTATGTATTGATGCTACTTTTCTACTTACTGTCCCCTAATAATTACCCATAGCCTACAGAAAAAAATTCACTCTGAAGTTTAACTATCAATTTTTAAAGAATTTATAATAAATACGACAGCCACATACTAAGCCATTTTGCAAAGATATGGAAGCAAGAATGTTGTTGGGGAATCTGGTAAATACATCCCCATATTTCATCACTCATACTCTCACTTCTATGATGAAAGAACAAACTCCTTCCACAGACAACAGCTATAAGATCTGAAGATAATACAAAAACCTTTTATGAGAGGGCTTCGGTGAGTAAACAAAAATCAGACAGATCATTTAGCAGGAGTTGAAACTTGGAGGACATGACCAATATAAGGTGAGTTGACATTCATTTTTGCTGCTTTGTCCTAATGGCAGTCACAGTGCATGGAAGTTAGAACTCCAATAAAAATCTGCCATACTTCACTCCAGAGGAACAAAAGAATTTCAGGGAAGTGAGGGTTGACTGCCAAAAGAGAGAGGGAGCTGGGAAAGGGGGACCTCAAATTCTGCTTGTAATTGCTGTCCAAGTCTCTTGCAGAGCCTTGATCAAAGTGGATTTGAAACCAGAGTCTAACCAGTTAAAACACAAATATCAGTATTTTTAAAGGAATATAATAGAATCCAATGTCTTCACAACATAAAATTTATGACAACCAAGACAATAAAAATTGGTTTCTCAGCATACAAGGAACCAGAAAAATGTGATCCAAAGAGAAAATAAAAATAAATAGATAGCAACTCCATGATAATTCATATGTAGGAATTATCAAACAAAAAAGTTATAATGCAGCTTTAAATAAATATTTGATAAAGTTAAAGAAAAACATTGGAAACAAAAGAAGTTAAGAAAACTTGTTAGACAAATAGACAACAGAAAAAGACACAAAATAAGATTTCAAAACTGAAAAACACATCATAGGAAATAAAACTATTGATTGACTTAAGATGAATAGGCAATAACAGAAGAACAGTCAACTTGGAGTTAGATTAAAATGATCTATTTTGAAGAGAAAGAAAGGTGAATAAAATTAATAAACTAAGAGACTCAGTGAGCAACATAGAATTTCTAACATTGGATAATTAGAATTGTAGTGGAAGAGGAGAAGGGGGGATGGCAAGGAACAAGTTTATTTGAAAAAACAATGGTTGAACACTTCTCAAATTTGATGCAGACACAAATTCATGGACTCAAGAAGCTGAGAAAACTAAGCAGGGACTAAACAATAAACATTGCAGCTAAGTACATAATGCTATAGAAAAGGAAAGATAAAGAAGAAATCTTAAAAGTAGTGGGAGGGAGAAAATGACACATTACTTACATGGGAAAATATTTCATACGCTTGTTGACTGCTCGCCAGAAACCATGATGCTTTGGAAGGGATTAAAAGGAGCAATGGGAACCAGAAGACAGTGAAAAAATACTTTTAAAGTCCTACAAGAAAGAACTTCCACTCTAGAACTCTATATCCAGCAAAAATATCTTTTAGCAATAAAACATTTTAGGATAAAGTTAAGCTAAACAAATTTATGGCCACCAGAACTGGACTCCAAGAATCCTAAAAAGAAATGAAAAGCCAGATCTTTAGGGATTAATAAAAAGCACCAGAAATGGCAGCTATCTGGTTGCATACATCATTTGAAATTCACAGCAACCCAATAAAATTGTCATTAACTCTCAAATTAGCATATGAGGAAAACAGGACAGAGAGAGGTTTAGGGAGTTAGCACAAGTTTTAGAAGAGGGAAAATAGAAGATTTAGAAAAAAGGACATTTTTTTTGCTGTCTTCTCTTTCCTAGATGAAAATAAAACAAACCTGTGAGCAATGGCGTATAGGGCCTTATGGAAGGGAGTAGAACTCAGGAGAAGTGGAGGGGCTGTTAGCATAGAGTGACATTTTTTCCCTTCCATGTTTCTAAAAGACTTTTCTTCAGTGAGGACTTTGGGGACAGCTGTTTATTGGGTAATGGCCATGTGTGAATCCCTGAATCGAGAGCGAGGGAGAATGAGATGAATGAAACATGACTTTGTTGTTGAAAAGCATTATGGCACTAACCTGAATTGACTTGTGCAAACCTGCACGAAAGGTAGGCTGATGAAGATTGCTGTGACAACACTCTGAAAAACAGCGTGTTTTGCTTCAAGACTCTTTCTACCTGACTTGTCACTATGTCTTGGGCAACAGGCGCCCTAGCCAGTTCTACTTGCCACTGTCTACTGGCCTGACAGTGCGAATTCTCTGTGCTATAATATATTACTGATTCCCCAGCCTGAATCGCCAACATTAAGATCAAATCCTAACTCACCCTTATTCCTACTTCTATACTTTCCCTTAACCTCTTCTCCACCTTATCTCTAACCCTCATACTCACCAGTTCTCTCCATTTGAACCCCTTTTGTTCTTCACAGGTCAAGTATTTTCTCACTTCTTCCAAACAGCCTTGATATCTCCAGCCACCAGCACTTTGGGGCTCACCAAGTGTGGTATTTTCCTTGCAAATGCCTTACACCAGTGCCTTTTTTCATCCCACTGTTCTTGTTTTTGTTCCTCCTCTTTTTTTCCCTCCTCTTCTTCGGCCTCCTTCTTCTCTTTCTTCTCCTCGGCCTCCTTCCTCAGGCTCGATAACATATGTTGATGACCTAGCATGATGTTCCAGGCGACATACAAAATGCTGTGGTGCATTATTGTACTCAATCCTCATACAAATTTACATAATCATCTTCATTTCACATGAAAGAATCAAGGGTTCACTGAGATTTGACTCCTCATTCAAGCATCCCAATTATATCCAGAGCCTACTAGGTAAGACTCTCCTTCATAACATTTTATTGACCCCCATATCCTTTTGAGAATTCAGTGCACGTTAAAAATTCATTTCTAAGGAAAATGGTCACTTGTACTTACATATAAAATTGCCTTCCATCTTTTTCCTCCCTATCTCTAACATCCTTCCTTAAAGATACTCTCTGTCTCAGTCGTGTCTTGGTTCTGTTCATAACAATAACTAGAATATATACTGAGTGAGTGAAGGAAAGAGATTTGGTGTTCCTATGGTGGGTACGGTTAAAAACAAACAAATAGCTGATCAAAAGTTTGAGGTTACATGCAAAACTGAAATAAACTGGATCACACCCAGTTATTGTGATCAAAACTCTAATCAAAAATGAAGGCAGATCCCTAACTGCTCTAAACATCTGAGGGGAGAAATGCGAACTGATTTTTCATGCACTAGATGAGGCCAGAACAACTGAAACCGAAATGGGAATTTTGCAAACATGAAGAAGTTTATTAGTCTGGGCAGAAAGTCAAAATCACTATATTTCCTGCAGTTATGTTTTGGGCCTCATTCTTGAAGTCTTGGATTCTTGTGCACACTGGCCTCTGTGGTGGGTGAGAGAGTTATTCATTTAGTTTTGCATGATGGAGATAATGGTTCTCACCATGTTATTTTGTACTGAATAGTTTCACCATTCTCAGGGCTTCATTGCCTCCAAAATGTAGGCTCTACTCTCTCCCCATCCACAAATGTATGTGCATGGATGACTGAAAAACCCTGGCACCTTACAAATGGTCTATTCAGGCTGTCAAGTATCTTTTGTATGGAAGGAAAAGAGAGGTGACAAATGTAAATACTGGAATGGGACCTGCTGCAGAGGGCGGACACTGTGTCAGACCTGATCAAAGCTGATGTGCATGCCTTTGCTGTTAGTCAGCTGGCTGCTTTCTCTCTACAGTTCCCCCCAGTCCCACTATTTTCTGCTGTGATATTTTCTTTCATGTTGATCCCTTAGACATGCTGTCAAAGCTAGGTTCTGATTAGGATAAAACAACCTACCCCGTGTTCTAGTTCTGTTCTACCTTTGTTTCTAGTTTGGTGCAAGCAGCAAGAAACAAAAAGATCAAATTAGGTGAGGGCCTTTTGTTTCCTAGGACATGGGACAAGGAGAATTCCTCTCTGTCACCCAGAGTGGAATGACCACCTAGTTCTAATGTTGATGGAGACCACGACTTCAATATCAGGGTCCCAGATCTCACAGAATTTCCTGAGGCAGAGGTGGAGGTTGGAAAGCCTGGGGAACAGTCAAAGGAAATGAAGAACCCCCAGCAAGTGTTGAAAACCAAGTCCATATCTCAGTCCAGCTCATCCCTAAAACATGACTGCATTAACTCTGAGTGTGCTTGAAGGAGCACAGAAAGGGTTGGAAAGGGCTGATGGCAGGTGACACCTGTTAGAACGACCATCTTAGAGTCACCATAAGTCCCAGTTTGAAATTCTATCCTAATTTCCATCACAGTCTGCTAAAAATTAATTTGGGCAAACACACATCCTATAGGGTAGCTCCAAATTGCCAGACAGGGGTTCAGGTTCCCATCCCCAATGGGAATGTTACAGCCCCCCATCCTGTGCTGGAACGCCCCCATCCTCTGCCTAAACACTCCCTCCCCCTTTCCCATACCTAACCCCATCCCATGCCTGAACACACCTGTCCCTGAACACCCGCCACCTCCCTTATCTTGTTGCCAGGCTTGGTGAAACTCCAATTTGTCCCAATTTCAACTCTAAAAATTATGGTACGTTTACTGATGCAGATTGGAAATCCAGAAGCAGGAGCTACAAGCTAGGGCTGCAGAAGATTAGCTGAGCTTCTCTGGCCATGTTAGGAATCTGATTTCTCCTTGGCGTGCAGAGTTCTTGCCTCAGTATACTGTTGTGGTTAAGAGAACAGGTGGAGACAGGCAGATTTGGGCTCAAATTCCATCTACACCTTTTGACTCACTCAAGATTGTATTTGATTGTAAGCAACAGAAGAGTTGCCCTGTGGTGGCTTAAAGTAAGAGAGCTTGCATCTTACACATCTGCAAGTCCAGAGGGAGGCAGACCAGAGCCGTGCTAGTGGCTCATTGTGCACCAGCTCTGTCTATTGTCCTGTCCTGTATCCTTGGAGGTTCCTGTGGGATGAAAATATAACCCCAAAAAGCTCCAAGGGATCTAGTTTATTTTCAGGAAAAGATCCAATGCAAGCAAAATAAATAAACAAAATCACTCAGTGTCTCTCAGGATTCCCAGAAGAGATGCTGCTCTCAGTTTCAGCTAGAAGCTTCCATACGCTTGTTCCAAAGCAGAGGTTCCATAGGAGGAAGACCTGCAAAACCTGCTCTTGGTTCTCGTCAACTAGCAAGCACATATGCAGCAATATCAATGATGTCTTTTGTCTGATTGCTTTTCTTACATATTCAAGAATGATTCAGCTCAGAACCAAATCTCTGGACTATTCCACAGCGTTTTGAAATACTGCACAGTCCTCAGTCTAAGCCTACACGGACATGGATGGAGGCCTCAAGGAGAGCAGTGGTGGTGGTGGTTTAGAGAAGAAAGATGTGAATGAGAAGCTGTCTCCAGAAGGAGAGTGATCGGATATGGAGGGGTTCGAGCTGATGCTGCCATCTTTACCTGGAGGTGCTGGCAGGATGGCGAAGCCATGAATAGGAATGAGGTTTTCAGGATGAGGAATTAATTCAGGATAGAAACATACAAGTACAGACAGAGGGACAGACAGAGGTTCTGGAGTCAATCAGAAGCATATGCAGGCACAACTGAAGCCTAGAAGCTTGAGAGAGGGATCAGCAGTGTTAAAATGCACTAGCGAGTTAATGATATAAGGAGAAAAGCAGATTTTCTGTAAGAATCTATAAGAATATTTTTGGCCTGAAAAACTGGGGTGCTTTCCCATTCACCATGGGCTTCTATTCTGTGACTGAATCCACAAGTTGCATCATATGAAGTCTACAATTATCTGGTTTACATGATTTTTGTGGAGACTCTAGTGAGGGGAAAACGTAGACCTCTCATTCCCCATAACTGCAGGGGAAGTGGGAAAGGGTTGTTATGTCTGAGTTCACACACAGAAAAATCATTTCTTGGGCTATAGAAGTTTTTAAAGTTTTTTCACATGTCAATTCATTTGATGTTCAAAAGAGCCCTACAAAGGAAAGAAGGGAGAACTTCTGTTCTCCATTGAACAGAACAAGTAAGGCAAGCAAACCCTAAGGTATGTTCAGACTCTTGAATGGCCGAGCCCGTTTTGGAGGCCAGAGGCCCAACAGGCAGAACCGCAGCTTCCTCACCCTTGCTGTAGGGAATGATTGTCAGGCATTTGGCTCCTCCCTGAGATTAAAATATGTCTTTTGCCCAAATACAGCTACTTAAAATCATTTTACAATAACATCTCCACTCCTGATGACTTCACAGTGAATTAGATGAATGAGTCTCAAATTTCAGTTCATTTGGGGAATTTTATAAGAATCAAATGCTTGAGCGCTACTCCCCCAAAATTCAGTTTTAGTGTGTGTGTGGGATGTTCCAGAGAAACAGGGTTCACTTGATCCTTGAACAAATGGGTTTGAACATTTAGGGTTCAGTTAGTTGTTTTTTCCTATTTAAGTATCTGTTTTTATTTCTATTTTATTTTTCTATCCATGGGCTCTGCATTCAAGGGTTCAAATAATCATGAATGATAGTTATTTGGATATGGAAGCCCACTTCTAAGGGACTTGAGTGTTCTTGCATTTTGGTATTTGTGGATACCAAGGGATGAATGTAGTTAAGTTTCTGTAAAGTTAAAAATTATATGGATTTCCTAACCCCCAGGTTGTTCAAGGGTCATATGCCTGTAAGTGAATACATATATGTGTGTGTCTATATATATATATATATATATATATATATATATATATATATATATATATATATATAGAGAGAGAGAGAGAGAGAGAGAGAGAGAGAGAGAGAGAGAGAGAGAGAGAGAGATTTATTATGAGGAAATGGCTCTCATGGAGGCTGAAGAGTTCCTGATGTGCTATCTGCAAGCAGAAGTCTCAGGGAGTCAGTGATGAAGCCGCAGTCTGAATCCACAAAGGTCTGAGGATCAATTAGAAACACCAATGATATAAGACCCCATCTGAAGGCCACAGAAAATTCATGTCCTAGCTCAGAGAGATGACCCAGCCAAATGGAGAGAGAATTCTCCCTTCCTCTACTTTTTGTTCGATTCAGGCCCTCAGTGGATTGGATGATATTAGGTAGGGTGATCTATTTGACTCAATTCCCTCATTTAAATGCTATTTTTCTCTAGAAGCACCCACACAGACACTCCCAGAGATAGCCTTTAACTAGACACCTGGGCATCCTGTGATCTAGTCGTTGATATATGAAGTGAAACATCACAGAGTGTTTGCCTGGAGTCTACATCTTAGAAAACATCCCAAATGAGTCTGATGTGGCTGGCTCACCAGGCACCTTTTGAGAATAACTGAAATAAGGGGGCTTGAGGGTGAGGGAAAGATGCCCAATTCCTTGTTTCTTTTCCTAACCCTCCCCCACTCTCCTCTAGCTGAAGATGAATTGCTTATCTGATTGGCCAGATTCTTGGACAAACACCAGGCTCTATTTACTAATGGACATGAACGTCATATTTTAAAATGTCAAGTGGCTGTATTTTCTCCCTCCTTTCTGCTTCTTACTCTTGGTCTGATGTGACATTGTTCAGCTGAGCCAAGATCCCTAAGTATCTGACATCTTTATCCTGTTTTTGTTTTCTTTGCCTATTTTCCTAAATGTGGCTGTGAAAACTTATCCCCTGGTTCAGTCAGAAGATGAGAATAACCCAAAATTGCAGCCAAACTTTTTCGTAAATAAGTAGACTAATTTGTTACCACAATGCCACATTGGATGTACTGGGCATTGATCCCAATAAAAATGAAGTTTTACCTTGTGAACATTTGGTCTTATTTCCTATGTGTATAGCATCTTTAGGATTAATTTAGTGAGTGTATACTTTGTGCCAATGAGGGAGTGTTTTACATAAAGACACTTATTTTATCTTTATAATGACCCCATAAGAGGATACTAATATTATTCCTATTTTTTCCACATGTGAAAATTGCAGAAGTTTTCTCACTGGCGAGGAAGCAAGATTTGAATCTAGACTACTTGCCTTGAATTACACATAGCACTTACTCGTGCCTACTATACTTGACTACCTCAGGAAATGCCTGGGGTGGAAATGGGTCATCCAGGTAGAGTATTGGAATTCTCAATTCCCTGGATATAAACTATCTTAGAATCATGAAAACTCTGCGTAGGACAACACAATGGCAAAAGAAGGACACAGAAATGCAAAGCCATTATGTGGGTGGTTAGAATCAAAACTCTATTCTGCATTGCATCAACTAGACAGATTTTTTGGGATAGCTTGCTGATTCTCTTCTGAGTGAGCACTTAACTCTGTTCTCTTGTAGCTGTTGTTGAAATGTCTATAACCTCAGTGGTTCTGTAGTCAGCAGATCCATTTTTACAAACTTTTTGCAGGTCCATTTTCTCTCAGCCAATTATCAAGAACGGGGTTGGTATTCCCTATCTTAGAAGAAATTATTAATCAGAAAAAAAGGTCACAGTCATAAATCAACATGAATTGGGTATGATCATCCCCAAATGACTTTGCCCTGCCAAAAGTGTTCTTAGCTTTATAACATTGGCCGACACTGGCCCCAGCCCAGCGTTTTCTAGTTTTTTCTTTATGGTGGTGAATAGACTAAACTCAGCACTTTCTTAGTCTCTCGAATAAGTGCGCTGACATCATTTGGAAGTTATAAGAATCCCCATATCAGGCCAAATTCCATCCCGGGTTCAACATCCTCCGCCTTCCCCCACTTCTCCCCTCACTCTGAAATCAACTCCCAGGAGTATGGTTAAGTGAGGGTAAAACTTGGCCAGAAGCTTGTTATTTTTGTAGTTTTAATTACACATACCTCATCTATTCGCCCAAATTAGGAGAGAAGGTTCATGGGGCGGTGGGGAGGGTGACCCTTTGCCTATTGGCTTGTTTCAATGTCTGGTTATTCTAGTACCTAAGTTGGGGATTTCAAGAAAATAGTCAAGAAATGACATTTTACATTTTTAGGCTGAAAATAACATGAATCATGAGTATCTCATTCAAACCCCATTCACCTTATAGACTAAAAAGCAAAAGCACAAGAAAACCCTGAGATTGAAAGAGGGCAACTGTTCAAGGTCATGTAAAAGGTAAAACAAAGCAAAACAAAAACCAGGAATTTGTCTCCTTGGTAGTGTCCACACACCCCACTGGGAATGGTGATGCATCACTTAATTGTGCTTGTGCTGTGAGCAGTGTGAAAAGGACCTAAGTTTTAGAGCCAAGAAGAGACAGAAGTGAATCTGAATTCAACTACTTCTTATCTGTATATATTTGGCTTCTTAACTTCTTTGGGTCTCAGTTTTCCTTCTTACTGAATGGGGAAAGACCAATACATGCTTTCTAAAGATGTCATTCCAGTTAAGTGGAATGACATTCCGAGGCAAATGGGATCATATGTGTTTGGTCCCTTTCTCCTTGGCACCCCTGGGTTGTAGATGGTGGACACTCAGGCTGGATCGAGCATAAAATGGATTTGACAGCTCTCCTATATGATTTTTTTATTTTGGTTCAAGAGAGTCCTGTTTCTTCCGCTTAAATGGTACCATTGAAAATTGCAGCTTTCTCCTACATGATGACATTCACAAACCAGTTCCTTCTGGTTGTGACAAGATGATGGTTGCAAATCTAGACTTCTCTCTTAAGTAAGTAAGTTCCAATTAAAAAACATTTCCTTTCCCGGCATTTCTGCTGAAAGTCCCCAACTTTAGCCACATTGGCCTCGTTCTGATAAAATATGAAACAGAACAAATCAGATACTGAACAAATCCCTGTGCTGTGGCTGAGTCACAGATCAGAAGATCAGGCTGAAGTCATATCCCCCTTCCTAAGGCTTAGGGATGGTGGTGAGAGGGTATTTAGTGAACTCCCAGGAACATGCAGATTGAGAGAGGGGCGGCATTAGTTCTCTGTAAAATAATCAGAATGCTCTTGACAGAATAAATATGAATGGACACTGTAAAAGCAAAAGCAATCTTTACTTTACTTCTCCCTTCTCCTTGCCTTAGGTCAACCTTGCTCAAGGTGACAGTCTCCTTGAGGAGGTTATGTTCTCACAAAAGGATCATACATTCTATCTGAGCAAATAGGTGTTACTAAAGTTAGTGCCTCTTGGGTTGAGTAATTAGGCTTCTAAGGTTAAAGAGAAAGAAGTGGTCAATTCCTATGAAAAAGCATTCCCTAAGATTTATCTTCCCTTATAAAATAAAAGCAATACACGACATTAAAAAAGACAAATAAAGCTTACAAATAGGAATGCAAAAGGCCACTCATCACTAAACTTAAGTCGAGTCACACTCCATGATATTAAGACCTGTTAGATCACTGTAATATCACGTATTAAAACAAAACATTATTAAAAATTTCCTATGTGCTTGGCACTTTCCTTGAGTAAAGTGTGAGGACACAGAAAGCACTTAATAAATACTTTTGATGGTAATCAAACATAGGAGTCACTAAATGCAAAAGTATTTAATGAGTCCCGGTCACATGTTGACCATATTTCTAGTCAGTACATGAAGGGAAAGGCTAAAAGTCAGGAGCGCATGATGGTTAAGTGTATGGGATTTTGAAGACAGTCAGGTGTTCAGACTTGGCTTTGTCACAGATCTACTGTGTGACGTTGATGGGAGAAAATAAGAGTGAATGAGCATGTGCTGGGGGTTCTGCATAAAATTTCTCTCTCAAGTCCAGCTATTCAAAGCATGAGTGTGAGAGAAGTCTGGAGACAAGAAAAGAACCACTAGAAAGTCACTGGAATAATCCTGGTAGCTCACACAGGACTGGGAATAGTTCATGTTCCCACCAGGCAGAGTGGAAAAGTCTTTAGACATATAGGCATCAAGTGAAGTCTTTAGAAAGATGTTTCTCCAATAATGGAGCCGAGACTGCCAGCTGTCCTGGTCCTCTTAACAAGTTAAAAGCAAATCTTGTAAAACTCAAACTATTTCAAAATAACATAACTGCATATCCAAACCAATGCCCAAATCATCTGAAGTAAAGAGCCCATCATTCGATACTATGAAATTTGCAATCTCTGTTATCCAGTTACAAATTGCAGGGCATACATAAATAAAACCCAAAACCCACAATGAAGAGAAAAACCAGTGAATAGAAGCAGATCTAGAAATGACACAAATAACAAAAATTACTGGGTAATATCCAAATCCAATGTCTAAGCATGAAAAATATAATACCTGAGATGAAATAGAAACACAGGATTAAGTACATGCTGGACATTGCAGCTGTTAAACAAAGCGGGTAGGAGTGAATACGTGGGGAACTCAGAGAACCCACTGGGGTATCTTTTGGTATTTTCTCACATAAGTATAACAGTAAACAAGTCTGCTTCATGGGCATGAGCTCATGCAGTTGCATAGAATCTCATGCTTAAAATCCTTGTATGGCTTAAAGGTCTAGTATAGCCATCTTGAAATTCTTGGTTGCTTTTGAACAGGAGACTCCCATTTTCATTTTGCACTGCCTTCTTCAGATTATGTAGCTGGTCCTGATAAATTAGAGGTATAAGGCAGGCCTGATCAGGATCTTGGGGCACTTGGAAATGGATATCGAGGTCATGATGCTACTACTTTATCACAGCCAAGAAATGTGTTGGTACAGAAGGTGATGGTCGGGCTGTAATTACAGCACAAGTCACCTTAAAGTCTGTACCGATTCTATCAATGCCTTTTCTGTGAGCGTATTGTTTTTCCCCCACATTTTCAATGAGATGTAATTGCCATGCAACAAAATTGCATGTATTTGATTTAATAAACTGGGGCATGAGTGCATACCGATGAGATAATCACCAAAAGCAAGATCATGAACAAAAGCACCACCCCCACGAACTTTCTTGTGCATCTTTATAATCAATCCTTCCTTGTCTCCATCCTCCCTTCTCCAGGAAACACTGATTTGTTTTCTGTCACTACAGCTTACATTGCTTTGAATTTTACATAAACCAAAACATGCACTATGTGTTCTGTCTGTCTCCTTCTACTTAGTCCAATTTGCTCACGTTGGTGCATCATCACTGCAGTTCATTAATTTTGCTCAGTAGTACGCCATTGTATGGCTATACCAAGATTTGTGTATTCATCCACCTTTTGTTGGACATTCTGTGTTGTTCCCAGTTTGGGGCTATTACTAATTAAGTAATTATGAACATTCATATGCAAGTGATTGCATGGACATAGGCTGCATTTCTCATAAATCCGTATGTGTGGAAGGGCTGTATCATATGGTAGGTGTATGCTTAATTTTTAAGAAATTGCCAAAGTGAACATTGAACACTTGAGTATGTCTTTGCTCATGCTTGTATGTTTACACATATTTGGAGTGAGGCTCTGCTCATTAATATCACACGGGGTTCAGGCTAATGGAGCAGCCACCATCTCAAATATTGATAGCTGTCCTGACAGAGGAAAAAGAAAGTTCCAGAAACATAACATGACTTTTTAGAAAATTTAACTAATAAATTTCATTTTTTGAGTAATTTTAGGTTCAAAGGAAAATTAAGCAGAAAGTGCAGAGTTGGTATTATATACCTTGTCTCCTCTACTTCACACAGATGTGCCTTTCCCGGTATTAAAATCCTGCACCAGACTCATAAATTTGTTACAATGTAAAAACCTAAATATTATTATCATTCAAAGTCCATAGATTACATTAGGGTTTAGTCTTGGTGTTCTACTTTTTATTAGTTTTAAAAAATGTATGATAACATGAATCTACCTCTGTAGAATAGTTTCACTACTTTAAAAATCCTCTGTGCTGCCTATTCATGCTTCCCTCTCCATTAGTTATTAATCTTACTCTTTCCACAGTCTTGCCATTTCGTGAATGTCTTATAGTTAAGTCATACAGTATATATACATTTTAGATTGTCTTCTTCCTCTTAGTAACATACACTTAGTATTTCTTCTTGTCTTTTTGTGGCTTGCTGGCTCATTTCTTTCTAATGATGAATAATATTCCATTGTCTAGGTGTACTAGTTTATTTATCCACTCACCCACTGAAGGACATTTTGATTGCTTTTGAGTTTTGGCAATTTTAATAAAGCTACTCTAAAGATCCATGTGCAAATTTCATGTGGATACAGTTTTTCAACTCCTTTGATTAAATACCAAGGTGCATATTTGATAATCACATTAATTTTTGTCTTTTGTACTTATAATTGGTTATGTAATTGGGTATATAATTGATCTCATTTTCTCTATTTCATGGGATATTAACTCAAAAATACTTTTCATTGTTACTCTAGAATTTGTAATATACATTCACAGCTAATCCAAATTTAATTTCAAATAACCTAACTTTACAAGTAGTGCAGATAACAACATAATCTGAATTCCTCCTTGTCATTTACATGCATGCAGAACTGGGTATTATGTTTTATATAGTTTTATTGCTTTGAACAAACTGTAGACATGAGTTTCCAGACCTTATATAGTTTTTTTTCTCTTTGAAAAACTTCTTTTAAATTTCTTGCAAGGCAGGTCCTTTACTGCTTATTGTCTGAGAAAGAGTTTGTTCTTTCCTTTTGAGAGATAATTTCAATTTCGAATAACACCAAATGAGGTTGGTGATGCTGTTCTTTTCTCCACTATCTAAGCATTTCACTTAACTTTCTTGCATGCATAATTTCTGAAGAGAAGTCAGATGTAATTCTTAACTTCTACAGATAAGCCCCCTCCCCTGCCTTGGCTACTTTCAAAATTCTGT
Organism: Solenodon paradoxus; assembly: GCA_004363575.1. Lineage (NCBI taxonomy): Eukaryota > Metazoa > Chordata > Mammalia > Eulipotyphla > Solenodontidae > Solenodon > Solenodon paradoxus. The sequence goes on along the minus strand of RJWH01001598.1, from coordinate 311,850 downwards.
CTTTGTCTTTGATTTTCTGCAGTTTGAATGTGATACCTTGTTGCAGATTTTTTAGTGTTTGATGTTCTCTGAAATTCATGAATCTGTGGTTTTTCATAAATTATGAAGAAATTCTCCAACACTGTCACTTCAAACATGGCTCCTGCTCCTTTCTCACTTTCTTCTCTTTCTGATATTCCCACTGCATGTATGTTATACCTTTGTAGTCATTCCACAGTTCTAAGATATTATCTTTGATGTTCTTTATTTTTTTCAATCTCCTTTCCTCTTTGCATCTCTGTTTTAGAAGTTTCTGTTGAACTATCCTCAAGCTCGATGATGTTTTTTCTCATCCAGACTCCTAAGTAATCTCTCAGAGTTATTCCTCATTCTTCTTACATGTCTTTTATGGATGACTCTTTAAATTCTTTCTTAGAATTTTCATTTCACTTCTTATATTATCCATCTGTTATATGTTGTCTACTCTTTCTATTGGAGCCTTTAAGCTATTAATTATGATTGTTTTAGATTCCCAGTCTGTAATTCCTGCTGTATTTTGCTGACTCTGATGCTTCATCAATATCTTCAAGCTATATTTTTTGCCTTTTAGAATTTTCTGCTGAAATCTGGACATGATGGGCTGACTGAAGGGAACTGCAGTAAATAGAACTTTAGTAAAGTAGTGGTAAGATATTAGGAGAGAAAAAGCATTCTGTAGTCTTTTAATTAAGTCTCAGGCTTAGGGTGAGCTTGCTCCTCTATGCTGTGAAAGGCACCAGGGCATCTGGGTTTCCCCTGCCTTGTAGGACAACATGGCTGGAGGGGGCTGGAGTGGAGATGGCCCTTCCTCCAGGTCAGTTGAATGCTGATAAAGTCACAGCAGGTTAGATTCTGTAAATAGTTATTGGAGTTTCTGATTCCCACTTACTCCAGTTGTAAGGTACTAATGTTGCTCCTAATTATGGCGGCCTGTGGTATTCACAGATGAGGCAGATTTCAACTACTATTTAATAGACAATTCCAACTCAACTGCTTAATCAACAGAAATAATTATAATCTCACAAATAAGAAGCCTGTAGATAGGGCTATAGTCCAGGGCAGATAACCCATGAGCTAAAAGATTTCATCAAGGACTTAGGCTTTTTCCACATTTCAATTCAATTCAATTCACCATCATGAGGGTCTTGTCTTCATCTCTGCTCACTGGTTATAACTGCTGGTTATAAATGACTTGGGATTCTCAGCAGCCAGGTCCAGACTAGACATCATCCAAAAGCAGGAAGGAGATCATCAATGGAGGAACTCTTTCCCAGAGGGTTCCCAGCAGATTTCATCTCACATTCTATTGACTCAAATTGTATCGAATGTTCTGGTGCAAACTAGCCATTAGCAAGGGGAATGATTCATTTAGGCAAGGAATATGAATAATTTTTATATTTTAAAATGGCTGAAAACATCAAGAATAATACTTCATGGCATGAAAAGTATATGGCATTCAAATGTCAGTGTCCACAAATAAAGCTTTATTGGAAAAAAAAAAATAGCTTCCCCTAAATCCAGACCTTGTTAAGAAGAAGGAAATGCTCTGGAGTATTGAAAACTTTTTTTTCTTTCCCTCTACTGAAAGCACAAAAACCTTCTCCAGAATTTACTGGGAGGATCTGGTAGAGATCTGGCAGGTAAATTTCACAAAATCATGAGGTCCTTTCTATGATTGCATCCTCCTGAAGTTTTTACCTCTTAGATTTGTTTACACTGAGTCTACAACAATTTCTCCATTACAGTCCTGTTTCTCTTTCCTGGCACTGGTTCCCATGGGGTTTTATGCAATAGCGAAGTGTGATTCTCTGTACCTACTGGTCTGCTTTTTTAATTTTGGAGGTGGTACTCTGTTCTGTAATTTCATTTCTTTGATAAAGCTAAGAAGAGTAGGTGATTGGTTTGTTAGACTGTTTGCTGGTGAAGACAGAGTTAAAACTTGTAAACTCCTTGAATTCTGGGTCACAAGCATGGAGACTACACTGACTTTAAAGTTCTTATTCCAAGACTGATGCATGTAACTCCCATACTTAACACAGGGTCATAACTAGTCACATTACCCCACTTATCACAGGTGGTCCATGAGGTGCCCTCTAAGTTGGGGTTCAGAAAGAGGAGAAAATATTTGGCAAAGAGCACTAATGCCTACCACAGTGGTCGACATATATTTTTATTACTGATGCAATTTGGACTGTCTCTGTTTAGATATGGAGACATAGCAGGAGTGCTGAAATCGATATTTCTCTTAGTGACTGACACAGGTGGACAGTCGTGACTGACACAGGTGGACAGTCACAGCCATTTCCCCAGAATGCCGGGGAAGCAGAATACATTCTCTCCACAGAGAATAGAAATGAGAGATCCAGAGAGGTTGAAAGTAGCATGCTCAGTTTCTTCTCCCAGATTTATCATTAGGAGACCGCTCCTCTGTCCTTAGTGAGAAGCAAGATTGAGAAGGCAATGGGTGAGATCAGAAATATTACCCTTTTGGGTAATACAGAATAATATACACATATATACAGAGAATAATATAGAAAACAACAATTCTGTTTTCTCACCAAAAAAATATGGTTTCTTGGAAACTCTTATAGAAACTGTGTGTCACTGATGATTCTTGTACCTCTGGCTGAATGTCTTTGGAACAAAAGGACTATCTTGAAAGTGGCAGATACCACCTCACTGTGGTATCTGTGATTCATTGAATCACATTACTCACAAGCCTCTATTTCAAAAAAACATATTGAGCATTATAACTCTTCACCTAGCGCATTGTTGACTACCTGAGGAGAAGATAATGGTCAGGTGGCAGAGGGTTGGGGAGGGAGTGCTGCTCTGGGAAGGTGAATGAAAGGAGCACAATTTGAAGTTCTGCTAGGAATGAGGCACTGTAACAAGTAATGAAACATGTATTTTTTCACTTACTATAACAATATTTGTTAAATTTTTACCACTTTCCAAGTGTCCCCTATTTTTTTGTTTAAAACAACAAGAATGTATTATCTTCAGAGGTCAGAAATTCAAAATAGGTCTTACTAGACTAATATGAGTGTCAGTAGAACTGAATTATTTTAAATGTTCTCAAGATGAAGCCATTTTCTTGCCTCTTCCAGTTCTTTGAGGTCGTTTGCATTACTTGGCTTAGGTCCCCTCGTTTCTCTTCAGAGTCAACAGCATTGCAGCTTCAGATCTCTCTCTGATTCTGACTTCTCCCTGTTATCTCCTCCTTTTTCCTTCCTCCTCCTCCTCTTCCACCTCCTCCTCCTCTCTTCTTCTTCCTCCTCCTCCACTGAGGTAGCTACACAATGTAAATTTTAAGCGTGCAGTTTCACTTTTCATCAAACAGATGCAATTGATCTCTTTCTACTCACAAAACATGCTGAATTGAACCCTCAGCTGTAGTGTATTTGTTAGCACCGTGGGCCAGATTGCCCCTGGATTTCAAACTTGGCTCTGTTCCCTGTATAAATTACTTTAGGTAATTCACGTGGTCCAGTGTCCTCATCTATAAAACTAAAGAGAGTCATGACTTCCCCTTCACAGGCTTCTTTGAAGAATATGCATCAATATGTGGCAAATACAAAGTGCTCTGGCGACACAGGTGATCGCTGTCACTGTTAGCCCCGCATTACAGGCCAGGAAGCTAACGGCTGATCAAGCTGACAATCACACAGGATATGATCTTCTCGGTGAGAGATGGAAAATGGGGCTCCCTCAGCACACATTTGTGTCACATTTGAGTCACAGACCTTTCTGACGCCCACGTCTGTCTCTACACATATTTCCCTCCAGTGCTGAGCTGGGAATAACTTCACTTGCGCATGTGGGTGCTGCAGGCTGGCTGCTGTTGGTGTGCCCTCTCCCCGAGACAGAATTCAGGGAGGCGGGTTGGAAGGGGCTGGCATTCCAGCCGTGCCCACTGCATCTGTGAACCTCCGTCAGCGAGCTCTGGGGCCTCTGACAGCACCGCCTCCTTTGGCTCAGGTTGGAAGGGCAACTGGTGAAATCCTGAGACGGGTTGGTTGAAAGAAGTTTCTGTGTGATTTTCCTACAGAACTACTTTTTGTAAACAGTTTCCCAGACAGCAAGAGGAAACCAGGTTCCAGTAAAAACAAGGCACTTAAGAAGACATAGGAAGGAAGTTGTGTGGGTGTCTGAGAATACCTGCATGGGTTCTGGATGCTCATTTAGTCCCTTAAGTGTGGCCCAGGGATTTGATCAACACTTTGGAATAAAGATGAGAATAATCCTACTGGTTCCTAGGACCCAACATCTGTGCCTTCTGGGGTGGGGGGGTCACCCTATTATGCCTAAAACCTCTCACATTCATCATTCATGACACCCAAGGAATTTTAAGCCCTTTCTCATGTTCACATTTTATATGATGTTTACTTTTTTAAACCTTCTGTGACTGCTATCTGAAGATTCACAGCGATTCTGCTGCAGTGGGCAGGACCAGAGTGGAGATGCCCATTTTTCAGACGAGTAAGCAGAATAGACTTCCTGCCCAAGGTTACATAGCTGGCTGGGGTGGCAATGAGTCTTAATAAGAAGCCCATTAAATGGGATGGTGTGTGTCTCTGGGAAGAGGGAGCAGGTGCAGCCAGAGAGAGTGAGTAGAGACTGGGAGAAGTGTGAAAGTAGACGTTCCGTTTTCTGCACCGTTGCAGCCTACTGTCTGGCTGGTGCCTGACCATCACAGAGTATTTCTTTAGATACATTGCAAGGAAACCACCAAAACTCAGGATTGGCTTGGGAAAATGGGAGGCTTGAGTTTGAATGTTGCAGAAGCAGAAATACTGGCTGGACTGGGAATAATGAACATTTTTAAATGGTCATCTTATGGAAAGCAATATATAAATTTAATACAATCCCCATTAAAATCCCACCAGCTTATTTCATGGAAATAGAACAAAAAATCTGGAAACAACAAATGCTGGCGAGGATGTGTAGAAATGGGAACACTTTTACACTGTTGGTGGGAGTGCAAATCGGTGCAACCCCTATGGAGATTCTTCAAAAAGTTGAAGATGGAAATTCCATATGATACTGTCATTCCACTTCTGGGTATTTACCCGAAAGACACAAAATAACCCATCCGCAGAGATGTATGCATCCCCTTGTTTACTGCAGCCCTATTCACTATAGCTAAGAACTGGAAATCACCTGAGTGCCCAACATCAGATGAATGGATCAAGAAGAGTGGTGCATATACACAATGGAATACTACACAGCCCTTAGAAGAGAGGGAACCCTGCAATTTGAATCAACATGATGGATCTAGAGGGGATGATACTAAGTGAAACAAGTCAACAGAAGAAAGATGGAGACCAGAGGATCTCACTCACAGTGGAACATGAATAGGCAAAACAAAGGAACAGATGAAACATAACCAACCCAGGAACATTTGCGACAGAACTGAGATTAGCAGTAGGCAACAGGCCTGTAGCAGAGCCCACTGGACAGTGATGAAAAACATTCAGTGATTTGGTGGAAGGCAGGGTGTGTTAACATATATCTGAGGAATAGAGAAACGACACATATGGGGAACTACGCATATGCGCTTATTTTAATTTGTAAGCAGAGTTACTGCAATAAAATACAAATAAATAAATACACACATACATACATACATAGATAAATAAAAAGAAATGCTGGCTGGGGAGAGTCCAGGAAGTGACATGGGGGGGTCTGATGTCTAGTAAGGTGTGTATAAATGAGTGACTGCCTGTAAATGTGCTTTTCAACTGCACCTTACAGTAGCAATAAAATATGCTGCTTTCTCTAGGTATTGGTCAAAAAAGAAGGGCCTGGGACCAGGGAGCAGAATGAAATATCTTTCTCTGCTTCTGTATTGCCCCAGAGATTTGTCAACCAGCACCCCTTCAGCACCGCTTCAGTATCTTTCACACCTGCTCTGTCCTCCCTTCCCTCCAAACTGATGCCCCAGCTGCTCCAGGTAATCTAAGGTCATCTTCCTCCTCCAGGGAGAAGATCCTTGTGCCCTGTTAAAGAGAGACAAATGGGCTCTCTTCCTCCTTCAGGGGGACAGTGCAGGGAGACAGGTATCCTTGGGATTCCCCACATGGAGGTCTCATGCACCCACCCTGGGCCTTCAGTAACTTCCCCCTCCACTGTCCATGCTCCAAACCAGAGGCCCAGGTGTACACTCCAGATGAGTCATAGTTATCTTTTCAGAGAACACACAGGGTAGACAGTCTGCTCTTGGGATGCTGGGAGAGCGCCGAGAGTGAGCTCATTAGGTGTAGAAACTCAGAAAGCATCACAGGGCTCTCAGAGATGGTCTGTGTCTCTCTCGCCCCTCCACTGGCCTCAGTGGGGCTGTCCTCTGCTCTTTCTCTCCGAGATTTCCCAGTTTCTCAGCTGCCTTGTTAGACCCACCACCAGACTTTCACTAGGAGACATCACTGCTGTTCTGTGAGTGCAAATGCTTTCTGTTGCTGGGAAGAGTGCTTTCAGTTTTGAAAATCTGGATGGGCTGGAGAGGAGGCTAACCTAGAGAGAGCGTCAAGCTGAATAAATACCAGTGAGTAATAGCAGTCCTAACGACAGCACTGAGGGTTAATTGAACCTTCTACAGGCCAGCACTGTGTTAATTGTGCTGCTTTATTTGAACCTAGTCCTCACAACAGTATAGGAAGATATGACACCCACAGTGGAAGATGGAAAGCAGACCCAGAGACTTTGCCCAGAGACAAAGTATGTGAAGGTAAGCAGATTTCAGAACTTCAACTTAGTCACAGGCCTATCTGACTCCCACATCAGTCTCTACACACATTTCTCTCCGATGCCGAGCTGGGAATAACTTCACTTGCGCATGTGGGTGCTGCAGGCTGGCTGCTGTTGGTGTGCCCTCTCCCCGAGACAGAATTCAGGGAGGCGGGGTGGAAGGGGATGGCATTCCAGCCGTGCCCACTGTGTCTATGAACCTCCAGCAACATACTATGGGGCCTCTGACCTCAGCGCCTGCCATCCTTCACCCCCTTACTCCTGATCTGGTCACACTGACCTCAATGCACCCAGCATTTCCCTGTCTCAAGGACTTTGTGCTTCCTGTTCTCATTCTGGAAAGTTCTTCACCCTGATCACTTCTGGGTTCATCTCCTCACTTCCCTCAGGTCTATGTAAATATCATCTTAACTGAAAGCTTGCTTCTAATGTTTGTGTATATAAATGCACCCCCATTCCTCCACCACCCAGGGCCTCTCTCCCTTTCTACTGCTTTGTTCTCTTCACAGCTCCCGCCCCCACCTGCAGAGTGTACGTGCACACACACGAGTGTGTGTTTGTAACTCCACTCACACATTTGTGCGTCACCCTCATGAAGTCTCCTGTCAGTAGGAATTAATCCCTCTGTTCTTGGAAATTCTGGAACACTTTCTGTATCTTTCTAATAAGTCAGCTAAACCAAAGCGATTCAAACAGGCACTGGTTTGAAATCTATCAAATACAAGTACATGTCCTTCTTTGGATTAGTAACTAGATGACTAATAATCCAGACACTCTCAATTTCTCTTCCTGCATTTATAAGAAGAAAGTGCAAAATGTCACATTTCTTTCACTGCACAAATATTTCTTGAAAATCTGTTGTGCCAGGCACTTTATATGTATGTTTGTGATTCATCCTAAAACAAAAGACACAAAGGATTCCTGAGCTCATGAAGTTTATATTCAAATGATCATGGGTATGAGGATTTGAATATCACCAAATGCCAACTTGACATAAAATATTCTAGCATTTATTTTTGGTTATTGGTTATTTGGTTATTATCTTGTCATCTGTCCTCCTTTTTCCTCTTACATATTTCTAGGAACATTGACCAAATCTATAGCCCCAGGAATAAATCCTCGCCATTGTGGTCCCATTTAGTTTGTCAGTGGTGGGGTAAGGATGCAAATGTGACAACAAATATCTGGACAGTGAACTGAGAGAAGGGACTGATGGGAAAGGTATCTTTTCTTTGCCTCTGGAAATTGTCACGTACAGATGCTGTGTCTAGATCTGGCACTGAGGGATTGTATCACTTCCTAAACTGAGGAAGAAACCCACAGGGAAGATGTAGAGAAGAGACACATGAAGAAACTGGGTTCTTGATGATATTATCAGCTACAAACTCATTCAACTTTAAAACCTACCCCACCTTTGAACTTGCTGCTACCTTTTCAAATGACTGATGCCAGCGTGATTAGCATTTTCTGTTACTTGCATCCCAAGGCACTTTCACTGGCAGGCAGTATTGCTAGGATACCATTTCTCCTGCTTATTATAACACCATGGAGAGTTGGATATGTATCACGTTTCTGTTTGTGTTCATGTTCCTCGGCACTCACTGTACCATGTTGGGTATAGAGTGAATGATGAATGCATACTTCAATAAAAATGTATGCACAGCTCTATATTTATTCCTTGGTATGTATAAAATGTTTTAGACTTTTTGTAGGTCTCAAGTTCAGGGTTTTATATTGTCATATAAAAGAATAATAAATACAAACTTACTTCCAAATATTTGGATCTGGCCGATGCAACTTAAAAAAAAAGCACTTAAAATTTTAAATCCGTGCATGTTAAGTCCAGATTCTCAGATTTAGTGTGCCTGAGATGTATTTGCTTGAAGTAATGGCCTATTATACAAGTCAGCACAAATACCTTTTTGAAAATTTCAAAAAAAAAATCTTTTAAGGAAAGGCATAGGCAGGAATGAAGGCAAGTAGACAGACATGAAGGAAGAGAAAAGGGGAGGGAGTATCTTTATTTAATCTTGTTTAGTTGTTCACACTGGTTGTTTCCCCGCAGACTGGGGACTTGAAGCCAGTGGTATATGGTTTGCTCCTTCAGAGGTGATTGACCTAACTGCTACTTCATCAGGGTGCACCGCTAAATGTATTTCATAAAACTCTATGAGTGTGACTGAGACTGCAGCTCCACTTCATGAGCAAGGGCGGCCCATGCCCTGATGTCTGCTGTGTATTTGTGCAAGCATGCTAAAGGAGGGCAGGGCCCACCCTGCCCCATGATTCTGTTCAATGAGCTCATGGGAACTGGACAAGGTGTGCCCTGGGGAGTGAGCTGACAGCTTGAGGTCTGGTGAGGTAGTGTTGGCATATGTCATTGGCCAAGTACTCTGCTTCCTCAGGTGGAAAAGCTGAGAAAAAGACAGCAGGAAGACAACTGGTCTAACTCAGAAGCACAGTGAGGATTAGTGGGGAGAATTCTCACTGCTCCCCAGTGTAGGTCTGCTCTTCCAGAGAGTGGGCCCTGCGATTGAATTCTGTTTAATGTTCAACAACGATTTCATGTTAGACACTGTGGGGGATTTAAAGATGAGAAAGTTGCACTCTTCCCTGAAGATGCTAACCATTTAGTAGGAAAATGCGGCAAGTCGATGATGATTTATTCATATGTGTTATTCAATATTCATTCAACTCTTAGCAACTTGAAATTAAGCAGTGAATAGTGCAGATGTGGTCTCCACTTAATGGAGTGTGTATTCTAACAGAGACATAAATCAAAGCATTAGTTGCCTCATCAACGACTTAACTACATCTGCGAGATGTGCCTCAGAGGACATGTACAGGATACCACAAGTGTATTCACAGGGATAAAATCCAAATTGAGGGTCCTCTTATTTCCATTGGACAGATGAGAAATCTCATAAGGAATTAAAGAACTTGCCCAACTCCACTTAGACATAACAGAGCCAAACCATCACTTTCTACTTCTTAATTGCTCTGCTCTGCAAGAAGCTTTCGTGAGCTCCAGGTTTTCTCTGGAGCAGTTGGATGAAGAAGCCTAGCAACCCAAATGACAATGCAGTAAGTGCCAGGGGAGTGGTACAGCCCCCTGCAGTGGAACATTTGAGAACAATTCCTTTTGTCCGAGAGAAACATGAATGACTTCCTGGGGCGGATATCATTTCATATAGACTCTGAAAGAAACAGGAAAGAATTTCTTCAGGGAAAAAGAGGTCAAGGGTAAAGTGAGCATTCCAGGCAGAGAAGAGTGTATAGGACAAGGAGTTAGTGGAAGCAGAGTGGTTACTGATAGGACAAGCCCCCACCACCCCGAAAGGCCTGGGTGCTGCCATTTTGTTCTGGGAACTCTGTATGTGTGGCATTTCGGGGGGGAATCTCCGTTGGCCTGTCTCAGTGTTTCCTTGTGGCTGTGGAGGCAGGTCCTAGGCACTCTTCTCAGTGCCTTCTGATGAGGATCCTCATTGTTTTGAATAATGTCTTATTAGCATCTTAATGAATTTCTAAACAGACTGTGCCTCAGACTCTCAGCAATGCCATCCCGTGAATCCTGCCTCAACTTCCCCCACCCCTATAAAGAGCCGAGAATCCTTGACCCCAAGGCTGGCTTACTCCTTTACTGAGCCAGCCCGCTTCCGAAGTTTCAAAACAAAATCTTTTGGATATTTGAAGCGTTTCTCTGGTCACTCCTTTCCACACTCCCGAACTAAAGCCCAAAATATCCTGAATCTTTGGGGGAACCTTACTTAAGAGGTCCTCACCATCTCTCTCTCCTACTCTGCGTATTTCTTCCTGACATTCTACTAGCATATTCGGTGCTTGCAGGCATGTGAACACACACAAAATTGTAGCTATTGCTGGAATACTCCTTAGGGTCCCCATGTTAACAACTCTTGAGCAGCAAAGAAACCAAAGTCAGCATCTATCCCAACATGAGAGCAATATGTCGCTGCTGCCCTCCAGTCATTCTGAATTCTAGTTTGGGAAGTGAAGACGTTGGAAAGCAACTTAGTTTAAGGAAAGGATGCTAACAGTGATGCATACACAGGGACAGGAAACATCCAGAATTCAGACATGACAATTTGTGACCAACACACTCAAGACCTTTTGAACTGGAAGGGACCCATAGATTTTCCAGTTGAAAGCTCCCATTTTAATGCTCATGAATTGAAGTTCGCAGTGGAAAATGACTCCCCTAAAGGCATTCAGTCTTTTATTCAACAATTTTGTTCCCTCACCCCGGTTCTTTCTCCCTTTTTCCTATCAAACAGATCCAATCACAGTGATGCACAATGATTACCTCAGGATGTGTCTTGGTGATGTGCATTTTTTTCCCTATCCACCTCCTACCTTTGGTTTTGTACTTTTGTTTTACTCTATTCTATTCTATTCTACTGCTACCTTTGACTGAACATCAGCATGGACCAAGAGACTCTGCTGGTTGACTTGCAGACATCAACTTTTGCAATCATACATCCACCCCGTAAATTACAGATATTCTTTTTATACGTGCGAAAACAGACACTGGACGCTCAGAGTGCTTTTCTCCAGTTCACACAGCCAGTGTTTTGATGAGCCAGGATTTCAACCCATGTCTGAGTCAAAGCCTACTCACATATCCAATCAGCGACAATGCCTCTTCACACCATGCCGCCCTCATGTAAACCTGTTTGCTTTTTCTGCTAAGAGCACTGATGGGCTAATAATCTATAACCCTTTTTTTTTTTTTTTTTTTAAAGAATAGGTGCAGGCAGGAATGAAGGCAAGTAGGCAGGCAGAGAGGAGGAAGAAGCATTTCGTTGATTATTTTAGTTGCTCATCTTGGTTGTTTCCTTAATCTCAGGATATGAACCTGGGTCCTAGGGATGTAGGTGGACTATGCCTGGAACACAAAACCGACAGGACACCAGGGTGCCACCTTGTATAAAATCTTGTGACACGGTGTCCCTACATACAAATAGCATAGTTTCTCCTTTATGAGTGTATTTCTTCCAGGTACCATCTATTTCCAATGGCTAGTGTTTCCAGGTAAGACTTTCTGAAAATTTCTATTATTCTCTTTTTTTGTCTAGACAAATTATGAGATTTTCAATAATAACTGCTGTTGGTTTCTTATTTTAAAAGATTATATAATCCTTTAGATGAGGAGGGGAAGCATTGCTCACCTTACCTGTCTTCATTTTGAATAACCACTTAATTTCCATAGTTCATATATACCTCTTTGGAAAAGACAGACTCCATTTAATCTGATACCCAAAAGGAAATGATGGCCTGTCTCTTTGTTTTCAACACCTTTCCCATGGGGTGTCAACAGTGGCTCTTATTCTGGATCCATTTAGATTGGGCTGGAACGAGAGAACATTATCTCCATTTCCAGAATGCTCTTGAATAAGACTACATGTCGAATTGCCATACATTACTCAGGAATGTCAGGATGGACTTTTGCCACTTACTGTAAATTTACAGTTCTCCATCCTCTTCCAAACTCCTCGTGTTTCTTTTGATGTGAAAAAGCAATTTAAAAATTGTACCATATCTAATATAACACATGGGCATATTCACTACACACATTCTTTTAGTTAAAAGAATCGGTACACTGCCTTTTGCTGACAGTTAACACCAATGCTTCAATGCCATTTTCTATTATTGATTTACGAGGTGCATACTCAAAGCAAATTAGGGAATAAATCATTGATGACATTGATTTGCTTACCAGTTCTCCAGTAAGTGTGTATAATTAATTGTGGGTGTGCTACCTGTCTCTGCTAGTTGACACCTTCCCACAGTTCTTGGCCTCTCCTCTGCATTGTACTGTTACATTGTGGAATCAATGGAAAGCACTGGTAGCATATCTGAAGGTGTAACGTGGGTGAGAGCTGAAACTGTCAATACATCTGATGTGCTGAGGTGGAAAAGGAACTTTTGCACACTCCTCTGGAGAGGGGAGAAGAAGACTGGTGGGGAGGAAGATTCTGCAGCTCACTGTTTCAAAGAGTTTGCATTGGTCTAAGTAATGCTTCTGGGTCCAGTTATTTCTCAATCAGGGTGGCCACAATAAAGTGGTTTATGTTCATAGTCATGCTTGAGAAGAGTCTGGGTCTGCAGGTGCCAGGTAAAACAAACAGGTGTCTCATACTTTTGTTTGATCAGAGCCTGCTCTTGAAAAAGCATGTGTCTTCTTTGACTGCAGAAGGGAAATCAGTGCATCTTCAAGGGGAAGCTTCTTAAGAGACAGTGGGATGAGTTTGGTGAGTGTATTTCCTCTAAAATGTGGTTTATATGACAGAAATGCCACTTGTTCTTACATGTTAGTGTGACCTAGAGCAAATTACTTACCTTCTTGACCTCAGTTTCCTTATCTATGAAGACGGAAATAATAAGAGTGGTTAATTCTTTGGATTGTAAGGTTTAAGTGAGATTTAAACTCTAGTGAGACTGGAATTTGGCATGTGGCTATCACCAGATGGGCACCATTATTATTTATTATTCTGGAATTCACGGATGGGCTTGTGTGTATATCTACAAATCTGAAGATCTATGCAAAGTTTGTGTGTATGTATATGTTTTAGAGGAATGGGCTGATGCCACTCATTACAGTCTCAAAGAGTTCTCAAACTTCCTAATAGTTAGAGGCTCCCTGCCCTAGGGGGCTCCTAACCTGAGCTTTCTTCCCTACTTTGACAAGCTGTTCTATCTGCGTGCTATAGAGCACCCGAAATCTCCCTCCCTTCCAGTGATGAGACTACTAACCATAATAATAATAGCAGTTAATATTTATAGAGCATATATAGAGCATATATTATTTGAGAGATCACAAGTAGGCTGCTAATTTTTCTTTGCGATTCAAGTTTCCTGTTTGTAGAGCTGTTGTGAAAATCGAATGAGATAATGTAAAGAGAGGAATGTTATTTTGTGGGCATCTAGAACACAGCAGTCCTCATTAGTTTCCTGCTTTTGTGTATCTTCTTTGTTGTTTTCTCGAAGTAAACTAGGCCGCTTTTGAATCAACTTAGAAAGTCTTCATTAAACACTTTATGGTAAACACTTTCCTAAGACATGAAAAATAGATGATAATAGCAATATGTCTATAGCATTTTACCAAGCTCTGCCCAATATAATGTCACAAAGTGCAAGAAGCATGCCAATTATTTATTTAATTAATTAATTAAAACCCTCAATTCAGGACCTACCATTGTCCAACACTGTGCTAAAGACTTGGTTTCTGCCCTCAAGGAATTTGCCTCCCCTTAGTGAGCGATTCTGCCAAGCAAATGGGCAATTAATAGTTTCTGTGATTGGAGGCATTTAATCAGACTGAAGAGATAGAAAAGTTTTTCTGGAGGAGGTGACACTTGAAAGAGTTGAGTGTGGATGTATGAGGGAAGACATTTCAGTAGAGGACCAGACTTTGCAAAGACTGATGTCTCAAGGAGCTAAGGTGGATTAGAGATTATAATAAAAGAGTTTGGTTATAACTCTAGCTACCAACCCTGGCCCAGTAGGGTCTGGCCCCTGGCTCTTTTGAAGACCACATTTTCCACAGCTTTCTTCCTCTCTCACCAAGATCCAGTCACACTGGCCCTTTTTTGCTCCTGGAATATTGAGCCTGTTCCTGACACAACGTGGTCTCCTGTGGAGTATCCAACACCAGATTGTCCCAAGGTTGCCTCTTTCTTACACTCTAAGTTTCCACTCAAGAGTGACCTCCTCAAAGAGGCCTACCAGACCACCCAATCAGATTCATCACCCTCTAGTAACTCTCTTTGTTTTTTTCTTTTTTCAATAATATAATAATAATTGCATTGTTATTTCTTTTGTTTACAAAGGTATACTCATTTTAAGATGCTGAACTCTCTTCTCAGTCTATGGGTATGCCATATCACACCTGCCACCAGAGTCCAGCATCCTTTTCCACTATCTTGTTCCCTATCTCCTTCCCTCGCTCCTTCCCACTCCCTTTGACAGCCATCATCTTGTGTCCTGTGGATTTTTGTTGGGGTTTAGCTGTTTATGTGTTTCATTTCCTTATCCACCTATGAGTGAAACCATCCTGTATGTCTCTTTTTCTTTCTGACTTATTTCACTTAACATGATCCCCTCTAGTTCCATCCAGATTATTGCAAAGGGCACAATTTAATTTTTCAATAGCTGCATAGAATTCCATTGAGTATTAGAGCACAGCTTCTGTATCCAGTCATCTGTTGATGTGCATTTGGGTTGTTTTCATGTCAAGGTTATTGTGAACTGTGCGGCTATGAATATAGGGGTGCAGATTTTTTTTTCCTGATTAACGGTTTTGTATATCTGGGTGTATGTCTCGGGTGGGATTTGTGGATCAAATGGCAGTTCCAACTTTATTTTTCTGAGTAATCTCCATACTTTTTTTACAGAGAGCTTGTACTAATTTTATATTCCCATTGACATTCTTTTTTTTCTGCATTCTTTCCAACACTTGTTATTTCTAGACTTTGGATATAGGCCACTCAGTGGTGTGAGGTGGCATCTCACTGTTGTTTTTAAAACACCTCAGGGCCTCAACCTCAAAGAGATCTTTGGAGAAAGATGGCTACAGCAAAAATAACCAAAGTAAGGCTAAATAATTGGAGCTACATAAAGCTAAAAAACTTCTACAAAACAAAAGAAACTGCCACTAAAACAAACCCACTGAATTTAAGAAGACAGTCACAAAACGTACGTTAGGTAAGAGTTTAATCTCCACAAGATACAAAGAGCTCACACATCTCAGCAGCAAAAAATAAATACCCACTCAAAAAATGGGCAAAACTAAATAGACACCTATCCAAAGAAGACACACAGATGGCCTACAGACGCATGAAAAAAAAAAAAAAGTTCTGCATCAGTAACTCTCTTTGTATCCTCATGGAACTTGACTATTTGAAATATTTCTACCTTTCATGAAAGTCATCAATATTCCAGATTTTGAAGCTTCTGGTAGCCTGACTAAGGGCTTTCTGTTCACAACCCTCCACTAAGACTCAGTGGAAAAGAAGTATGAGGGAAGCAAACCTTTGTTGTTTTAAAACACTAAGTTCTTGGTATTATTTGTTACCTTCCCATAACATAGCCCATCCTGACATATACATTGCTGTATTCCCCTGTCTCGGGATAGTCAGGCACATGATTAAGTATTTGTGCTTAAATGTTGACCAAATGAGTATGAAAAGGAGAAAAGAGGATAGGAAGAGGAGGGAAGGGAAAAAGTTGGAGAGAATTAGCATGAAGCTAACTAAAGAAACTCATATTGGGTCATCTTCTCTGGAATGATAGGCGAAACGAACAAAAATTCACCTAGAAAAATAAAGACTCCGAAGTCTTAACTATAATGACAAAGGACAGCATATTTCGGAGTCGTCATGGAATCTGGGATGTTAGAAGATCATCAGTAAATCCCTGAGTCTGGTACTTTTAGTCTTCCTTGGTGCCTGTGGCCTCCTGAGAGAGAGTATATGGATGCTCTTGCAGAAGATTCTTTTGCATCTAGGTCCTTGATCCAGTAGTGACTTCCTGGCCTTTAATGCAAAAGCCTTCTCTCTTGCTAACCCTGCATCAACCACATCCAGGTTCTCACTAGAATGTGACTCTCACCTCTGTGATTATGTCTGACCCAAAAGGCTCGCAGTTTTGATGTTCACTGGGTCTCAACACACTCCTGGCTGCAGGGTCCCATCAAATAAAGAATGAGATCAATTAGAAACAGATGCCTTGCACAGCCATCAGATCTCTCTCTGTCTAATCTCTCAAAACCACACCAGGCTGTTTCTCAGGGCTCAGGAAGACTCTGATTGGTGACGTAGCAGTGTGAAGGGCCGCCAAATTGTTGGCATTCTTTTGTTCTGAGGAGAATAAACTAGTTTCAGCTAAAATAAGAACCAGATTGTCCCAAAAATGTCTAAGTCTTAGACATGCTGGTTAAAAACAACTTCTAGAGTGTTTGAATGAGAACTTTTCCCAAGGGTAGCTTGGCGAAGGAGGAGCAGCTGCCAGATACTGCATCATTAACTAAATACCACAGAAAATGGCTCTATATTTTATTGCTGTTTGTGTTAAACTATGGAGAACAAGAAATTGGAAAGTCCTAAACTGAGCCATATTCATAGAATGGAAAGTAAAATGCCCCAGCTGTTCTGTTCAGGGAAGGATAATTCATAAACAGAGAAACAGGCAACATATTTTTGGATTTGGCTTAGCATCTGGTTGGAAACCATCGTGCTGGAAGAATGATTCTGGCCACCAAGCAACACACCTCACTTTCTCTCCTCCATGTTTCTGAAGATGAGTCTCAATACCATCTTAAAAGAAGGCATATGTGAGACTGTTCATCAAAGTGCTTTGATCCATTTGGTGAACAATTTCTTGCATACATGGGAATTGCACAGCGGTGCATACCAGAGCAGCTGTTCTTACTCCTAAATTTGGTTTAAAAAGAAAAGGGAAGTGACAGAAAAAAAAAGAAAAGACTCCTACTATCTCCATTTAGGATCCTATTAGAGCTTCCATTCAAGTCTGGAAAAATTCATCTAATGACATCTGCTTGACCTCCTGGGAAATGGAAGAGGGGTGGGGCTTGCCAACAAGATAACTTCCTGCCTCCTTCACTTCCTGCAGCTTCCCGCCTCAGCAGTGCCATGGCTATCTTCCAGTGGGCCCTGGATACTCTGCTATCAGAGACCCCACCCTGCATGTTCCTGTCTGCATCTGGAGGCCCTGTGGCCTCTGACTGTTGGCCTACTAGAGCAAGGCAGACTTTCTCAGCCCAACAAAGGCATTGGCTCTGGAGACAAGATGTTAGAGAGGACACAAGAAGCTGATGGGTAAGGAATTTCAAGGTCTTTATGGAGAGCCCAGTGAAAAATATGGGTCAAGATTTATTTTTCTTTTATTTCTTCAGGAATGTTGGACTCTGTTATTCCCTTTGAATAAAAGCATGGAAAAACATAAGTAAAATCCACTTCGTTCAATTATGTTTGTAGATTAATTTCTTCTCTTCAACAGTTTTTGCGCTACAAAACTAGACATTTCATATGATTCCAACTACTGTATTATTTTTAACACTGTGTTGGGCACTGAGGATAAAAAGAACAGTGAACGCAGGTCCTTCAGAAAACTTAGCATCCAATAAAGGAGATAGGCATCTAAGTGGATGATCGCAGACCATTGTGAACAGTGTAATTGTAGAAGTACCTCCATGGAACAGAAGGGAGTTTGTGGCAAATCCTGCTTGACCAGAATAGAAAAGTTACAGATTCTGTTATTAAAATACCTCAGGTACCACATGAGTTTCTTTGTTTAAGACTTACTTTCTACCAGTACTTATGGAAAAGGAGACTTGTAACATTCTTTTTTAATACATATTTTTTATTTTTGGGTGAATTTAGGCTTATTGAAAATTTACCAACGTAGTTCAGAGAGCTACCATACACCCATCATCCAGCGTCCCCTAATCTTAACAGTTATGGTACGTTTATCAAAAATAAGAAATAGGTATTGGTTTAAGTCATTAACTAAACTCTAGATTTTCACCAGTTTTCCTTCTACTCTCTTTGGTCCACATTGCATTTAAAAGTAGCAATATTAAAATGCAAATTCTTTGACACTCCTCTCATTAGAAAGTGAGGTCTGTCTCCTTGCCTTGAAACTGAACAGAAGTTGGCAACTATTTTGTGAATAGAGTATAGTGGAAATAATGACCTATGACTTCCCAAGTCTAGGTCATAAAAGGGGACTCATGTTAAAGTCTCCATGTAAGCAGACCCATGGTCCTGAGTCACCTTGCTGGGAGGAAGCCCAACCTAGGAAGCCCACACAGAGAGACAATATGGAGAAATGTGGAGACTACACAGAGAGAGACTCAGCCATGCTACAGCCTCCAACCCACAGCTGCTTCAACCCCACACTGTTCCAGCTCTAGTCACGTCAGACTGCAGCCAAGTGAGAGAGCTAGACTCACAGCTTCCCAGTCATGGATCTCCGTGAGAGGTATTATAATGATTGTTTTTTTTTAAGGTACTATGTTTTGGGGGTTTTTGTCATGCAGCAGTAGATACATGGAATAAGATGGGTCCAGCAGCTGATCTTAAATGAGGTATGGAACTCATTCACATAATTCTGACATTTCAGTTTCATTTTCTGCATATTCAGTGAGTCCCTACTAGATGCCAGGTACTAGACTAGATGCTGGGAGAACTAGGTAACTAAATAAATGTTTGTCCTTGAAGGATTCACAATCATAAAGAAAAGCAGACAATTAAACAGATGTCACAATAGAATACGTTAAGGCCAAATGTCATGAAATGAGGGAAGAGGGACTCATTTCCGAGAGACACGATGGATTCCCTTTGCTTGAACCAGAACTTACAGGATGAATCAGTTTTCCATTGAGGAAAGGAGTGAGAGTGCAAGGCATGTTTGGGGAACCCAGAATAACTCTGGTTAGCTGAAAACACAGGGTTTGTTTGCATGAATGAATGTTTGGGTTGGGGGCAAAGTCATGCATGACTTAGGTAGTAATAGTGAAAAAGTCTGAAGAGGGAGACTGAAGTGTAGTTTCCAGAGTGGATTCTGGGGTCAGAAGCGGAATGTCAGTGGGTCTGATTCTCCCTCCAGAAACTTCTCAAGGAGATGATGCTTAAATGTTAGTCACTTGTACCCTCAGGAATTTGGACTTAAAATATACATCCACTGCATGCAGCTTGACCTTCTCGAAGAATAAACTTGGAAAATGACTAGAGGTTAGGGTTCGAAACCTCTGAGCAAGTCTGTCAAAGTGCTGGTCAAAGGGTTTTATTTCCATGGTTTGTCCTTTCCGCGGAACTGAGTGTACGGGGTGGTAGGGAGGGAGTGCGGAATGAAAACATGCACATTCAAAAGTAAACAGAATTTAGGTGAAAGGAAATCGAATAAACCCCATGAAAGCAACAACTGGACACTGAAATGGAAAAAGGTTTTAAGGACAATAAACTCAAGATGGTATAAGTCAGAGAAAGAAGTTTGACAGGAGAGGAAAGGAGCTGTCAAGGGGCTGGAGAGAGTCTGTAACTTGGGGATTTGAACTAGCGCATATGCCAAATGGTTCCTTCTTCTCTTTAATCTAGTTTGAGTTTGCCTCTGTGCCTTGCAAAGAAAGGGGTCTTAACTAATTCTCCAGGCTTATATATACTTCCTCATAGATATCCCTCCAAATGTGGATACTCAAGGAGATGAACTAATTTGCCCAAAGTCACACAACTGGCAAATGGAAGAACTGGATCTGAACTGAAATGTTTTACCTCCAAGATGGTGCTATTTTAAGAAGCAAGGACAGTACCCCATGCCCATTGCCTGTATTTTATCTGTCTCTGTCTCTCTAACAGCCTGTCCTTTCTCTCCTCATTCCCTCCGCTAACGAAAGATGTTGGATGCCCAGAAGCTATCTTGGGCTTTTGAAAACTCTGAATAATAGGAAAGAATATCACAGCAGAAGATGACATCACTGATTCTCAACTCTCATTTATTTCTCAGCTTGGGGAGGGGAGAGAGAGACAGAGAGAGAGAGAGAGAGATCCTCTCAGTTGCTACTCAAGGAAGGCAAGGCAAGGCAAGAAGTTTCATCTGCTTGGACTTCTATAACAAAACACAATAAATTGGGTGATTTAAACAGCAGTTATTTTCTCTCAGTGTGTCAGCATGGTCAGTTTCTGGTGAGGGCCCTCTTGCCGCCTTGTGGACAGTCAGCCTCTCACTATCTCCTCACATGGCCTTTTCTCAGTGTGACACGTCTTCATTTTCTTGTAAGGCCGCAGTCCTGTGGGATCAGGCTCACACTTTA
Source organism: Solenodon paradoxus (assembly GCA_004363575.1). Taxonomy (NCBI): domain Eukaryota; kingdom Metazoa; phylum Chordata; class Mammalia; order Eulipotyphla; family Solenodontidae; genus Solenodon; species Solenodon paradoxus. The sequence goes on along the minus strand of RJWH01001598.1, from coordinate 291,239 downwards.
TGATCTCATGGGGACCTTTAACTACCTTCTAAAATCTCCATCTCTAAATAGTTCACATTACAGTTAGGGCTTCAACATGTCAACAGGGAGGGCTTACACATTTCAGTCCCCGGCGGCAAGGCAGGTAATATTAGGATTGCTGCCTGTCCCTCTTTAGCAATGTTATCTTGGCATCCAGCCCTCTTTGAAATAGCATCCCAGTTTCAATCATAGTTTGCTAAAAATTAATTTGGGAAAGCACGCCCACAAACAAGCTCCAAATTGCCCAATAGTTTGCTCCAATAGGGGTGTCACACTCTCCCCTCCTGAACATGTGCCTTCTCCCCATACTCCAATTGGTCCCAGTTTGAACTCTAAATATTATGACAAATCTAGGTAATATTACCATAATTTCACAGATTAGGGGCTCAGAGGAATTATCTCACAGCCAGGAAGTAGCCGAGTTGGAATATGAGATCAAGTCTCTGACTCCAAAACCCACAATCTTCAATCCAAAAAATATTGATGCATTCTCGCCATTACAAAGAGTTAGTACTTACATGACGCTAATGACTGCCACACTGTTCTAGGACTTACAGTCATTGATTAGCTTAACTTTCCCAATAGCTCTATACACACATTTAAAAAAAAAATTATCAGAGGAACGCTATACTTGGGAGGTGGTGAATGCAAGGACAAGTGATCAGAAGTGAGCCTTCAGAGCAGGTGGAGATACTTGAGCATCTCCCTTCATGTCCTTTGACTCCTTGCATCCTCCTTGACCTGGAGAGGAGTTTGATGCCAGCTGTGTAAAAGGCAGGGGCTCAGGGAGCCTGGGTCCTCAGATGAAGAGCTATGATTCATTTTCTCCCACTTTCTGAGTTCATTGGCTTCCAAACACAAACCACCCCCATCTGCCAGCCCCCCAGCCCCATTTCGTTGAATTCCTGGCAGGGAAACCTTTTCCATTTGGGTCTCATTTTCCCACCTCCCTTTCCGTCTCCTTCTGGCCAAGGCTGATCTGTCTCTTTGACAGCTGGACACCTGCAGCCAAGAGAAACAATCTCCGTGTCTACAGGGTGTCACCAAAGGAAAAGGGTGGAGAGGGGAGAGCTCCCTGCCCACAGCCAGCTGGGCAGGGAGAGGACAGGAAAGCTGCCTTGGGACTGGAGGGTGGGGCAGAAGTGTGCAGGGAAGGGACTGGCCCTGGGGTAGAGCAAGGCCAGGGGCAGCTGGACAGAGCGCATAGAAGCCAGGAAGCAGAGGGGAATAGAGGCAGCTTCCCACTGGAGGAGGGAGTGGCTGGAGGCTGAGGAGCCCCCATATGGGAGAGGAGGTGCTGGTGAAAGAGGCCTGGGTGAGTCACACTAGTAACTTTCACTGCTTACACAGCATTTTGACCTTTCTTGGTACACCAGCGAGGCTTCCTGATGTTACCCATTTTACCGAAAAGCAAGCGGAGGCTCAAATCCTAAATGGGTGATAATAATGCTCATCAGGCACTCTGTCTGTGCCAGGTTAAGGTCTCAGGTGTTTTTCTACCTGTGAGTTGAGGCAATCTTCAAAAGCCTGTTGCAGGAGGAATGTTAACTAGACTTAGTGTGTTGAACATGTCTTAATTTACACAAATAACAAATCATTATGTTGTATGCCTAAAACGAATATAGTGTCATGTAACACTTATACCTCAATTTTTTTAAAGTCAGTTGTAGATAGGGAAACAGGCTCCAGTTAATTCTTGCATTTAGAAGCACAAGGCTGTACTACTTTCCGGCTGCCTTACCAAGGCTGGAGTTGAGATCAGTGCAAATACTTCCCCGGGACAGGACTGTTCTGCGTAATTCCCTGATATTTCATAACCAAGAGATAAGCACAATTTTTAATATCATACTCCTTTTTACAGATCAAGAAACTGAGTCACAGAGGGGCACAGTGGCAGAGGGGTGAGTTGTGAGTGGAATTTGAACTAGGCAGTCTGGTTCTAGGGCCTGTGGTTCACCCACCATGCTCTGTATCAGCGCGCAACAGAAATGTGACTTGGTCTTAATTTTGAGTGACTGACTCCAAATCCTATGTGCTGTCCTCTAAGCCAGGCGTCATGGGAGGACAATGCAAATGTCCTAAGCAGAAATGATTTAATGCGGGACATACTGTGCTGAGCTGACAAGCAGCCCTCTTCCCTCACTGCCCGCGCATCAGACAATGGGACCCACACCAGGAGCCTAACGTCAAATAGGCAAACATGCCGAGAAAGATGCCATGGTCTATGGTTCTTTGCAGGTTAACCAGGTCTCAATCACTTGGGTAACATCCGTTTCCAGAACAACCTCTTCACACACCAGGAAGGGGAATATTCAAGTGGCTTAAATGCCAGGCTCAGGTGACAGAATTGGCCTCCAATCTTGATTCCGCCATCTTTAGAGGTTGGTGATGGTCATGGCACACAGGCAGGCATGGCGGGCTGGGGCTAAACAGAAGCCACGCAGCCATTTTCTACTTGGTCTTCAGAATGGATCAGAAGGAAGGCGCCATGGGTTGAGTCTGAACAGCCTGTCACTGAGGCTGAGGAGAATTATTTCAACCATAGAACTTCCTCAAAAAAGGGTCACAAGTCCTGTTTGGCTTAAACCACTATGTGGTGCCTGCCCTTCCAACCTCCGACCCTTCCTCACTAACCTGCCATTAGTATGGTAGCGTTCATGCCCCCTGTGCCATGACAGATCGGACATTGGCCATGAATAGTGTGAAAACAGGTGGCACCATTTTTCCTGGAATTCTCCTCCTCTTCCTAGAAACTATCAGCATAACTCTACCTTCTTCCCACCTCCCAGAATCCTAAGTTGCATCTAAGCCCGAGGCCCTGATCATCAACTTGTGGGCTTCTCATTTGGAGACTTCCCAGGTTCTTTAGCTCTTGCATTAAACTTCCTCTTTCCCTGCAGTTTGTCAGCGTTTGAGTCTTCATTTCATTCCTGAACTGAGGGTCTCGAGGACCCTTCCCACCAACACCATTTGCTGGCTTTGGATCTCTAGCCTCTGACTTCATCTTCTTGTACCTTGTTTTTATTTTGGTGTTTTATTGTTGTTTTGACAGTGAAATGGGTTGAAATTGCCATTATTTTAGGGCGGTTGCCAGGATTAATAAGATGATGCCTGCAAAGGGCTGCACCTGCACTTGATGCAAAGCTGCATGTGACATAAATGCTGACGCTGGAATTCAGAGTTGAAGTTATGGCCCAGACTCCCTGCGCTTGAATCCAAGGTCTGGTTTTTACTCTGTGTGATCTCAGAAGTTAGTGATGGTCACTGGGCCTTGGTTCTCCTGTTTGTGAAATGGAGAGGGCCACTCCCAGGACAGGGGGTGTCTGGGAGGGTCGAGTGAGCTGATGCAAGGACAGCCCTCACAGTCGTCATGATTCAATATGTGACTCCTAGAGATCAGTGGTGACCTTCTCCCACTTTCTTGCCCTTTATTGTCCATATCACTTTTCTATTCAGGCCAACGCCTCAAGATACAGCCATCACACAACAAATATAGTTACTCATGAGACTTAGATTTCACTGGAATAGGGATTTGTGGGTTTTCCATCATTCTATGGAGCTCTCCTGGGCCAGGTGCTGTGGGGTAGGCAGCGATACTCGAGGCAGGATCTCTTTATATCTCTTTGAGACAGGGTATGAATGTAAGGCATTTGGACAGTTCTGATTTCAAATTTAGGATAGCCTGCTTTGGCTTCCTGAATTGCTATTTTCTCTTCTGCAAAATAGGGAGAATAATATCCACCTTGAATGCATTACTAGGTGATTGAATTAAGTGAAGTGTCCAGGACTTGGCCTAGCGTGTTAACAAACATCAAGCCACTGATGAAAACTTGACCGTAGAGTTTCATTTTCTTTTTTCATTGGAAAAAGTTCTCAATACCTTTTGATAAGAAGCGCCTTATAGATTATCATCTTCATGTCTTGAATAACTGATGATTAGTTGAGGAAATAGGGAAGAGAGGAAGGATCTGAGGGAGAGAGGGTGGAAGGGACAGGGGAGGGAGGAAGGAGATGGAGGGAGGAGACAGAGGGAGGAAGGAACTCAGAATTAGAGCTGCTTCAGGCCCTGCCACAAGTTTATATTCGCAACTCCCTGCTATCTATCCTGTTCTTTCTCTGCTCTCCACCCCACCCTGTCCTCAAATCTATTTCTGCAATCTGTGGGACACTAGTTATGTGTGAAGAAGTGGTCTAGTTAAGCAATTCCTGTACAGTGAGCACATTTAAGATTAAAATGTAGCTTAACTTCAAATGTATAAATAAGGCAACTTATATTTACAGAGAAGAGGGAAAGTGTGCTTCTACATAAAAGCTAACTATAGGGTATGTTTACTTTCTCCCCACAACCTTTCGGACTGATGTTAATGAAGCCAACTTCTGAAGGGTTTCCATTTATATAACTCATAGAAAGACATCTTCTGCGAACCCAAGTACTTCCAAAACCCTGCATTCCAGGCAGAAATTTGGGGACAGGAATGTTTGCACATGTCTGTGCTTATGTTTCCAAAGCTAAATGGAATTCTGTGCCTCCTTTGTTTTTTCTACTCTGAAAACTTTAACTCACTTCAGCTCCTTGAAATGATACTTAATAGTGCAATTTCAAGGAATCCCTTTCCCATATTTTTTCTTTATATCAATCTAGTCTAAGGAGTCAATGGTTCTCTGGACTTTATATGGGTTCTCTTCTTCATTCTTCATCCTCCACCCATGTTACATTCTAAGTTACATCAGAATCCACTACTAGAGTGTACTCCAAGCTGATCCACTTTGGAGGTCTGGGTTGAGCTATTCAGCATTTTCTGAAGGGTCTCTCAATGGAGCAAAATTTTTAAATTTTGATAAAGTTCAGATTATCTATGTTTTCTTTGTATGGTTTTCCTTTGATGTTGAATATAAGTCCTACTAAAGATTTTCTCCTATGTATCCTAAATATTTTTGTAGGTTTATGTTTTACATTTACATCTATGATCCCGTTGAGTCTATTTTTCTATAAGCTATGAGATTTAGGCAGAGTTTCATTTTTGCTTCTGTGTGTAGAATTGCTCCAGCACCATTTGTTGAGAGGACTGTCCTTCCTCGGTTGAATTGCCTTTGCACCTTTGTGAAAAATCCGCTGGTAGAATATGCAGTAGTGACGCCCATGTCTTCTTGGAGTAACCCTTTTCTCACATGTAGTGTTGTTTCTCTCTGATCCTGGTCACTGTCTTTGCTCCAAAGTCTGTTTCAACTGATACTAATATAGCTATTCTGCTTTCTTTCTTTTTAAAGGAAAGGTGCAGGCAGGAATGATGGCAAGTAGGCAAGAAGACAGGAAGAGAGAAAAGGGAGAAGCATTTTTTTTATTGTTTATTTAGCTGCTCATCATCTTAGTTGTTCTCCCTGGTCCTGGGATATGAACCCAGGTCTTTGGGATGTATGTGAACTGGGCATGGCCGGAGGTGGTGGACCTAACCACTACTCTACTGGGTATGCCATTCCTACTTTTCTTGATTAATATTTACAGGGTACACTTTCCCCTTCTTTTTTTCCCTTCAGTCTACTTTGATCATTGTATTTAAGTAAGGTTATTGCAGGCAGTGTATCATTTGGTCATGTTTTTTAATCCTTTCAGTCAATTGCTTTTTAAATTGACATATTTAGACCATTTATACCTAATGTAATTATTGATATATTAAATCTTAAGTCTGCGATTTTGTGTTTTGCTTTCTCTTTGTTTTTTCATTTCTATGCTTTCTGTTTCCTGCAGTTTGCTATCACATGTTTTATAACTTTTGGAGTATATATAGATTACCTCCTCTGACATTACTCTGGTAAGTAAAGAGAGATTGCCTCATCACTGTCAGGTTGGATGAAAGTTCAGGTTTCTTTCTTGATCAATGTTCAAATGGATGGGACTTCATGATATTGTTGGGTGGCAGTGAAAATTTCAGTTCTCCATTAAGCCTCTGCTCATATCTGTAACTGGGAGGCAAAATGGCATCTTCTTATTGTTTCTCTCATGGCCTCCATTGTCACTGTCTGGGGCATGGGGGTGGCTCATTACCCTTCAGCAGGGTTTAAGTCCTGATTCTCCTCCAGGCCTCCTTTGATACCAACCCTATAAGGAGGAGATGGGATTATTATTACCTCCAAGTAAGAATAGAAAGTAAAGAGAATGAGTGAGATAATAATCTTGACTCCCTCATTGGATTTCTTTCAAACCACACTGGTAGAGGCATTAAGATACTTTGTTATAGCCTGTAGTATAAGTTTTCTATTACTATGAATTTGCATATCTAACCTCGTATTTTAGCTAAGGCAATATACCAGGGATAGTTGCTAGTATGGTTTCTCAAGGTCAGTATAACCTGCATGCACAGTGATCTGCCTTCTCTTAGAAATGCTTTTCCTTCTTGTCTTATGGCAAAATGACTTTGGATCTACCTGTCAACTGTGCTTAGACTTTGAGTCCTTGTCTCCTCTCTGCATACCTGGGGCACTGCCTACAAGGGATTTTGGGTAATGGAACAAATGCAAGAATATTCCAGTTGCACTCTGGAGCAAATGCTAAAAGAGTCCAGTTTCACCCTGAATTTGTCATTATACTCCTTGACTTACTGAAGTTTCTTCATTCTCTCTATGGGCAACATGATACCTCCTATACTTCCCAGAGTTATTGTAGAGATCTAAAGACATAATGAAGTAAAAATGCTAAACACTCGAGCAGGTCAGGTGTGATTATTATTGTGAAATCCAACCAGAATCTCTATTCCTGTAAGAAAATTGTGTGGACACTATTAGCTGTTACCCAATACCTATTCTCCTGCTTTTCTAAATAATATGCCTCTTAAGTCTTCACTGGGCTAAGGAGAATGAACAGAAATTTCATAATCTCACTTCTACTGGCATGCTCAGAGATGTGTGCAACTTCTCATACGTATTTATTTAAAAGGCATCCCTTTGAGACACCTTTCTTCTTTCTTGTTCAGTGGAATTTGGACATAACGACTGTGGCTCCATCAGTCATCAAGAATAAAGAAGACAAAAATTACTTTAGAAATATCAGAGTGAATAGAAAAGATGTGTGGACCTCTGATAAATTCACAAAATTGCAATACCAGTTTTGAACAGTTGTCCCAGATCATTTGCATGAGGAAATGAAGCCTTTGTGTTTAAACAATCTGCTAAATTGGATTTGCTCTTTCTTGTAATTGACCAACCCTAAACAATACAAATGCAAGCTCCATTAAAAAGTATGGGTGTCAAATTAATTGCCTGTGATAGAAATGAACATCGCTAGCAATTACATAGTCCTGGGAAGATTAGTGTGGGCTAAAGGCTGGTAAAGCTCTTTTGTCATTAGTGTTTTACCTGCCAGAACTCAAAAATTCTTATATTAGGATTTTTCAAATCCTAATCTGTGAAACAGTTGAATTGAATTTATTTGTGGACGGTGTGTGTGTGTGTGTGTGTGTGTGTGTGTGTGTGTGTGTGTGTGTGTGTTTGCTTGTTTGTTTTTAAGGAAAGAAGGATGTGAAAGAGAGGGAGAAGAAACATTTTAAGGAAGGGAGAAAAGGAAGAAACATCTTTTTGTTTTAGTTTATTGTTTATCTTGGATTTTTACCCCAGTCCCAGTTTGTGAACTGGGTTCCTTGGGTTTTACTGGTCTGCACACCATTGTCTCAGCTGCCTGAGCCCCAAGGATGTGCCCATTTGTTTAGTCTTTTTAAAGTGTTGATTTTTAGGCTCCTATCCAAATTACAAGTAGACTTTTAGGGGAAAGGAGTCATGACTCTGCAAGTTTACCATGGCCCCGTGGATGATTATTCCAAAGCTTGAAAATAAACTCAAATGTTGACTCTCATTAAAAATTTCATTGAGTGTTCTTTATCACAGAGTACAGAGGAAGAATATTGAGCTATCTTTAAAAATCATTGCCATGTCATTGCCAAATGTTTGACACTACGTCAAACTTAATTTAGAAGCCTAATTATCTGTTTTCTCAGAGTAGCCATAAAGCTCTTACAATGATTTGTTAAATGTTTCCTCATCTTTAAAATGAACATTATCAGGGGAAAAAACAATTCCATGTGCTTACGATAATCTGATAATGAAATACATTATAAGTAATTAAGAAAAAATTGCAGGGAATTTTTCTCTATGTAACTGACAGGAATTATGGTGGCAATATTATAAAAAGTTGCCTTGTTGATATTCATTTGTGTATCTTCTCATTAAATGGTGCCATGTGATATAATAAACACTTGAATATCAGTGCCTTTGAAGAACAGAATTTTACTTTAGTTCTCACTATACAATACTCCAGTACAGATATTTCTGATCAGCAGAAAGTTCTTCTCCAAGATATAACTTGGGAAACCCAAAGTATTTCTATCTTGTGGTTCTGAAATTTTTAATAGATGGCTAGGTGCTTAATCCATTATGGCTTCAAAGAGCAAGAAAAGAGAGCATGAAGCATAGTGCATAGAAGGTTGTTATGGACCAGATTTGAAAATGCTCAAGTCATTTTAACCATAGAGTTTCCAGAAGAAATGTGTGATTTTTGGTGTAGGAGGTAAAATAAAAAATAATCCTGAATATATTTTTGATAAAAAATAGAATATTATATGTCTCTCTCTCTATATGTCTGTGTTGTATGTACATACATATATATGTAATTTTATATATACAATTTTCCAGAAATCAACGAAGGGACCATACTTCAATGAAGACATTAGAAATAGAGAAGCCAGTGCAAAAAAGTTTCTGTTGGTAAACTTTTGACAATTTAAGCAAGGAAAAGAATCATTAGAAACTCTGCTAGAGAGGAGAAATTTGTTTGAGTCTATAGAGTGCTATATTTAATCGTTTGAATTCTTCTGCAACAAACTCCAGAAAATTAGTAAATATAAAAGCAAACAAAAAGTTCATCAACATCTGCGTAAAGATATTGGAAGACACTGAATAACTCAGTGAAGACCTGGGCACTCAAGATCACTGAGAGAAGAAATAGGAACCATAGAGAAGTGAATGAACCCTATACGCAAAATTGATTTTTCCTTTAAAGAATTTGCTCTTTTGAGATTAGTGGCTAATAAATGGATAAGCTATGAGCTTGTACAGCAACTCAAATCTATCAGTCAACTCACAGAACTGGGGAGCTGAAAAATAAAAGGAATTCAGTTTGACTAAAGAGGAACACCACTGATAAAACACAGTTTTTGGTCATTATTAGGCAACAAGGAAATTAAATTAACTGAAAAATCTAAGGTTCGACAAGTAGACACAGAAGAAATCTTGTTATGAGAACTAGACTTTAAAATAGTTGTGATTAATGGACTCAAGAGAGTAGAGGGAAATTTTAGTACATGTGAAATTTATGAAATATAAAATATAAATCTTAAATTAGGAAAAAAAGGTGGAATTAGGAATTAAATATTGGATTGACAGGTTAGACTCAACTGAAGAGAGAGTTAGTAAACTGAAAGATACATCAGGAGGAAAAACTAAAGAGAGGAGAAATAAAAGATGTAAAATGCAGAAAATCATGTAAGACATCTGGGACAATGTAAATAGGCTCAACATATTTATAATGGATTCTCAGGTGGAAAAGGGAAAATTATGGACAAGAAGAAAGAAAAAGATCAGAAGGAAAAATGCTGGAGGCAATATATTTCTTTTTTTTCAAATTAAATTCAGAGTTATAGTAATCAAAACAAAGTGATATTGGCATGAAAGCAGACACATAGATCAATGGAAAGAGCCAGAAATAAATCCATACTAATTGTCTGTTGACAGATGAATGGATAAAGAAAGTAGAGTATATTATTCAATCCCAGTAAACATTTTTCAACTTTAGAAAAAGAAGGAAACCTTTCTATTTGCAGCAGCAGGGGTGAGCCTCAAGAGTATTACACTAAGTGAAATGATCCAGGCCTAGAAAGACATATACTTCAATGTTTCACCTATAGGTGGAATCTTAAAAACTTGAAAAAGGAAAATCCAAACTACATACTGGGGATTGGGAAAGGAAGGACAGGTATTGATCAAAGAGTACAAGGTTTCTGTTATTATATGAATAAGTTCTGGCACCTAATGTACGGTGACTATAGTTAATAATGTGTATATTTTAAATTTGCTCTGGGAATAGATCGCAACTGGTCTCAACACCCCCCACCCCCAACATACACTGCACTCAGAAGGTAACTAGGTGGACTGGTGGATATGTTTTTTAACATTTCCAAGGAATTACTCTTTAACAAACCCTACTGGTCCTTCAGTAGTTTTCTCTTTGCTGATATTATGATAAGGGCTTCGGGAAATTTAAATAAAAATTAATGAAGGATATTAATAGAGAAAAACTGCAGTAATGAACATATAGTAGATCAATGCAAAATAACTTAAGAAGTGATCAAAAAGGAATATTTTCTTAAGAAATAGAAATCAAGTGACTTATCAGTAATCACACAAAAATGTAAGTAGACCACTCCAGTTAAAACACAAAAGATGGTCAGATATCCTGCAAGAATATGGAAAGCTTGAAAGTAAAAAATATATGCTAACTGAACACCTAACCACAATTCTAAAATAGGCTTCAAATCAAAAGGCATTACTAGAGGTAAAAAGGGGAATTTTGTAATAGTAAAAGATTCATTTCACCTGAAATATATAATAGTTCTAATGCTGAGTCTATTTAATAATGTATTAAAAAATTTTTAAAATTATCACAGAGATGTAATGTATTTCTCATAGTAATTGATAGATTAGAGAAAAAAAATCCCTAAATGTAGATTTGAACACAATTAACAAATATTGCATATATACACATATATACGAGAGAGGCAGAGAGAGAATATTGTACCTCAAAACCAAAGAACATATTTCTTTTCAAATATACATAAATATTTATGATTTTCAGACCTATAAAGCATGACCCAACAAATGTGAAAGAATTCAAATTACAAGAAATATTACTGAACACTGTTCAATAAATTTGAAGGTGCTCAGAAAACAGTCCAATTACACTTAATCCATGGGCCACATTTTTAAAAATAAGTTTGGAAATTGGAAAATGTTTTTAAATGAATGATAATAAAGGATGTCTACCTGCTCCTCACTTATTCAATACATGTTTCCCTTACTAACTTGCAAAATCTTAAATCTAGGAAAAGATTAGGCCTTCCAATAAGGGTAAGGGGACAGAGATTTGATGGGAATCTGCAGAGTCCTGGAAAGCAGAGCTCTGAGAAAATTTCCACCATAAAAAGCACTCCTCTTTAAGGAAATAAAAAGTGGGATACTGCTAAGGCAGAGAAGATAGAAGAATCAAAGCTTAAAATACACATAATGCAAAAGAAGGAAGGTAAAAAATCATTGGTAAATATCTGTTCAAAAAGTTGGCAAGAGAAAACCAAATTAAATCCAAAGAAAGTAGGAGAAAGGAAATAATAAAGATAAGGGCAGAAATTCATGAAATAAGAAATAAACACTTAAAATAATCAACAATATCAAAATTTGTTTTCTTGAAAAAACTAATAAAATTGATACCCCCCCAAAAAAAAATAATTAAAAGAAATCGAAAATACAAATAAATGATATAAACAAGGGAACAGACATTAGGGAGATAACTAGGCTTTTATAAATATTTTTAGTAAATAAACTTGTCAATGGAGATAAAATGGATACATTCTCAGAAAAACACAGAAGATATAAATATTTAAATAATTTAATATCAATTAAAAATAATAAATACATAAATAAAAGTCTTCTAATGAAGAAAAATCCAGGCCCAGCTGGTTTCGCAGATACATTCTTCTAAACATTTAAGGAAGAAATAGTGCTCATTTTAGATAAACTTTCCCAGAGAATAGAAGCCGAAGGGATACTTCTCAGCTTACATTAGGCCAGCAAAACTTGACACCTGACAAGATATTACAAAAAAATGATTCACTATTTCTCAATATGTATTGTGAAATTTTCCTTAAAAATTCTAATTCTGAATTATATATACAGAAACAAGATATACAAAAAAGTTTCATATCATGATTAAGTCAGGTTTTTTCCTCCAACAAAGTCTAGTTGATTGAACATTAGAAAATCAACAGTGTATCTCAGTATATCGAAATAAAAAGAAATCGGATGATACTGATAGATATAAAAATGATAAAATTCAGCATATCTAACATATATAACTTAAAAACAATGATGACATGGGTATTCTCTGGTGGTTGAGGGAGCTGAGATACTGGTATGCAAGGACAGAGTTGACAATCTGAAACTGAAGTGAAAAACCAAAATGAAACAAATAAATAAATAAAATGCTTCTTCCTCTCTCTTCCTTCCTGCCTCTCTGTCTGCTTTCATTCCTGCCTGCCTTCCTTTTTCTCTTTAAAAAAATATCATGACAAACTAGAAATAGTGGGAACTTACTTAATTTGATAAATATCTATAAAAATGTATAGCAAACTTTATATTTAATGACGAACTGTTCAAAAATTTCTTCCTTAGACTGGGATTGGAGAAGAAATGGTAGTCACCATTGTATATTACTGCTCAACATTGTATTAGAAGACCTAGCCCTTGCAATAAGGCAAGAAAAAGGGGAAACTAGATGAGAAATGAAAAGGAAGAAACTGCAATTGTGTACCTAAACATTAAAAAAAAAGAATTATAATTAGCAATTTATGAAAACTGGAAAGTATTATCAAGATAAATTAAGCAATATCTAAATAGAAAAGTATACTAAATAATTTCTCCCCAAAGTTAGCTATGGATTTAATTCAATCTTAATCAATATTCACTAATTTTTAAATCATCAAGTTAATTTTCAAAATGTATATAGTCTCCTAATGACAAAGACAATATTGAAGAGGAAGAACAAGTCTTATATACTACTGGGTATTACCAGTTATATAGCTATAGAAATTAAAACAGTATGGTATTATTGGCATAAGAATAAACAAATCAATGTAGCAGCATAAAGCCCAGATAGAGATCCAAGCACATATGAATATCTGATTTATGACAAATGGAGCATAGAAAAGACAGGATAATCTTTTCAATAAAATGTTCTGGTTGGTTGGAAAATGATATTGAGCCCTGTCTCACACCATACTAAAAAATTAATTCCAGATGGACTATGAATTTCAAAAGGAAAGAAGAAAACAGCAGTTTTTGTAACATAATATGGAGAATAGACTCATGGTCTTGGGAGAAGACAAACATTTTTGAATCAGGATATCAAAAACACTAAACACAATGGACTTGTTTGATAAATTGGAATACATTAAAATTAAGAACTTATGTTCCTCAAAGTGTTCTATTCAGGGAGTGAAACTGCAAACTACAGAGAGCAAAATGTTTTACATATATGTGACATGTCTGATCTTAAAAATTAATTTTTCAAAACAGTGACAGTCAAGCAATTAAAAATGGGAAAAAGAATTAAGTACTTCCCGTCTAAATGATCAATAAGTACACTAAAAGGTGCTCAGGATAATCAAAGGAAGGCAAATTGAAATGACAAACATTAATTCCATTGCAAACCTACTAGAATGACAGTTTCAAATGTTGATGAAGATGTGAAGCTATTGAAATTCATATACTGTTGCTCAAAGTGAAATTAATATAATCACTTGGGAAAACTGACCATTTGTACACCCTATGACTTCATAATCCTACCTCCAGGTATAACCCAGAATAGATTTTCATATACGCTCATCAGTAATACTTGCGGAAGATAAGATGCCCTAATGAAGTACACAGCATCACTAGTGAAGGGTTCTGTCCAAAACATTTAACCTAAATTTGTTCACGCTTTTAAACCTAATATCCAATTTATAGTCAGTGCAGTGTTTTGTCATGATCCCGCAAGAAAAGCTCAGATAAATCCAGAATATTGGATACCACATAAAATATTCTGACCTCTTTTAAAAGCTGTCATCAAGAAGGAAAACAAACAAGCAAAGAGAACAAAGGGGAGCTAAAAAGTAAAATATCAAATAAAATACATGAAGTAGGACTGTATGTACATGATAAGCTGGTGACAATTGAAGAAATTTGAATGCTAAATGTCAAATGTTATTATGAAAGTATAGTTAATATTCATTGTGTGAATGATATAGAGGCAGATTCTCATTCTCAGGATATATGCACTGTGTATTTATGATGTCTGGATGTATTTTCAATTATCTAGCAAAAATAAGTAGAGTGGATGGATGGGTGTAGAACTGGATATAGGTATACAGATACAGATACCATAAGAAATAAGTCCAACATTGCAATAGGCTAACAGGTTGTTTAATCTAAGCAGTAGATATTTCAGAGTTTATTATGCCACTCCATCAACTTGTCTGTGTGTTTAAAACTTCAATAACACATTCCTGGAACATACTTTAATGGAATTTTGTACACAGACTTCTTTAAAAGAACCATTAATATCTATTCTACTGTAAGAAAATAGAAATCTAAAATACATGTTATGGGTGTGGTATAATATTAGAGAAACTGTTGGAACAACACTCAGAGAATTTAAAGAAAGTGCCTTGGCTCTACATAAAATATCTGGTTCATGAGTATACATTATATGTTTTAGGTTAAAATAGAATGCTCAACATATGTGTATTTAATGATTCCCAACTTGAGCCATGTTTTTTTCCAACGAGCCAACTGACTATCAGTGCCAATTAATGACCAATACGAGGGCATCTTCTGTATATTTCATGGATAGAATAAAGGCATCACTCAACTAATAGCTGGTGCAGTGATTGTGATTCTAATAACCACCATTATTGATGTTGGACTTTCTCAAAGTAAGCAGAATAAGAGAAGACTGCCTGGGATTGTAGGAGCTGCATGCAACAAAAAACTTCCAACGTTGGGCTCTGCCATCACATTGCAGGTGTTGCATATATTAAATGGACAAAAAGAATCAACAACATTTTTCCAAGACTCTTATGAAGAGGATGGAGAGGTAGGGCTGATTCTTCCTTATGTATCCCTTAGGCTGCAAGTTGCCTTGCCTTTTCCTCTCTTCTTTTTCCTTTTGTCACTGCCCTTAAAGTCATTAATGCTTGGTTTTGCTATAGGGATTTACTGAGTCAGAAAATGGTGGGATCTTGGTCTTCTCATTATGTTAATCCTGGCCCGTGAGTTGGCTTCATATACAGAGCGGGTCCCCATCCTGAGTGTACTGTTTTTTTAATGAACAGGTTCAGGCAAGAATGAAATGAACAGAGGCAGACATGAAGATAGAGGAGGAAGGAGCATTTTAATTTATTTTATTTAGTTATATATCATGACTGTTGCCCGTGGCCCTGGGACACCATCCTAGATCCTTGGGATGTATGTGGGCTATGCCCAATCTTTACTCCACCAGGGCATGCCCTGGCTGTACTTTAGAATGACCTGAGACTTGGCCTCCCACCCTACACCTATTAATCAGAATCACTGGAACTGAGATCCAGATATTGGTCTTTTTCAAAAGCTCCCCCCGTGATTCAGTTATGTAGTAAAACTGAGAACCACTGGCAAACAGTATTAAGAAAAGTTCTAAAAATCTCATTGTTGAGTCTAAGAGGTAGAAAACAATTTACAGCAAAATGCTGTTTAAGAATGTCAAAATTTAATATACTTGAAACCCAAAACTATATGCTTTATAAAGATACTCAAAAATGTAGGGACATCTACGAAATCCCAGGAAGGAAGAGAAAGAAGGGAAGTAAGAGCGAGCATGGAGACCAAATGAAAAAATATAAAATAAATCAAGAGGGAGTCCGTAACACAGACCTTCAAGCCATCAACTAAGGAGAATGGCCCATAAATATCCAATCACAATAGTTAATGTGACTAGAACACTTACATGTACCTAACACAGCTTAATTGATTTACATGCCTCCTTTGTTAATCCTCATACCAGTTAGAAAGCAGATATTATTACTTAGCGTCATTAACAGACGAGAAAACTAAGGTTTAGAGTTTAAAAGTATTAACTAAGGTGTACTACTAGTAAAGTGTAGAGCTGGGCATAACCTCTGTCTCCATGACAGAACTGAAGTTCTCTTTGTTCCACTCATGGTCACTCCTGAGTTTTCTTGAACATCTTCTGGGAGGAAAACTTCATTTTCCCCACATTCTACATCATTCCACTTCTTACCAAGGATGGAGGAGAACAAGACTAACCATTCAATGCTCTGTGCAACTGAGAAGAATGAGACCTACCTACAACTTCCTGACCTGGAGACAGTCAAGAGCAGCTTCAGTGCCCTCACGAGAACCAGGAATATTTGCTGAGCTCAAGGAAGAGAAAGAAACTCAGTATGACAGAATAGAGAAAAAAAATGGTGGGGGCTAAGATGAAAACCAGGGGAGCTCAGAGCTTTTAAAATATGTTTGGCTTATTTTAATTGAATACATTTAAGAGCACCAGCATTTCTTTTCCCTTACTGCAGACCCAGCATAGCTACTGCTCGCCTATCTCAGAGGACAGTATCATCCCACCAGTCTCAGGAACCTCAGAAATGAATTCTCGTAATAGTAATAATGCGCGTCCCAAAACAGGCAGAAATAGTAGCACCTATTCTCCTCAGAGAAAACTGAGGCCAAATTGAAGATTTCCCAGCTGGAAGATGAGGCAGCAGACACCGGAAGTGCCCTCTATGCTTATCTGGGTTGGCGCCCTCTAGTGGTGGGTGAACGCAAGTTTCTAGGTGGAGTTTTTTTTTACCCGGAAGCCAGCCCTCCGCCTCTCTGCTTACTCATGCTGGGAGACCAGAGAAGGCTGGCTCTCTTTGTTCTGGCTGCACGTGTGCTACCTCTGTACAACAAAACAAAACAAAACAACAACGAAAGAAACAAGCAGTGGAACTCTTTTCTCCCAGCTAGTTAAGAATAACTCCCTGCTGCCCTGCCACAGTATCTGAAATCATCTTCTGGGATTATGGAATTAAAGGTTTTTGTTAATATACACATCTCTAATCTGAGAGGCTGTGGAAAAAAACAAGGAAGCTTTCTCAAGCTTTACTCAGCCTAACATGCAACTTGAAAGCATACTGAACATTCAGATTCCTGGGCCCCAGCAAAGATACTGATTCAGTAGCTATCAGTGGTGCCTAGAAATTTGAAATTTTAATCAACACTTCCTGTGGCCAGGTGATGGCATTCTCCTGAGCCTTATGTCGAGAAACATGGTATTACCAAGAACTCTACAGCTTTAATTCATTACTCAGACTCTTGGCCTTGAGGTCAGCTCAGTCTGTGCTGCCCACTTCTCTGGTGGGGACAGCTTCTCCTCCTCAGTCTTGATCCCTGTACAGATCAGGGGTGTGTTCTCAGCTCACGAGTGTGCATTCAGAGCCCTAAGTCAGGACACAAATGCAGTTTGATGCCTGAAGTCGTACCCAATTTTACCTAGACATGCATTTGGGGTATGTGAAGGCCTCGTACCATTGTAAAGTCTGATGCAATAGTTCCCAGGTTTATGGCCCATCCAAAAAGTACCAGTGGAAATGTAAAAGTGAGATTTTGAATTGTGGTGACACCAAGTTTAAACATATTCTTGTATCCTGCCAAAATCTTGAATGGTGTTACCATGCAGTGGCACAGGAGGGTGCTCTCGAGAACCAGTGAGAGCAAAAATGCCACAGGAACCAGGGAGGAGGGGGTTGCGTTAAAAAGGAGCTTTCACCTTTAGCCTGAAGCTCCTTAGCCTAGAAGGATCCACAGAACACCCCACTCCATGTGTGTCCATATGTGTGTGCAGCAGACATGGAGGGGAAGGAGAGGAATGAGGAGAGGAATTGATGAAGAACAGCAGGAGGGTTACTGATAGATGAGCCTGCAGAGGCTGCCTTCTTTGCGAACTGGGAGATAGCTTTCTGCGCTGTTATTGACATTTTCCCCATCCCTTCCCTTCCAACATAAAGGAATACCAGTTGTCACAAAACGTCCTTGAGAAGTAGGGAGCCTGGGGGAAAATGTGCAGAAGAAAATGCCAGCAGAGCGCTCGTCAGTGCAGGTGCATCTCTCTGGGTCTGCTTTTGCTGGGACCCTGACCCCGTCTCGCCATCACTCCTCACGGGCTGACACCAGAGTCTGGAGCTTTGTGGGGCAGCTGCCCGTGCAAGGCTCATGTCTCAGAAAAGGCAGCTCCAGTTACACATTAGTCATAAAAATAACAGTGATCAAAGGGAGCAAAAGGCATGAAACGACTTCATTTTCCCAACTTAATTACAGGACTGGAGGATTCATTTAGATCTGGAAAGAGCCTGATTTCAACTTGCTATAAAACAGTTGGATAAAGTATTGGATATTATTTTTATTTCCCACTTTCCCAGCTTTTTCTCTTGTGGCCTCACCTCCCCACCTTCAGTGTAAGCTTCTAATGGACCCCTGGGCTCCTTTTACGCCCTCTCGGGGCCCATGACAAAGAACATAGATGAAACCCCTGAGGTGCCTGTTTTCACCCAGGAAGGTCTCTACTCAAGAGACTGAAGGACCCGTTTAGAGGTCATGGTTAGGACTCCTGGTTCTGGTCTGGGCCCCTGAGAGGAATGACAGCAGGTGAGTGATGAGGGGACCTCCCTCAGGGCAGGCTCAGTGGTCTCATTGTGAAGGCATGTGGTCATCTGAAAAAAGAGGCCTATGACTGCGGGATCAGATGACAGTTTCCAAATGCTTTTAGAGCTGCAAGTGGTTTTACGGGGCAAGTGGAAGATATGAATCAAAGCTACATCCCAGGTACACACCACCCACGGCTTTCCTCTCACGCCCTTGAAACACACATGCACGCAGACTCACACACACTCACATAGACCCTCCTGACTTCAAGCCTGGCCTGGAGCTCTGAAAGGCTGGCTGAAAAAAAAAATAGACCAAAGGAGGCGCTGCTATGCTGAGAGGATGGTGTTTTCTATACTGAAATGGCAAAGTATAATGAAGTCATCACTCCATAAGGACAAGGTCCCCAGATCAATTGCAGAAGGAGGCCATATGAGACGGTACCTTTTGAGGCATTCATTGTATATAAGGAATGCAGCTGGGACCACACAGTGGGTAACGTTTTCTAAAGTTAGGGTTGACAGCACAGAGGCTAGTGGGTGCGATTTTGAGCCAGTTCTGTCACCGACTGGCTGTGACAGTCGTTTTGGGATTGAAATTCTTCCTTGGTTCTAGGTGTTTTCTCTCTTTGGACCCGTTGAGCTCCAGGCCTCTCTAAGGTTCAAACAGCTGTGTGTAACTCTTGGAGGCTTCTGCTCTTCTCATACATGTTACTTTGGGAATGGGCTGGAATTTCACTTATTATCCACCAGGTTTAGCTTGAATGCAAGGTGAGACTTCTTTCTACTTACCTGGAATAAACTCATGATGTCTATTAGAGGCAGGAAGCAGGTGTGGCAGGTGAGAAGAGAAGGTTTTGATTTCTCTAGCTCTTGATTTTTCTTTGGATCTCTTTGCTGGTCCCTGGTAAAGCCCATTTGTGTCTTTCTTCTATCACATTCCTATTTCCAGGCTATGTAGGACAAGGATCCCACAGCAAGAGTTAACCTGGCTTCTCATTTAAAATTTGCATGAGATCCTCCTTATGAAATGGATAAACCTCTTTCTAAAAAAATGTGGTTAATGTGAAAAGCAGTAAGAACAGATATGTACAACAAAGCAAAATGGCATTGGTAGCTTCTCTTAGCCAAAGTTAAAAGAACCCAAAGTCAGTTTTCTTTGCAATCATAATATGTTTGTACAGATGCCATATAGACGCAAACCCAATGCTGATTTCACAGTGAAGTGGGAACGTGCGCACGCAAAACTAGCAAGAAGCCACACATCGAGTAGTTTATGTGCTATATTTTGTGAGGCGTGTTTGGCAATATTAATAATCACCTTAGAATGTCTGCTAGTTAGTATTAACAAGCAAACCATTTATCCATAAGCAAGGGCAGTGGGAAGAATTCCAGCTTTCGAATTCTATTGACTATTTAGGATTCTAATCTTGGAACAGGAGATACAAGGATTTTTATGTTGATCACATTTCATATTTGTCCATTTTTCCAAAAAGGGACCAAAGAATAGAAGAAAGCTTTCAGTTTTCTAATACCCAGATTCATTCCTGGTTTAGTGCACCAGCGCTTTTAGTGGGCATTAAAATCAAGTTGTTTAAAATTTGGATTTTCAGACCCTGCCCTTCGAAGTGTTTGAATTTATAAGCTGAGTTGGGTACAAAAACCTCCACAGTGGTTCATACACCCTTAGTTCAGAGAGACTGGCACCACACACACACACACACACACACACACACACACACACACACACTCACACATGTTCTATTTTGTCCAACTAAATTTTAAAATTTTTGAAAGACATTTATAACCACCGCCGAGGCCAGTCTTTGCCTTTTGGCACGCATTCATGCCTCAGCCATCGACTTTGTATTATTATTTAAGTCGCCTCTTGTAACACGCTTGCTTGGTTGTTTCCTAGCTTAAAGGAGAGGAAGGGAATGAGAGGCGGTACCTTCACAACTTTCCCTTCACTTTTGTTACCTATGTCCCTTGCTACCCTGCAGAAATCCTTTTCCAACTCGGATGTGTCTGACACCACTTGTCATCCAACACTCAGCTCAGGGCTCATTGGGAACCTGCTCTAATTGTTCTCACTGTGTCTTCTGGCTTCATTTGTCCTCCTGAGCTCAGCAGCTCTTCTTAACTCACATTGGTCAAGCAAAGCTCTCTTGTCTTGCTGACACCCTCTTCTTTTCCACCCTCATCTTAGAGATACTCATTGGAGCTGGAATCTTAATTTCCCCTCCTTATTTTTTCTTTCCACTTTACTGAGATCTATGGTAGAATATGTGAATGACTTCCAAATCCACAGGATAGTATTGAAAATCCTTTTTTTTTTTTTTTTTTTTTTTTTAATGAAAGGTGCAGGCAGGAAGAGAGAGGAGGAAGCAGCATTTTAGTTTTATTTAGTTGTTCACACTGGTTGGTCCTCATCTGACTCGGGACACAAACCCGGGAATATGTGGCTTTGCACTCCTCCAGAGACAATTGAGGTCAATGGTATTTCACTAGAATGTTCCAGTGTTGAAAATCTTGTTTGTACTACTCAGTTAGAAATTGAAACAGATCCTTCTTTAGAGTACGATATATATATATATATATATATATGCATATCTACATTTATAGATCGGTGTATATATATACCTACATGGACATGAATGCATATATGTATGCACATATGTACACACACACACACACATATATATTTCATCACAGATCCTACTGTTTTCAACTCCTAAAAGTCTCACAAATCCATCCACCTTTCTCCATCTCTGCCACTACTTGTCTAGCTAAGCCAAGTTATCATCTTCTTTCGTTTAGACTTTTGCCCTAATTTCTGACTCAGGGTTCCTACAGCGATCTGTTCTCTATTCCATAGTCAGAGTGATCTCAAATGCAAAGGACCTTATCTTTTCTGGCTTAAATGTTCCGTCATTTCCCATCGCTTTTAAGATAAACTTCCTCAACATGAACCACAGGACCTGCTCATTTCTCCAGCTTCATCTTCCAGCACAATCATTTTGCTCTCTCTGTTTCAGCTATATTAGTCTTTCAGTTTCCTCTATTTTCCAGACTGCCTTCTACCACAGGGACTTTGCATGCACTCTTTCCTCTGCACCATCTTCCCTAACTCTTCAACCAAGTACTTGCTACTCACAGTGACTCAGCTAAAAAAATTTCCCTGATCTCCTTTTCTTGGTTAAACCTCATCCTCATAACACAATGGATCTTCCTTAAAAGTGCATAGTGCAGTTTTAATTTTATAGGTAATGCTATTTTTGCTTGATGAATGTCTGTTTCAACAACTGGTTGCAAGCTTCATGAGGACAGGGATCATATCTTGTTTTGTTCGCCATTGTGTCCCAAGTATTTAGACTAATGTTGGTCAAAGGGCCCTTGATAAATATTTGTTGAATGATGAATGTTTGATATATTTATTCAGCAGCACTAAATGTATAATGTACTGGGTTTGTGGCTATACTTTAAATATTACCCTTTATATTTAGGATCTAACCATCTAATGGAGAAGACAAACTTGAATGCTCTTAATTTCAAGATGGTAATAGAGGAATGATCATAGAACTTGGGATCCAAAGTAAAAAGCAAATGAATCTGCCTAAAAGAATCTATAGACACTTCATAGAGGCTATAATATTTGTGTCTTGAAAGATAAATATGAGTTTTCCAAATGGGGAAACATCCCACACAGAAAGAAAGCGTATGTAGGTGCCTGAATGTGCCAATAACTGGGTGGAAAGTATATGGAATTCTAGAGCACTGTTGAGCTGGGAGGGGCATGGAGGAGAGACGAGTAGCAGGAGGAGGTGAACTGTCTCACTAAGGACATTGGAGTAAAAGAAACAGAGTCAATGGAAGCAGAGAAATATAATTCAATTGGAGGGTATTTGTTTACATCTTGGGAAAGTGACCCAAGCTGGAGTGAGGAATCACAACAGGGAAAGAGAAGGAAGTTATAGAAACAATACAATCACTCATTGGAGAAAAAAGTCAGGAGCCCACACAAGGCAATACTAGTAGAGAAGGGGGAATTCTATTTGAGAGCCGTTTCTAAGAAAGAATCAACAAGATGCCTAACTAATTGGATGTAGGGTTTGAGAGGGAGTAGGGAAGTATAAAATAGTTCAAATTAAGCAGACTTAGCAGAAGGAGGAGTTGTTGACTTGCATAAAAAATATACCAGGAGAACAGGTCTGGGTATCTGGGAAGAGACAACGTATTTCAGGTTGAACTAGATGGAGTTTTAGGTGCCTGGGTAGCATCTGGGTGGAAATGTTCAGGAGAGAATTGGGCAACCACAGAACTGAATGCCAGTGGGTTCCTATACCTGTTACTAGTTTGCTTGTTTGTTTTTCTCTGACACTGGTGGCGACCTATGTCATTATATTCGACATTGCTGTGGATTATTTTTCCTCACTGATATTATAACAAAAGGATGTTAAACAAAGCAATGTTATTTGAGAAACTTCTTTTGTAATATGTCCTTTGTCTAAAATTGCAGTTTCCAAGAACCTATCAATGACATTAAATTAAGACTTACTGTATGTCAGCTCTGAATAACCTTAAAAGGACAATAGGCAGCATCTGCCACCTTGCCTACAGCTAGGGACATTATCATCAGGGCAATGAACCCTTCAAACAATAGTTTGATTGCAGGAGGGTCATGATAGGCTGTCTGTATAACTGAAAAGTACCTTCAGTATTCAAATGGAGCTTTAGTTTGGAATTAACTATCAACAGATGGATGGTGGGTAGGCTAGTGAGTAGAATGGAACTCTTTCTAGGTGTAATATTACCATAGTAGAGTGCAGAGGGGAACCACAAAGGAGGATTACACCCCAATGTATCATGTTCATCTACAGAGGGAACTTGCTGTTCTCCTGTTTGACTTGTGGGAGCGTAGCCATCTCCCTGGATCTCCCATTTTCTCTAAATCGCTCATGGATCTCTTCATCCATGTCATGATTGGGGCATCTGGGTGCAAACTTTCTTGCTGAGAGCGAAGACATCCGTGAATGTTCTTGCTTTTGATTAAACTCATGAGCCCTGGAACCAGAATTGGAAAGCTTTGGGTTCTCATATCTTGATTTTGCCACTTGCTGGCTGCATTATTCATTTTAGTTTCTGTGTCTCAGTTTCATTTTCTGTAAAAGAGGCGATAATGGTAACTGCTCTAGGAACTTTGTGATGATGGAGCCACTCAGTTTCCCTTAGGGGAATTCCTGGCCCTTATGAAGTACCAATAAATAATAGTTTTGTTACTGGATTTTGAAGTTCAGGGGTTGCAAAGTGGGGGATTGTGTTTAATAATCAGCATCTCAAAAAAATAAATGTAAATGCCTTTAGAGGAGTAGTTACTAAATGGTTCCTCAGGCTCCACTAATCCCCTGACCCTAATACAGATCCCATTCACACATTTTTGTTGACTTCCTAGCTCTTATAGGTTTTGTAGTCTTTTCACCCCAATCCAGCCCATTTAAGAAAGTGCTTCAGAGATGGCCTGTGATTGAAGGCAAATAATTATATTTCTCTTTACAAATAAGAACTTGTTAGTTGGTGTGATAAGAAAAGACTAAGAAAATCTCTTTGATTCTGAAGTCCCATCATAGAAGGATAGTTCCTTTGCATGAAATAACCTAAGGTTGGGAATATTCAGAAATTCAGGGACAAGTAAGGTCAGCTTCAGAGATAAGTGGCATTTGAATGTCTAGAGATTATGTCCCTGTGGATTACTAACCCAATTTAAAAAACCATATTGACGTTTGAACCTGGTGGAAGGTGAGTCTTGATTTCAGCGAAGTGTGATCCTCAAATGGGCTCTCAGTGGGCTTGGCTTTTTGCCATGGAATATGCAGTGTATGTGATGCTTTATCATAGGAGCCCTTCCCCCCACCCCCGCCCCCTGGAAAGACCTTGTGTTTGTTATGTCGGCTTTGGAAAACATAAAACCTGGGGGTAGGTAGAAGTGACAATGAAGTGGTTCATTCTGCATACCCCACCTCCACCCATCATTCCCATATAATCCAAGCTGGTTTATTTCCAGGAAGCAGGAGACACAACAAAAATAAATTCATGAATGAGGTTAACTGAATTCAATGGCAAAGCTAGTACCAAGCTGTTTTTAAACAGAAATGCAGTTACTCAGGTCATACAGCTGACTTCAGCAGGGCGAGTTCAGGGAGTGTTCTGAAAACCACTCACAGCTGTTACAGTTCATTCCAGCCCCTCCCGGAAAATTCCAAACAGAGGACTTATTCCCCAGAGACTGCCTGACTAGCATGGTCCTGCTGTTCATCCCTGGAGAAAAAAAACTTGATTGCATTCAATGACAATGCTGTCACCAAGCTGTTTTAAATTAAATGCTCCTTGTTAGGGGACCCTGTTCTTAATGGCTTTTGAACTCAAATACCTAGATGGCCTATTCAAAATCAGCCTCATTCATCTTTTGTTTGGTTGTTTTTTGTCTGATGCTCTGCCTTGTTTTGTGTTTGCTTTTTTATACACAGGGATAACCTGGAGCAAAACAAAATTTTCTTTGTCCTTTTAATAGACCAAATCTTTGGTTACTAATGGTTGAGTAAGTGACTGAGTTGGAGAATTTTAGAAATGTTTCTCTTTTGGTGGGGGGGGGAGGGGGTCATAGCTGTGCCCTAGAAAAAATAGAGGGTGACTCCTGTCTATCTAGCACCATTTAACATGTCACTCATCTTTCTGTTGAACTCCTCGCCCTAGAAGAGGGTGAACTAACACATGACCTTGATGCAGCCATGTTCCCTTCCTGTGTGCAAGACAGGCTCACTCATCAAGCACGACCTCCTTTTCACTGAACCCAGACAAAGCCTAGTGGCTCGTTTCCGCGCATCTTGGAAGTGACCAATGGAATGAAGTTCTGCTCAAGCTGAATCGCATTTGCCACCCCTCCTCTGTAATGGTTTGACCCCTCTCTCCCATCAAAGCATAATTGCTTGTGTTTAACGTGTCATTTTCCTCTCTTGTTTTAACATGGTGAAATGGAACTCATTGATCTAGATTGCTTCTTTCTGTTTAGGTCGTCTGTGTGTTTATTATTCTAAAGCTGACCTCATATATTCTTACTGGGATAAAGATGTTAATATTAAAATTGACCCACCTTGTTTGTCAGTTCTTCAAAGTGAGAAACTCTCTGTGCATTGTCATGTCCTGGCTTAGGGGGCCCTCAAGATTCTGGTACCCAGAGTGAGAAAAATCAGTAAGTAAACACCCACATTTGCTTGAATGAAGCTTATTTCTATCTGATATTGGTATAGGCACATACAAAGTAATCAGAAAGTTACATAGAGGAAAAGATGTGTAGAAAAGCAGAGTGGGGGCATCACATACTGTAAGAACAAAAAGACCTTTACTTTCATTTTGTAATATCAGCTTAGTAGTAGCTACAAAGAGCATCCCAAGACATGAGTCTGATCTAAGTGAGGTCGCAAGAGAGAGAAAGAAAAATGCAGTGGGCCTCAGAAGTCTATTCTTGTCAAAATGTGTTTGCAGGCATGGACTATGAGTAGGTGACAACATAATTTATTGTCCAAACCAGGACATGTTTGAGAGTGAAAGGAGCATGATGGATTGTCCCAGCAGGATAACAGGTGTAAATGAGGACATATGATCACCACAGCCATAGCGCTACCATTGCAGATACTTCAACTGCCTGTGGGTCAGAAGACAGCAGGATTAAAATCTTTTGGCACAGGGGCAAGTCAGTGAGCCTGTCATGCCACTGAGAGGCACAGGTGTACAGTCAGCAGCTAGATGAAGCCACCACCAAGAATATTGAAAAGATGTAGCTTTCCTCCCAATGTGGTGCATTAATACAGTGTTACTTCCAGCTAGGGATGAATTGTATAGTTTCTTAAAGTGACAGAACATGTAAATTAATGAACAACTTAAAAATCTTCATAGAAAAACAACATTTATAAAAGAGAATAAAGATATTTCTTCTTACATTGGTTTCTAATGGAAAGTTATACCAGGAATTTGAGTTGGGGTGATCTTTTTATCGACTCTACATACCACAATGAAGCATAGCCATTGTATGAGATGATACTTCAGTAGAAAATTCATGCCAACATTGTCCCCTCTCAGCAGGTCCCCTAGAAAGTACTTCTTCATAGATTTACTGGAATGATGCTGCCAGCTGTTGGTGCAAACCTTTCTGCTCTAGAGGGGAAAGTTAATTCAGAACAGCTTCAAGATGTGCTCTGGTGGCTTGGGTGTTAAGTCTCTGGTGGTGGTGGTGGTGGTGGTATGATCCACTTGGGGCCCAAGGACCCAGGTTTGTGATCTGAGCCAGGTAGTGAGTAGTGATGGGGAAGCTGGGGGGACAACCAAAATGAACAACTAAATAAGTAAAATATCCCTTCCTCATCTTTCTTCCTGCCTGCCTGCCTGCCTACTTGCTTTCATTCTGGTCTGCCTTCCTTCCTCTTAAAAATAAATAAACACATAAATAATATTTCTGCCCCCATCCCATCCCTATTTTTGCCTTAAGATAGAAACCCCATCTGACTTGTGCACTTTGTCCACATGACTTAGTTACCAAAGATTTGAGTTGCTTCGGGAAGGGCAGATCACTGCTCAAAGGAAGGAAGCTTTCCCCTCGAGGATATGAGGATAACGTGCTGTTGACTTTTCAAGCCATCGGGAACCATGGTACTGATGTCACCTCCCAGACATCATGGTCCTCTGGTGCCTGTGTCTTCAGACATGCTGGCCCTTCCTCCTCGGGTGCCCCCTTGCCTCCCTGTACAGCTTGGCTTTGAAACCAGCTCAGCTGTCTTTCCCTGGAACTCGTCCTTTGACATCCAAGGCTGGGTGTCCCTTTCTCACATTCTGGATTTGAGCTTCCCTCAGTCCATGGTGTAGTGGGACACGACCACTTGACTGTGATCATTTGGAGAATTGGCCCTTGAATTATTATATTTCCATCATGTAGTAGAAGACTGGGGTGCTAATTAAATATTCGTTTAATAACTGAATAATAGCTCTGTCATTGAAATGACTTTCTTATAAGCAGATCAACAGGTGATCTATACTCATAAACAATCCTCATCAGGCTGTACATATGAGCACTGACCTGGGGGTGTTGGAAATCAGTTATTTTTTTATGGGTCACGCAGAAGAAAAACGGTGTATTTTAAAGATCCATTTGTTGATAAATCTCTATCAACAACGGTAATCACTTGAATTGGCTTCTTGCTTTGCACCAGGTCCTACTGCATTCACTAACGGGTATCTGCCAACAGCCAAGTTCTTACAAACAGACGTGCTTGCTGACAGAGTCCCTATTTTATTGAGGTGACCATCTGTAGACCTGTATTTCCCAGGCTCCTTTGGTTTGGGTGTGACCACGTGACCCAGTTCTAGCCAGTGACCTGGAACAAAGTTATTGGGAAAGATTTCCAGGGGGGCTTCCTAAAACGTGGGCAGACTTTTGAGGAAAGCCCTTTCCCCACTCCTGACATGCGTCATGGTGCCATTTGGGACCAGGAGGTTAGCTTGAAGATATAGTTTCTCTCTCTCTCAGATGCCAGAACCAAGGACAGCAGGCTCGTATGTCCCTGTCATTTCATGGAACCAACATATTAGTGTAGTCAGCTGTCTCCAGACATCGTTTATGGGGCAGTTACACTGGCTTATTTAGGATGTTCTGTGATGGCAGCTAAACCTAATCCTTGGGGACTTAGATGTTTTACAGAGATATTTCACTTAGCCTGTAAAATATTTTTGAGAGGTATTATTATCCCCGCTTTATAGCTGAGTAAAGTGAGGTGGCCGACTTGGGTTTGAACCCTGGGGCTGTCTGGCTCCAGACCCGGTGATTAGATGCGGGTAATCCTGCGTTTTCAATACATTTATGCTTTTCCAGCTACTTGGAAGTTGTTGATTTTGTACTCTTCTAAATATGTCTTTAGATCATTCGGCCTTCAACTTTCTTTTTAACATTTTTCTTTCTTTTTGAGAGAAGAAGGGAAGCAGGCTAGGAGAAATGCAGGGAGGCAGCAGGCGAGGAAGCGAGAAGAGGAAGGTGTCTTTTATTTAGTTAGTTGTTCATTGTAGCTGCTGCCCCGGGTGTGAAGCCAGATCTTTGGACTGTCTGTGGACTGTGCCCCAGGCACAGGCTTAAATATCTGAGCCACCAGAGTCGCTCACACATAGTTCTTGTGGCTGATATTTATGACCGGGCAAGAAATCAGTAAGACCTTGGGCCTAAAGTTTTCAGCCCAGAGAAGAACTAATGATCTGTGGTTCAATCCTAGAGGAGTCTCTGTTTCTCTCCTGGTATCTGTAGAGTAAGAGTTTGATTTGGAGAAACGCTGACACTTTGTCTTGTTGCACCCTCACTATTCTCTGAGACCATAAGAAGACTGAAGTTCCGGGGTTAGCTCTGTGCAGAGCCAGTCTCAGGTTGCTCTTTTGATCTCGTCTTCAAGATTCAGTATCAAGGTCACTGTGTCCTGCCTGGTAAGTTTGGGATTCAAAATTATAAAAAACAGCCTGGAAGAATTCTAGAACTCCAGGGGAGCCTCTCTAATCTCTCAATTTATTTCTTCTGAGTTAAATTTTCAAACATATTTATTTTTATACCAGAACTTTGAAGACACCAATGAGAAAAGAAACCGAGAAAGGAGATCATTACAGGTACTTGTTCTCCTGTGTGCAGGAGGGATGTAAATGGGTCATCATGCTAACATGCTTCACCTGGATTTATCTCCCACCATCAGGTATTTGTAAAAGGACAATTGCATTTCTAATGAATATCTCTTGGACTTCTTTTTATGGTATTAAGCTCAGTTGTGTCCTTGCCTTTCATCTAATAAAACTAATTCTAACTCTTAAGAGGATCCTGTCATTTTGCACATCAGTGAATAAGCCTCACAATTCCCACTGCAACCCACAGCAAACGCCCTTGAGGTTAGAGCGAGACGGTTTTGCACAAAACGTCCCAGTGCCCTAAGATTCCACACATGCCTGTTGAATTACCAGGGTGCCCACAGACTGCAAATACTTAACAGAAGGGGTTTCTCCTCCCTGACACCCACTGCCCTCCCACCCCCACACAACTAAGAGAAGAAAAAAAAAAAAAATCCAAACTTCAAACAGCGCACCTGGCTGTAATCTTTCCTACTTGAACTAATTGCTATATGTAGGGGCCTAAGGTTGGGGGGCAGAGGTGGGGTGGAGACTCCTCAGGCTAATAATGAAGTATCAAACCACAAAATGATTTCATACTGTTGGCTACACCACCCCAGGGCAGCCAACATCTTACATTCATTTTCAGTTGCAGGAAATATAGTTCCCATACAAAGAAATGCATTCCTAACAAGGTACAGGAATTAATTTTCAAACCACCCTTCATGCAAAAGCAGGCAAAGCGCTTCAAGCTGTTTCAGCAGTTCAGAGGGACTTCTGCAGACTGAAAATTACTCAAAGTCTGAACTCTTTAAAAGCAGTTATGTTACGAAGAGGAAAGCCCCAGTGTTTATAACTGATCACAATTT
This sequence comes from Solenodon paradoxus, assembly GCA_004363575.1. NCBI lineage: Eukaryota > Metazoa > Chordata > Mammalia > Eulipotyphla > Solenodontidae > Solenodon > Solenodon paradoxus. The sequence continues at coordinate 261,136 of RJWH01001598.1, read as the reverse complement.
TAATTAGCGCTAGTGTTTATGATTATTCATTTTATGTCTGTCCTGCCAATTACATGGTACGTCCTGTGGTGACAGGGACTCTCTCTGGGGGTCAGCAGCATGTCTCCAGTATGTAGCAGTGTGTCCGGCGCATAGCAGGTGTTCAATAAGTCTTTGCTGAACAAGTCAGTGAATGCAATCCAAGGCTGCAGACAATTCTCAAATGTCTGTTGGAACGTCCTGTTGCCAAAGGATTCCAAAGAAAGAGACAGAAGGAAGGGGATTGGGGAAATTCTACAAATTTTATTATCTGTATCGGGCCTTATCGAAGTGAAATATTTCACGTGTATAACAATGATTACCAGTAACTGCACTGGCTGCGGCGGCAGGGGAGAGGTGGGAGGCATCTTAATTACTGTGTGAAGGTGCTGGACTTAGGGATTTGCATAGATCACACTTTACTTTCATAGCTTCTTTATAGGAGAGTTATAATTGCTACATCACGCAGAGGCGAAAACTGAGTCACAGATGCATTAAATAACTTTCCCAAAGTCTTAGCTTTACCATAGCTAGGAAGTGGCAGTGCCGGGACTAAACTTCAGCCCATTCTTCCTTTTCATTTCCCTTTATTTCTTCCCTCTCCTCTTCTCGCCTTCCCTCCCTTCTATTTTTTTCTTCCTCCTTTCCTTTGTTCTTTTCTTAGAGCAGCATAGTGGGCTTGCCCTGGTGGAGCAGCCGTGAAGTCAGCTGCCTGCAGACAGGAACACAGCCCACGATTACAAGGACCCTGGTTTGAGACCAGGGACCTCGGCATGCATGTGGACCGCACCCAGCTAACCCCGTTAGGCCACCGGGGCACAGCAACAGCCATTATTCTTGCTGCTTTACTTTACCTTTAAGAATGATCCAGAAAATTTTCTTAAAACCCTCCTAAAGAGTCAGCGCAAAACAAGGAGCATCTCCTGGTCCCTGTCGGATCCTGGCTTGCAGCTCTCCACTGGGCCAGGCTGACTCTTGCATCGGTTTGGAGTGGCTTCCTCCCTCTGGATAAACCTTGCTCACCTTAGGTAGAGAGAGATTGTGTTTATTCATTGGGGCTGTGAGATGAATTAACCTGGCAGTTTGCATCTCCAAACTATTCAGTTCAGCTCATTCCGTCAACATGATAGTAGACACTTGTCTGGGCTGTGTTTCTTCAAGTGAAGTGTTGTTTTGTTGATGCTTGAAGTGACTCGATAATAATTTCCAAGGGAAAAATAATGACTTGCATGCATAGTTCTTCAAAAATTTGAAATATATGAGATTCCATAGTAAGTATATATGCATATTTATTTAATTGAAGTAACACTGGGCATGCCATTATGTAGATTTTAGGTGTACAGACCTATATATTGACATCTGTAGATACTTAGATATTACAGACACTTATATATTACCCTAGGTATGTCAATATCTGTATATGCTTATCATCAAAACTCTCGTTTCTGCCATTGCCATCCCTTGGACCCAATCTGCCCATTCCTTTTCCTCCTCCTTTGATATTCATTATGTTTTTAAAGGTTATTTTTACTAATGCTCACTTGATGTGTGTGCTTTCGCCTCATTTGTTTATTACTGTTTACGTTTGATGAATTTTCATTTTTGATCATTATTATGTGATTTTTGTGTCTGTAATTCTCATAAATAGGTCAGTGGCTCAAAGCTGATTTACTGAAAATCAGTGTGTACTTAACTATAACTCAAAGCAACGGTATAAACATAAGCAAGTGTATGTGTGTGAATGTGTATAAACAGTGCAAATGTGAATATGCATATGTCAGAGCAAGTGGATATTTGTGGTGATGATATATACTGTATATAGGAATAATAAAGATGACTATCTCAGGGTACATTTTATTATTCGCAAATTTACCTAAAGAATCCTGACTTTTAAAATGATGAATGAACTCAAGAATGAATAAATGAATATAAGAAAGTGAGATCATATTACTCTCTAATACCACTTTTAATTTTGTACAGTAGGAATGTAAAGCAGACAACATTTTCACTTAATTTTTAAACAAGGTCTAGAGGTATAAGTATTTGAGTTTCTCCAGAATAAGGACAAAATAATGCATTCCATTACAAAATTGGTGAGTTAGTTAAGGCCGTGAAGAGACCAAATCTCTTGAAGTATCATCCAAAGTCATACCCCTTTAAGCAAAACTACTTAATCACCCTGTGGCCAAGATCTTTAAAGACTGGCCTTAAGTTAAAATGTTTGATGCCCTGGAAGAAATCAGGACAAGTCTTTGGCAAGATTCCTGTATCTGATGACACTTTTTAGGTTCTTATTCATGGTAGTGAACGATAGAAGTTGCTATTACTTTATTGTTGGATGAATCTATTGCTATGCAGTTTGTAAATCAGCTCTAAACCTTCGTGCAGGAGAGGGATAAGGGACAAGTGCAAGACAACATCTTGTTCTAATTTATTGCTTAAAGCCCAGGTGGTGAGAGAAGACATTTTCCATCATTAAAGGCTGTTTTGTAATTCACGTGCAAGCTGCAAAAGATGGTGAGAGTGGGCAGTGCTAGCATTTCCATGCAAATGAAAGAGTTCACATTCAACACCAACACTCTCATTCAAAGGGACCTGGCAGCAGTAACTCCCCCAAACAGCACTGACAACACTGTGCTAGAGAGAGAGGATGGGACTGTCACCCCTCTGCCACACCAAGGTTTGCAGGGAGCTGGTCCTGAGACTGTGCCATTTGCTCTTGAGTCAGTTGAAAGAAGCAATGGTAAATGAAAATCCAACCAAACATCATCTAATGAGCATCTTTTCTAGTTCTTGGATATGAACTGGCAGCAGGTATGACATTCTGCTTTTTGGCACTACACTATGGAGGCTTTGAGGGGGAATGTCCTCTTAGAATTCTTTTTTTCAAATGAAAGATGAGAAAAGAAGATTTTTTTCCATGACACTAAATACTTGGTTTAAAAAATTGTTTCAAGTGGTTTGCTCAAGTGGACTATCTCAACACTTTATAATCCATGCCATTTCCAAAATGTCTTGACTTTTAATGTCAAGGATTAGATGAAATATTATGATTACTCAAGAATAGCAAACTAGTGCAAATACTCTCTTTGGAATTTGATTCATTCCCAGTGCTTGATAATTTTTTTTCACTTGTTGAAGATCGTCACTGATGATATATGACTGGCTGTATTTTAAAACCACATCAGAATGCTCCAACATACCATACAGAAATATTTTCAAAAGCAGAAGGCAAAAAAAATGGGTGCATTAGGAATTCAGTGACCAATATCTCCCAAGTTGAAAAATGCAGTTTCTAGCTCTTAGATAAGATACATTTATAAACCAAAAATTCAAAACTACCAGAGGTTGCTGCATCCCCACCAACCTACCTCCTGCTGCGATCAAGCAGATAAAAACATATCAATAAACACACACATCTGTTCTTAAAGGAAAGGTGCAGGCAGGAATGAAGGTGAGCAGGCAGGCAGGAAGAGAGGAGGAAGAGCATTGTTTATTGTATTTAGCTGTTCATCGGAGTTGTTTCCCCCCGGCCTTGGGATATGAACCCAGATCCTTGGGATGTGGATCGCACTTTTGGCGTAAGGTGGTGGACCAAACATGAACTCCATCATAAAACACATAATTTTGTCACTAGATTCTTGTAATGAAAATAAGAATTCTAAAGAAGCTGAATAGAGTGATTTCACTTTTCCTTCAACTTTCAGTTTTCCTTCAACTTTACAACAAACATAGAGGTTTGCCCAAACCTTGTATGTGCAAATACACACATATATACCTAAATTTGATATCTGTTTACAAGGAAGGGTTCTAAGTAGCACATTCACATTTATTGTACAATCAGTCTTATGGAATAATGCATGCTTGTCCATTTTCTGTGACTCATCCGTTCATGAGCACTGGGAGGACCCTGACCACAGCTGTACAGCAAATTCCAAAATAAAACCATAATGGGCACGGCACAAATTGTCCTTTTTGGATTTGGGATTGTATTGCAATTGAGAATGTTGGACACATTTCCTTGGGGCTTGGCTTGGGGAACTTCCAGGCGCTCTTTGCCTGAGTCTGGAATATGCCTTTGGGTGGAAAATATGTTCTAAACTCAACGGGATGTGTAGTATGGTGTTTTGCTGCTCTTGGGTGCGTGGTAGATGCTATAGGAGATTGAAATGGAAAATCTTATTATTTGAATAAAGAACTATTTTTCCTTCATGGGTATGCTTTAAGAAGATGGCTTGCAGGTCTGATTCCCCCTGTTCAAACTGCCATGTGGATTCTATCTCCAGCTTGGACCAAGGGGCGATGCCTGGTGCTCATGGGATGTAAGGCTATTCAACGACCAACCCAACCTTTTCCTAACTTTATTTTCCGTCCTTCCTCTCCCTGATTTGACTCTTTAGTTAAACCCTCTCTCTATTCTCTGGCCTGGGTAACCCATGCCCTTTTCCTACTTTTTGCTTTCTCTCCCAAAAATGAGAGAAGTCTCACTCATCTTTCACATGTCAGAAGGGAATAATTTCTTCTGGAAAGTCTTTTCTGAACCACCCCACACTGGGGTCGGTCTCTTTTCCTAGGACTTCCAAACCATTTACTACTTCTGATCACTGTATTATATTTACCCCTTTGTTTGTCTTTATCTCGCAGGAAATAAGCACCTGGAAAGTATAGAGTTTACATTTTTCTCCATTATAACCGTAGCTTCCAGTTGGACCCAGTCACGTGTATCCAATTGTACCTGAATGCTTGAATGGCAAGTACACATCTCTAGGGAGCTCATAATTAACCACCTAGATGAATGCACATACTGAAAACCCTAATTCTGAAATAAAGAACTCAGAGAAAGTTTGATGGAAAGGCAATATTTAAGCTGAACTCTGAAGAACTTTCTGAGGCAGAGATGAGGAATTAAGGGGAGAAGGGAGCAGAGTAAACCAATATATAAAGGTGATCTCATTTATGTTCTGAGCACATAATTAAAAAATAATCTGAGTTTCATGAAATAGCCAGGTGCATGATGGGGAACTCACTCGTGGCAAAGAAGTATAAACAAGAAATTTGAAACCAGGTCCTGAAAAACCTCACAACAGATGAAAAGCAGGTGACTATGAAAGCCATGGTCTAATACTAGGAAGGAACTTGCAAGAAATACAAATTCTTGGCTCCACCCACCACCACCTCCGGATCCAGGGGCTCTGGGGATAAGGTCCAGCAGCCTGGGTTTCACAAGCCCTCCTCTCAGTTCTAGTGCACACTAGAGTTTGAGACCTATTCTAAGATGCTTGGGATTTCCCTCTGAACCCAAGCCTATGTTGCTGTGTTTGTGTTTAGTATAGAATATCTTCCCCAAACCTCCTGAGCTTCACTGTGCTTTGAGGTTAATTTTTTCAGATAAACAAAATATGGTGCATTTTTCTGACTTCTGGATCAGATGTCAGACTTTTTCAGAGAAGACTGATCTCAGAAATCAGCCCTAGTGCTTAAGTTCGCATTAACACATCAAGTCCTCTCTTCAGTTCCCAAATTTATCAATGGGCCACTCCTTTTTACGGAGGTGCTTCTGAGTTTCCTCTGGCTGGATGTTTCCAAGAGAAGAGTCTAGATTCTCAGGATGGTTTATTGGCTTATTTTCACCTATTTGGGGTGGAGTCATGGACAACTGATCTCCCCAAATCTGTTCCCGTAGATTTCAGTAATTCTACTAATTTCCACACCATCATTTAGAGAAACTGAGTCATCTGTTCACAGAATGCACTCTGAGGTCATGGTTCCTTCCCCACTCATTCACATGGAGACATAGTTCTATGGGATTATGAAGAAGATGGTTTATTACGTCTCTGGTCAAGCTTGCCCATTTTCCTTAAGGATGCTCTTGATTTGGTTTTACTGTGGACATGTGATTTATTGAATAATCCAAATCCATTCTCCTCTTTTAGGCTGTGATCCCCTGCCTTCCACCGTCTCCCAGTCACAAAAGTGAGTCACTATACAGGCTAGGTATGTTCTTCAGCATTAGCTCTTCTAAATGCTGGCACTTTGCTTTTAAAATGCTCATCAATCTTGATAATATTCAGCATGTTTTTCCCATTGCTGTGAATTCCATGGGGTTGGATGCCATTTTTCATTTGTTCACTGCCACCCCTCTATGTTTTCTGGAGAGTCTAATGGAGGTAAGTGTTTAATAACTTTAAAGAACTCTATGACTGAAGGAGTTATGTGATTTTTTAATACAGATGATAAGAATTTACCTCTTAGCCACGGAGTCTAGGTTTGTATAAATAGCAGGGTTAAATAAGTGATTGATGACACCCTGTTCATACCATTTCACATCCAGTACCCTCCTCCCACTTCTATACCTACTAACATCCTACTGCTTCCTCAAGAGCAAGCCGTGGTCACAGGTGGGACTCTACAGGTTGTGCATGTCCTAACTCCAGGAGATGTCATTGTCATAGACTGTTCTGTGAATGGCGCCCCCTGGATTTGTGCAATATGGAGGCCCCCCTCTAGCTTAATGCCTCCTCTACCAGCAATGTTTTCTACATGTAGACTGTAATCTCCACAAGGGCAGTGATTCTTGTCTCATTTAGCACCTAGATCCGTGCCTGGTTCATAGTCGGCAGTGGATAAATGATTGCTGACTATATAATTGACTTCTTCAGTCATTGAGAGTCCTGTGTCCTGCTTGCCTTACCGCTTGTCGTTGCTTCTAGTTAGGCAACTTCATTTGCTATGGAATGGTGTTCGTGAGTTCGTTCATGATGACATCTCAACTCCTATTGACTCTGGACCCTGATTGCTCTTTCTACATCAGATGTGAGGGTTTCGGAAAGCCTGTGATGATCAGATTGAAGGTCTGGTGCCACTTTTACACACAGGTGGCTCAGCCTCCTGTTGGAATTTCTGGAAATTATGCGTACCCATGTTTTTATGGGGCCTGCAAGTTTTACCTCAGGGTGTGGTGCATACAGTCCGGCCACAAACCATGGTTTCTGAGAAGTACTGTTTTGAGAGTAAAGGCTCTGGAAACTTGGATAGAAAGCATGAATAAACTCTAGTGGAGGACAGTTACACACAGGGACTGCCAGCCCAGCCCCAAGTATTAGGCATAATCACCGAGGATTGCTGGCTTGAACTGTATGAAAGGGTGTCCCATGTCCTCAGGAATTAGGGGGAAGAGAGAGAAAGCATCATAAGCATGGGTAACCAAACCTTACATTTTGGGCAAAGCTATCTGAGCTATATGATTTCATGTTCTGTGTATTTGGGGGCCTCCGAGAGAACTTTCAGGATCATCTGTCTTCATGCATATACTGCAAAACTCAGAGACGCATTCATACTTTACTGGATCCACCTCCCTTAACAATTGATGCAAAAATGTTCTTTATTGGCCTGAAAAAGTGATCAGGCAGTCTTTCAGGAGAGGAGTTAGAATAGACATCAGCAAACCACCACTCCTGGGTCAAATCTGGCCTCCATCTTGTTTTTATAAATAAAATCTTATTGGAAAAAAACTTTGTTCATTACTTACATATTGTCCATGGTTAACTTTGTTCTACAATAGCAAAGGGGAGAGATTGTGATAAAGACAATATGACCCACAAAAGTGAAACAGTTTGCTATCTTTACAGAAAAAGTTTGCCTCCCCCTGACAGGAAATGTATCTCCCTCTGCCCGTAGGAGGTATGTTGTACATGCCTCTAATTTTAACTCTTCCACTTAGTAGATTTAAATTCCATGATGGCAGGTAGGCATTTGTCTTATTTGCTATCATCTCCCCAGGAACTGGCCCATAATGCTGCCTAACCATTATTCAAATTAATGAATTAAGGACTGAATAGGGTGATAGAGAACAGGGGAAATGAAATATACCCCTGAGGGGTGCAGAAATTACCAGTCCTCTGGCATTGAGACCAACACATTCATTTTCATTATTTAAAATTAAGCCCTCAAGAAAAAGCTACACATAAAAAATGACCAAATTTTCATATGCATCTAATGATTTCAACTTTAATTTCAGAAATCTTTGCCTAGAAAATTTCAAGCTTTGATATGCAATAAGAGTATATTTAGGAAATCAGCCCCAATACATGTTCAGGGCCATTTAAACATCATTGCACTGATGCATTGTATTAATTTTCTAAGGCTGCATCCCAATAACTACAGACTGGGTGGTTTAAACCCCAGACATTTATTTTATTTTCTAACACTTCTAGAGGCTAAAAGTCTGAGGTCGAGATTATCGACAGGTTGGTTGATCCTGAGACCCCTCTCCTTGGCTTACAAGTGGGGTCATTTCTCACTGCATTCCTCGTGTGAATGTTCTCTGTGCACATGCACTCTGTGTCTCTGGGTCCAACTTTCCTTTTTTTGTAAGGACACCAGTTCAACTGCAGTTGGGACCATCACAATGAACTCTTTTTATCTTAGTTATCTCTTTAAAAGTCCTATCTCCCAATCCAGTGACATTCCAAGTTACCAGGGGCTGGGACTTCAGAGTATGGATTTGGAGGAGGGATGACAAACTTAGTCCATTCCGCCTACATATCTCTGTGTCCTTTCTTCTTTTCTGTGAGTTGTTAATACTTTTGTAAAAACATATTGAGAAGATTTTTTGTTTTTAAGATGAAGGAAGCAGGCAGGAATGAAAACAGGTAGACAGCAGGCAGGAAGGAGGAGAGAGGAGGGAGAAGTATTGTATTTGTTTGTTTTTTTGGTTGTTCCCAACAGGCCACCAAACCAAGCTTTTACATGGATTGCACTGCAGATGCTGGCTAGAGCCTGAGCCACCAGGGCACAGCGAGGTGACTGCTATGTGACAGCTTATGAAAGTAGATCTTAACGAATTCCCACCTCCATTGAAGGAATTGAAATTGAAATCCCTCCAGTTGAAATTCCTTCTTTGGTCAAGTGCTAAGTCTCCCAGTTCTAGCTTTCAACTAAGTTTCCAAAGTCAACTTTTGTCCAGCATAGATAGATCATTTAAATATTTTCAGTATACTACATATGTTTAAAAATGGAGAGCGTGGTAGGTGCCCACTGAATTTAAAGGTGCAGCCTGAGGTTATTGATTAAGTCCATTATATTACAACCACACTGCAAAATATGATGCATTCTTAAAGATAACTGAGTGAATGTGAAGGCTCTAGACAATATTTTTAAAGGGGGAAAAAGCAAGTTACCAAAGTTTATGCACTCGTTGAGTATATATTTATTGAACACCTACTATGCTCCTGACATTGTTTTGGTTGGTGGGCACTCAGAGGTGATTAAAACAGAATATTTGCCTTCTTGGAGCTTAGTTTACAGTGGAGAACTCTCAAAATAAACAAGCAACTGCATGCTATCCAGCTAGTATGGTGTATTTAAGGAAAAGAAAAGAGCAAGGAAAGAGAAGAGTGACAAAGAGAAGCCATTATTTTAGCTGTGGGTGGTCAGGAAGACTTCTTGGAGGAGGTGACTTATGAACCATGAGCTGAAGCAGGTTGAGGAGTTAACTCCTGGAGTATCCAGAGGAAGAACATTCCATTAAGATAGAAGAAGGGGAAAAAGAGTGAGGTGCAAACATGCCTGCAGTATTGTAAGTGTCTGGGGGTCAACTTGGCCAGCATGGAATGGATCAAAGTCTTATACATAGAGAAGAGCATAATTTCATCACTGTAGAAATAAAAATTAAATGCAGAAAAAAAAGGCTGGGAGATATATCGGGATTATGGCATTCAGGGTGATCTTTACTCCCGTCTCTTGTCTGTAGTATTAAAATTTTCAACTACATGTGTATGTTATTTTAGAAAGAAAAAGGTAGACACTTTGATCTAAAACTTCATGGAACTCAGTACCTTTGCCTTGGAACCACTCACCAGTCCCATAGCATCTTAGATGGTCATTTGGATGGGGAACAGGGGAGAACTCCTAGCTGGAAAAGCCAGAGGGAGGTATTTTTGCAGATGCCCTCAGACAATCAGAGCAGCCCCTGATTTACAATCAGTGGCAAAGGTGCTAATGTCTCTTCCCCATGGCATCTCTGCTATCAATAAGTGTTGGCCGAGTCTAATGAGGACCTAATTGGCAGCAGAGAGGGGAACAGATGTCTCACCTAATAAAAAGCCTTTGTATCCAGGGGCTAACCCCTTTGGAACTTAGCTGGGTTTCAGTGCTTTTGGCAACTGTCATGAATCAAACATCTCATTGATTGTTACTCATTGTGTCCCAAGTGCATGCTCTGATCAGCTCTCCCAGAATGCTGATCTAGGTCTGCTCTTCTGTCACCTCATTTAACACACACGTGGATTGGACTCTTGCTCCTTCATTTACTCTACAAGTCCTTAGTGGATTTTAAATGGACCCTCCATTTCCCAGATGTAAGGGAAAAGATTATTACTTGTGTCTTCTCTCTAATTTAATTAAGAGGGCCTCTTTGTGGGTGTGAAGTGACCTGGCGAAGATTCCATTCTGTGATAGAAATGAGACTTAGAAAAATTCCAGTGCTGGAGGCAAGGTAGAAAGGTGATTTGGAGCACAAACATCCTCTTTCCCTCCTCCTGAGTGTACGCCTGACCAGGTGAGGTGAAAGTGAGTCTTCCTAGCTTGCCAAGGTAAAATCTTTTAACTTCCAAATTTCTGCCTGAATTAAGTATGATAAGAAGAATATACTGTTATTAAGAGAAAATCCTCCTTGTGGTGATCTAAATAACCCATTAGCAGAATGAAGGAACTTATTTTAAGACTGAATGTCCAGAAGGCAGCATTCAGAACCTAAGTAGAATATTTCCTTGAGAACAAAAACCTTGAAAGACTTGTATTCTGTAATTCTCATTCCAAAATTCACAAGTAGTGAATTAAAAAAGGGAACAAAGTTCCATGTCCAAATAAATTTAGACCTCACAAGGTTAGATAGAATTAGTCAGGTTGCTTTCCTATAGCACTGATCAGAGACTTCGATATAAATAGAATTAACGGAAGTGTACTGTTTTGACTCAACTTTCTTTTCTTTTTTTTTTAAAAACAAAAGCATGGGCAGGAATGAAAGTGAGCACCCAGGCAGGCAGCCAGCAAGAAGAGGAAGAAGCATTTAATTTTTATTTAGTTGTACCTCTTTTTTATAATTATTTTATTATTATTTCTTATGTTTATAAAACCATACTCAGAAACCATGGTAGTAGTGCATCTTGGTTGTTCCCCAACCAGCTCCGGAACAAGAACCCGGGTCCTTGTGATGTCTGTGGACTGCACTCAGCCAGAGGTGGCTGACCTAACCACTACTCCACCAGGGTGCACCTCGACCTTTCTAACCACAAAGTTGTATGAGGCAAAGTACAGGTTCATCTTTATATAGACACTGACATGTATGTGTTCTGTATTTTTTCTAATTTTTGGTGTTGGATTGTTTCAAATTTCTGACATAAGAAGAAAAGTTAAATTGAGACTCTGTTAGTCTCACCAGCTTATAAGCACAGTTTTCTGAGTCGATGAGTGGATGGCTAGGATGAAATGGGGTGGGATAGGATGGAAAAGCATAACAGCAATGTGTTCTCAAGAGTCTTGCTTCTTCCCCTCCAGCTCTATTTTTATTATGGTGATTCTAGGCCATTTCCTGTTATTATTACATGTATTGTTGTCAGAGGAAGCCAATTTATTTTAATATTAGCCTGAGAAAAACATAATTAGGAAGAGACTCTGCTACCCCAAAGGGAATGTGTATGTGATGCTTTGCATTCCAAAGCCCAGTATTCAGATGAAAAAACCACACACAGAGGAAAGCAGTTTCCCCAGGGTCAAAACATCTTGGTGAACCAGTGAAAAATTCCGTCACTCAGGAGTAACAGCCTGAGAGGCAGATGATTTACCAAGCTTTTCACTATTTGTATTTTTATGTTAGAAAATCAAAGAGGCAGTTGAGACTGGAGAGAGAAAAGAAGGGATCAGAAGGGAAACAGCTCGGAGTTCCCATAGCATCACCAAACCCCAGGCCAAAGGATGAACAGCTACATTTCCTTAGATCCATCTTTCAGCACGTCAAGGCCATGACTGACAAGTTTCTCCTTTGAACCAAGAGCCTCTGAGACCTTGAAGTCCACTGTCTCCATCCATGTTTTAAGGCTTTTCTCTTCTTTTTTTCTCTCTTCTTCCTTTCTTACTAACCAAAGTATTTCCCCATGATGATGTGTGCCGTATACTGGTTTCAGAAGGATTGTTATTTCCTGGGCATCCAGAGGAGGTGCAGAAACTAAAGAGAAGAAAGTCAAACCAACAGGTGAACTGTCCAGTTCTGTGCCAGGCTATGTTAAGATTTTTCACACAGTTAATTTTATTTAAAACCCACAAGGATCTTCTGCGGTAGGTATCGTTACCATCTCCATACTGCAGACAAGGAAATCCAGACTTAGAGAGGCTAAAAACTTGCTCAAGTTTAGGAATTGTTGGAGACAGGGTTTTCAGCACAGACAGCTTCACTGACTTTACAAGCCAGAGCTTTTAACCACAATCCTAATGTTCAACTTTTTCAAGTTTCACGGTTCTCATTCATGAAAGAGATTATCCCTGTTTCTGCCCTTGTTCTTGTAAGGTTTTTCTGGGCTCCGCGAGGAGAAAAGCTCAATCAGACAAAAAATGTCGAATAGCCAGGGCTTTATTGGGGTTTGCACACCCGGGCAAAACTCCCAAGTCCGCAGAGGGCCGGGAAGTCGCGGGCTGGGAAGTCGTGCGCAGAACAAAGGGGGACCGGCTCTTTAAGCAGAGGAATTTCGCGGGCTTCCCATGTCGCGATTGGGGATTGGCCCTGTGAATCCAGGTGTGGGGGTTGCATCCCTTATTCTGACGTCATCCACCTTTTTCCCGGGCTTGGTTGCCGTTTTCCCGGGCATGGCCGCTGCTGCTTTTGTCCCTGGGCCAGCCTAACCGTTCTCCTATAGTTTATTTTCCACACAGTGGTCAGAAAGATTGTGCCAATAGAACTAAGTTCTGCTGCCAAAAAAAGATATATAAAATAAACGTCTGGAGTCAGCCTGTGTGGGCCACTATCCCATATCCGCATCCTCATGGTGGAATGTAGCAGCTAGAGCTCCAACCATCACATCTGCATCCCAGACAAGAATGAAGAAAAGAGTAAAGAAAAAGGAACTCAAGAGGTACCAACTACCTATCTTTTAGGTATAATTTTTTGAAGCACCACACCACACCACACTTAACTATCGTCCATTAGGCAGGCTTAGTCGATGTGGTGTCCCCTACTTGCAGAAAAGTTTAGGGGAAAAAAAATCTTAATTCTGGATGCCACATGTGTGCTAAAAATTCAGGTTTTCTTTTATTATTGAGTCAAAGAGAGAAGGGACACCAGGGACTGGCATGCAGTCTTTGCCAGAGTAACCTTTATGAAATGTAAGTCACATCATCTTACTCTGCTGAAAACTGTGGAAAGACTTCCCACTCACTCAGGCAGAAGTCCAAACCTTTGCTGTGTCCGACAGGGCCTTGCATGTCTTGCCTCTCTGACCTCATTTCCTACTGTTTTCTGCCTACCTTACCCTACATCAGCCACACTGACCTCCTTGCTTGGCTAACAAGTCAAGTCCATTCCTGCTTAGATGTTCCCTCAAAGTCCTTGGAAGCTTCTTCCTGCAAGGCCTTCTTAGGTCTCTGCTCAAATATCTCCTCATCTGAGACCACCCTAGAGGAAAGAGTACATATACCCTTTCCTGACTGTATTTCCCTTATAGTGATTGATGTTTTCTCTTTTATCCCCACCTTATCCCATCTGATATTGAAACAGGGTATTGGAAAAGCTTTTATTTACTGGGTTATTCTTAGCTCACAGGCTAGCCTTGAGGCTCCAAATAGAAAAGTTCAGAACAATGTGTTATGGCCACAGAACACCTCACTCACTGGTCATAAACCTCCTTAGGCTATCAGTCCCAAGGTAAGTGCACGGTTCAGTTTGGGCACATACCCCGAAACAGCCGGGGGCTCTAGGAGAATTGCAGACTATACCTGGTGTCTGGCTAGTTAAATTTAACTGAAACTTTAGATAATGGAAGAATGTTAAAAATGTAACTCTGTGGAAGCCATGATTGTGTCTGACAAAAATTATTAGCTGCCTTTGTTCTCTGCACCTCTCTGCATGTGTATAAATCCTGAGCCACACATGCAGATTACCGCATGATTTGAGTGTTTTATGCCAGCAATAAATCTCCTCCCAAATTAATAATTTCTGGCATGTCTCTTTGATCTCATTGGTTACTTTGTAACAATATCATCTCTGTTTGTTAAATTTGCTTGCCCTTTTTTGCTATTAGAACAGAAACTCAATGAGATCAGAGACTTCAACTATTTTATTCAACGCTTTCTATTTCCAGGCCTTAAACCAGTTCTAAGCACACTGTAGGCATTCGATAATAAACAGGAGTTGAACAGACACCTGACTGATTGAGAAAAATTCTGCTTTACTAAACATCTTCCAAAATTTAGGAGCGGGCACCTTGAGGAATCCACTCTCAAAGGGCTTTGAAAATAGTCAAATATACATGAGTATTATGTTTGGCTTTGATCTCCTCCCCTTTGTAAAAGTACTGTTAATGCAGCAAAGGCTGTTGGCCATTCTAATTTTGAGTAAGGCACTGTGGGGTGGGGTAGAATTTCATATCATTTCTTCCCGAAGCACCAAAGCTATTTATTCCAAATCTATTTCTTTAGAATAGTACTGCCTTTAGTTCTGAATGAACATGGCTTTGAAGCACATAGTTCCCCTAATATATCACTTTGATGGTTTATTTCACCTTAAGTAGCATGGAATTGAAGTCTGAGACTGTATTAGGCTGATTTTAAGTCTCCTTTTCTTCCTTTTGTGTCATCACAGTGGGGGAGAATTGTCACGCTGTGCTTGGCCAAGTTAAATGAGGAGACCAGATGGCCTGAAAGAAAGGAATGTGGTTCAGGTTTAGTAAGAAAAAAAATATGTAGGGAGCAAAACTGTGTAGATTTTGACCAAGAGAGCAGAACCAGAGCTCTGGGGGTACCTGACTGAATGTTTTTAAGCTAGGGGTTCCCTTTCAAGACTCAAGACTTTCTGATAAAACTTCCAAATCATTTTGCAGGGCTGGGTTTGGGTTATATATTGCATTCGTTTGTGAAGACAGAGACATTAATTTACGTTCAATGTGACACAAAGCGAAAAGCAAAATAGGAAGGCAAGAAGATACCTTGGGCTTTTGTTTTAGCAGGCGATTTTAGAAGAAAAGCAAACAAAAGCCAAAAGGGGCGAAGAAGGGATGATAGGAAACTAAGGAGTGGTATAAAAGGCAATTTTTAAGATTTCAATAACACTCCCCACACGCCAGACAGAAAAGGCAGGTGTGCAGACCCAGAATCCACTCCAAGTTGAATTGGGAAGCAGCATCT
This sequence comes from Solenodon paradoxus, assembly GCA_004363575.1. Classification (NCBI taxonomy): domain Eukaryota; kingdom Metazoa; phylum Chordata; class Mammalia; order Eulipotyphla; family Solenodontidae; genus Solenodon; species Solenodon paradoxus. Next base: position 245,728 of record RJWH01001598.1, on the reverse strand, counting down.
CAGACTGCCTGGCACTGATGTGGGGTCAGCAAGCAAGAGAGAGAGACAGGCAGTAGAAGGTGGCGGGGATTCAGGCAGGAAACAGGCCGAGTGTGAACAAGTGTCTTTGTGGTAGGGACAGATGGAAAAGAGATGTGAGGGAAATACTGCTGAGAAAGGAGCCTGGCTCCTTTGTGTCCTCTGATACTGTATTCCATCACTGCTGGCATTGTTTTTAAGGTGCTTATAAAAGGTGGGGTATCTGCTCTGTGATCTTCCAGTTTGAACCTTCAAAGGCATGAACAGTGAGACCTCACCCCGAAATGCCAGCATCTCTGGCAGGAATGGACCTTCTCTGGTTTTCCTCCTGGTTGTCTCTGGCATGCCATGGTGACCTATAGCAAGGTGGCATGTCTACAGCTGAGAGGCCCGGCACTTTCACATTGTGTCGCTCATCTGAGCCTGACAAGTCTGTGGCATAATAATGGCATGAATCATGACCACCCAAGGAAGGGAGTGAGGCTCCGGGAGGTTGGGTGGCTTTCCCCTGGTCATTCAGCTAGCACATTGCAAAACTGAGACTAGAAGCTGGTTTTCTGTCTCTTGACGTGTTGCCTTTCATCACATCATTTATTTGTCTTAGCTACCATCACTGACTGAGCATGCATTCTGCTAGACGCCATGAGGAGCGGCAGGAGAACACAGCAGATGTGACCCTTCTCCGCAGGACTCTGCTCATCAAGAACGGGAGACGAGACAAAGGCAGAGACACAAATCTGTGGACGAAAGCTCCCACCACTGGAAACTTAACTAGATGTTCAGACAAACTCAGACATCAACGCCCAACAAGGGCATTGTTGGAAGCTTCTGGAAATAACACTGGGGATTTAAAGAGACTCAGAAAACTGACTCAATAGCTTGGCTGTGAGGCTATTCCCGATACTAAGAGTTATGTAAGTGGGGGCCCAGACTGGGGACAAAATATCCATTTGACTGGAGGGAAGGGATTTGGAATTGTGTTCTGGTTATTCTGGGGGAAGCAAAAAAATTCAACAGCCTTAGAACATATCCAGGGGTGACATCTCTACCTAGGTAACAGGATGTTGTCGACCTCTGGTAACTGGGATCTAGATATAGAGAAATGCTGGGAAAAAAATTGTCCCAGTTGTCATCTGGCTTCCCTTTGAAAGCTGTCTGTGTGTGGTATCTGTCAGACTTTGAATGACTGGGGCTCCTGAAAATGTAAATACCACCTGGGTTTAGATAATCCCCTAATTCAGGAATGCTGAGTAGGGAACGATGAAATGGAAGCATAGTGCTGAAATGAGGCGATTGTCCTTGGGACACCCTAGCTCTTGTCGTGGACACACTGGACTTACCTGTACAGGAAGCATCAGTGGACAAAAATTGTAAAATCCATCTGTTCATGACATGATGACCCCATCACCTGGTAAGAACACCGATTTCTCCTTGGTCAACCATCCATCTCCCAATGAGTTCCTCCTGAAGGGTCTGACAACCAAGCTCTCCATTTGTCTCTCACCTGGTCAGGCTGACCCTCAAGCAGAACCAGTCCCTTTCTGCTGGACCTCAGTCCTGAGCACAGTGACTTGCAAAACTGGAGCCGACTGCATCTTAGGTTCCTCAGAAGATTAGGTGGGTTTGGGGTTCGGTTCAGGAGCGTGGAAAGGAGTGACCCAGAGAAATGCTCCAAATATCCAAAAAGAGTGTATTTTCGAATTCAAAGCAGGCTGACTCAGAAAAGAATTAAGTCAACACTGGTGGGGGAAGGACTCTCAACTATTTATAGTGGGAGTGTGGGTGTGCAGTTGCTCCCCAAGTCGCTATTCAAAGCAGGGCACTGCTGCCATTGCCTTAGAGTCCAAGGCAGAGTCTGTTTAGAAATCCAGTAAGATGGTAATGCAGACATTAGTCAAAACCATGAGAATCGGTTGGATAAGCATCAGAAGAGACTGAGAAACGTGCCTAGGACTTGCCCCTGCAGCCACCAGGAAACACTGGGACAAAGGCCGATGGAGATTCCGCCGAAATGCTACATCGCAGAGTTCCTCCTGCAAAATGGCGTCTCCCAGGCCCTTCTGGGGGGACCTTGTCCGACCACTGCAGTTCTCTGAAGAGACGTCCATTAATATCTGCTCCCTAGGTCTTACTCCTCCAGCGTAACTTTCTGCTCTCTGAATCGCTTCTTTTTCCTCCAAGTTCCTCTTTTGCTTTGGACATTTGTTTCTGTTAGCTGCAATTAAAGTGCCTCAGAGGATGAACAAGTGAAATCATAAATATGCTTTCAGGGACTTGGGATGGTCTACTTCTGTCCATCTTCTAGTTCATCTGCCTCAGAAGCCACCTTAGGAGGTGGAGAGCCTGTCCCATGAACCAGGATCTTGAAAAAGTAGAATGTATCACACCAGGGAGTTGGAACGTTGGATTGGCTACAGTGTGATACAGTCTTCTATTTCAGAAAAATCACCAATAATGTTTACTCCCTGTCTGTCTGCAAATATGACTAATTACAGGGCTGATTTAAGTCTCAGTAGTAAATTTTTGCACCATGTGCTCGACAATTTCCAACTATACATATAATTTCTACGTCTATTTCCTCATGTTATAAAGCTAGAGCAATAAAATGTTCCCAGTATCACTGCTACAACATTTATACTCTGAAAGAGTAAATGATCAATACCGCAACAGAACATCAATTTATTTCTATCATGTGCAACCCACATTCTTTGACAGTCATCAGTAGACCATGCTACAAAAAGGTCGATAACACTTTCTTAGAGAAAGTGTTTCCTAAGAGGTATCCAGAAACAAAGCAGAAGTTTACAGCTCTGGAACTGCATGAAAATTGAAAACTAGACCAGGGGAGAATGAATGCCACTTTCAGGTTCCAGAAAGGCTGCAAAAACAATGGACCTAGAAAGTCTTCAGATTTGGGTATTTCTGTGTTCACCTTCCATTCATTCATGTGTCTCCTATGAATTCAATTCCAGGATGCCTGGCTTTCAGATCCACAGCTTAGTCGCCGAATGATATCGCTGGCATTTGCTGGATTCATGATCAGCACATTCTAATATGCAGAAATATGCCAGTGAGAAGTGAGGGATAAATATTAATGGTCAACTTCAGTGAAAATAAGAATGAATCCTTTTTAAAATGAAGAACTTGAAGGATTTCATCTATTTCTATCTGCCATTTTCAGCTCCAGTTCAATGTCACTCTTTTCTGCACTCCCATAACTTGCATGATAGTCGTGCATTGCCACCTGGGAAGCTCATTGCTTCTCCTTGTACTGGGAGAGGACTGTTTTCATGGAGACCTCTTTTGTAACTCCATCTAGATTGATGGTATCAATCAGGGTTCAATCAAGTATTCAGAGCAAAAGTGAGTATTATGGAATAAGGATTTATTATGGGAATTAGACCCTTTATAAGGCGAGAGAAACTAAGAAACTGAACGTATGAAAAGAGGAATAAGAGGATCAAAGAAAGATCCTCTGTTCCTCCTGGAACACGGGAGGACATGAAGAAGCTGTTAGGTGCAGGGAGCTATGAACAGACACGTATGCCCAACCTTTGCCATGGGCAGAAAAGGGGGAAGTCGCCCATGGGAGGTTGTTACCGGTGCACTAAGTCTCTGAGCCCATAGTGAGACTTGGTCAGCAGGTCAGCAATCGAGACTCTTAGTCGGAGTGAAGCAAAGAGAAGCTAGGGTTCTGAGGATCATATGTGAACACGGATCGTCTGTCTGCTGAGAGTAATGGTCATTGATTGACTTCCACAATGAAAATCTTTGAGCCATTTCTAACCTGGAAACATGCAGATTAGGGAGAGGAAGAGAAGAGAAGGCATCTAGTGTCACCAAGCTGACCATGGAAAAATTCAGAATAATGCAACTCTCATCAACTTATTATGTCTGTTTTTTTTCCCTGAATTTCCTTTCAAATAATGACAATGGAAAAATCATGATTTTCTCTTAATCGACGCACCCATCTTTCATACAAATAAAAATAAGCTAATCCTCTCAGATAATAAATGCTTTATTCATTTTTGGATTCAATTTTATTTCACTCTTAGCTTAATCATTTCCCCTTTTAATATTCTGCAACTTAAATATCAGATTGTAAGCCTCACCCCTTATATCACATTTTATTTTACATAGCAAATGAATAGGATAAGAAGAAAAAGAAAATATATATATATTTATATGCGTATGTGTACACAAATACATAAAAAATATGCACAAATATATCTAAGTAAAGAAGAAATTTTCATAAACATTATAGTTCCCATTTCTGTATCTGGTCATGTTATCATAGTTGACATTTATAATTCCCTCCTCCCATTAGCCTTTCTATACCTGTTCTCCCCTCAGGAAGCCCCTTCACTGGTCATAGACCCTAGTATGGTGGAATGATCTGAACTCTTAATGCTACTGGGAGTCTTGTCTTACTTGAGTTGTAGTTGTCTAGTCATGTTATCACAGACCATGGTATCATTAAGAGATGTTCCAAAGACTATCTGAATTTCAGACTCACACATCCCTGTTCTCCATGTGCAGTCGAGATTCAATATCCCTGCAGAGACCGCAAGTGGCCAGCTAGCAGTCTTAGTGTATAGCTAATGAAAACTGTGTTAGCCCCTGATGGACAGCCCCCTTAAGGACCCAAAGCTTGTTCTTGTTTTTGTAGTGCTTTGCTTGTCTTGTTGGGGTCTCCTTTCAAGAAACTTCTCAGTTCTCTTTGAGACATGACCTTGTAATTCAAAGCGTAATAAGTCTTTCACAAAATAATGTTCTACTTGGAGATGAAAGAAAGGAAAAGGAAAAACATAGGAAGAGGAAGACCAAAAGGGAGAAGAGAAGAAGGAAACAAAGATGCTATCCCTCTCAAGACAGGCAAGATTTTCCCGAGATTATATCACAGCTGTGTCTTGCCCTTGACCCTGGAGCAATCACCATGGGTGTTACTTGTGAATCTGAAGCTGTTTTCTGATTTAACACATCATAAAAAAAATTAATATGTGAAATCATGAGATTCTTGGGACTTAGCACTATGTTAATTCAAAAATGTGAAATAATTCTAGCAACAAAAACAGAAAAATTATCTTTCAATCTTGTGTAGACTTTTTCAAATTTTAATTATTCCTATGAGACCAAAAATAACAAAACTTGTGGTTACACAATGTTGAACACTTAGTTCGAGACAGTCATTGGTGACATGGGGGAAGACTTGCAATGACTTGGTTTTAACCTATAAATCAAGAGTAATCAACAGAGAATTTAATCCAGACCTGGGTTCTGCATAATTTCCACTGACCTTCTGTTACCGAGATTAGAATTATGGTATGGTTCATTCGGTAAGAAAGTGAAAAATTAATGACATCTGTCCTCTGAGCCTTTTTGCCTCCTCTGGTAGCTACTGCAGGAGCCTGGCATTCTGAGACGAAAGTTTCAGACATATGATAGAAAAGGGCATGTGGGGGCTGAACAATTTCCCCAGTTCTCTTATAAAACATCTTCCTCTTGTTACTGATCAGAGCAGACCTTTGGATGATTTCTGGTAGAGATGTGCCAATTGATGCAGAATCATGAAAATGTCAGGAAAACCTAAGAGTTATGCCACACCAATGAAAACCGGGGTATCTTTGCTTCCTATCGTTACCCCCATCTCGTTCATTCATTCATGTCACATGTTTATATATTAAACACTCTAGCAGATGCAGCTGGTGTCTACCCATATCCTTGGGACTTGACCAGTTTGATGCATTCCAGTCAACTTCCTTTGCCCATATCTTTATCTCTTTATCTGAGGGATTTATCCAAATCCCCTCTGCCTGCGTTCACTGACAGAGGAAGAGAAGAGAAATTAATGCACCCTGGGAAGGTTCCTAACCAAAGACTGATGAGACTTTACTTACAGATACCTCAGATGCCCCATTCCTGGGGTAGGATAACACAAAGGCACATTTCGACTCCATTTCCCAGTGTCCCTTCATGGGGCTGAGACCCATGACCCACAATTTCAGCTCACTTGCTGGCACATTTTCCATTCCTGTCTGTCTCCCCAAGTCCCCACCGATGTTTCCTGCACTACCCTCTGTAATGAAATGCCTCCCCTCAAATCCTCATCTCAGAATCTGCTTCTGGAAAATCTATATATTATGTGCCAGACACTGAGGAGAGATTCATTAATTGAAAAAACACCACATCATGAGATTTCAGACACCAGTGACCAGCTAGTGGGAAGACGTCTGATGAAAGTTTAAGACTCTATTCTAATAACTTACTTTATAAAATTAATGTGATATTTAACCTTGTAAAGTACTTACAATAGGGTCTGGCATGTAGCAGCAATGAAGTAATTATTAGTTATTATATTTGTTATTCTGTTGACTTAAGACATTGGATGTTGAGCAGGTCCTTGTTAAAACAGACATTTCCGTGCAAAGGTAGTATATTAAGCTTTTAGTTGCCATCAACCCTTTAGGAATAGATTTGTCGGACAGTTTTTCTAGATCTTAAGAGAATGAACCAAAATGCAAGAGCAACTTTAAAGGTGGCAGGAGAGCAGACTGATTGATGGGACGATCAGAGAGAGGTGTGGGACAATCCAGTGTGGGCATCGGCCTGGGTCTCCAAACTGCCTGGTGAGGCTCCTTCTAGGTGAATCCAGGGTCTCTGAGTCTAAAGTTTTAAATAGAAAAATCCGAGATCTGAACCTGTGTTACACTGATTCCTTTACTGTTCTGAACCATGTGTTCAACACATAATCATCTAAGTTGGAGTTTCAAAGGTCTCCAGATGGCTCCCAGTGGGAGAACACATTTGTAAACCAACAGTGTGCAATCAAGTAGCCACTTGGCTGGAGCAATGGAATGTCTCTTTCCTCCTGGTCTGCAGAGAAAGAATGACCTGAATCTCAACAGGTGTTGACTGCATCTCATGATCCTTCCACTCCCCTCTGGCCCCTCTCAAGGCTGGGGGTTGAGCAGCTATGCTTACAAGCCTCAGGTGTGTTTATCACCTGCCAGGTGAGGTTCCTCACTCCCAGTCTCACAGGGCATCACAGGAGCAGGATGAAGAAGAGCTCAGCAGCACCTTCATAAAGGCCAATTTCCTTCCATCTTCCCTCTAATCTGAAAGGAGCAAGATGCAAATAGGCAAAGCGCTTCTCAACAGAGAGACCAACAGGCTTGTTCACACACAGCTGTGTGAACTGAGTGTGTGAGCTGAGAACAGCTGCTCCGAGCTGGAGGGAGTCTTCCATGGCTGCAGGCGGAATCAGCAGAAGGTCTTCCATGGCTGCAGGCAGAATCAGCAGAAGGTTCTCCATGGCTGCAGGCGGAATCAGCAGAAGGTCTTCCATGGCTGCAGGTGGAATCAGCAGAAGGCAGGGAGAGTATGAGCTCTGGAGTAGGACAGCCCTGCTCCAAATCTTGGCTTCATTCGTCATTGATTATGTGATCTTGGACAGGTTCCTGGGCACTACAAGCTCCAGTTACTTCATCCAGGCATCACAAGTGATCATATGAATAGTTCTCACCTCCTAGTGTTGTTATAAAAACGAAAGGGGATGATTTTAGTGCCTGGCACATGGCAAGCACTCCAGAGATGTAGTTATTATTTGGAAGGGATTCCTGGCATTGGGAGAAATGATCTGCCAAGGTTCCTAACTTCTATATCTCCAGAGCCATGATTCTACAATGTCTAGGACGCATGAGATAAGGTCTGTATGGTCAGTGCTTTAGATTTAGGGAGCTGAGTGTTCTGACTCACTAGCTGCAGACATTGGCAAGGCTCTGTCAACATGCCCTAGACATTCTCCTCCATGAATTACAGGCTATTTGGAGAACATGCCTGTGACTCTGGGCTTGATGGAACACAGCTTGTTCTGCTTTCCTGGCAGGCTGCATGTGCCCTCAATCCGTGACACAGGAAAACTGATGGACAGACATCCTAGCTTCCCTGCCCTCTTAGATTTTGGGAGCATTTCTACAGTACACTCAGGAGTCACCCCAGGGTTGAGTTCCAGTGTCCCACAGCAGTAACTAGCTGAACAACACACCTTTGATTAGCTTCTTTCCCATCTCTATCTCACTCCTCCGTTTCTTTGCTAGTTCCGCCAGCATCCCATCTTAAGTAAATGAATTGCACAGAAATCCAACACTCTGAATCTGTTGCTGGGGAAGCCCAAAGTGAGACACTCATTGACAGACACCTTTTAAGCAAGTTCAACACAGGCCAAATGAAGTGCAAGGTCATACCTGTGTGTAATCACGACCGTCTAGACAGCCAGCTCAGGTCCAAGCAAATTTTTGCTTGCCTGAATTATTTGGGTTGGCTTGCCCAGACAGTCTTGGACTCTCTCCAAAATTCTTCCAGCCCCCGCTTCCCTTTAGTCTTAGAGACTTAATCTCTGAAACTGGCAGGCCTCAGATGGGAACAGCATACAATTCTGTGAAGGGCAAACGTGGCTGCCTCTGTGAGCAAGCACTGGAGAGAGACACAGCTCCAAGGAGCTCCCATCTCTTCTGAGCCCAGAGATGAGACCAAGCTGTTTTTTCTCTGGAATTAATGACATGATCAAAGGTAAGATATTAGCAAAGCTTTGGAGGTGTGTGTGGAAATGGGGAAAGGTTGTCACCAGCTGGAAGCACTGATAGGGGTCCACCCTTGGTCTGTAATTCACATCTCCCCTCTGAGTTATTGTCATGCCTCTGTTCAGCAGAGCTGATGTGATTCGTGCCTTTAAAAGGGGGGTGCCCAGGCCCTCTGAAAAAACTGCTAGTCATTCAGATGGAAAGAATCAAATCAATCCAAAGTTCAATAACTGGATTCCTCTCTCGCCACTCTAGATCCTCTTAAAAAAGAGGAGAGGTTAGAGGAGCCATGAACTCAATATTGCAGATCCCAAAATAAGAGGATATGGATTTCAAAAGAAGATGGAAGCCCATGAGCTAGTTAATAAAGGTGGACATTTATGGAGGGCTTCACATGCCCCCAGCATTGAGTACACATGTTATACAAGTAATTATATTTAGTCCCTTAGCCTTCCTGTTCTCTTTCATACTACCCCTAGTCTAGTGAGGAAGAAATTGAGGTTTAAAGAGAATAAATTATGTTCAAGGCCACCTGGCTACTAAGAAAGGAAGATGAGATTTGTCCTGGGTTTATCTGACCCTAAATTTCTGTTCTTGCCCAGAACACTTAGCCTGACTCATTAGACTATGACTTGTCATCCTTCTCATCTTACTCATTATTATGACTGGCAATGAATATTTGTGGCGTACCCACTATCTCCTAAGTACTAGCACCTAAGATAGAAAGATATATAAAAGATGGGACTCCCTCCTTGAAATCACTTTGATTTTTATCCTTTTGTCCTTTTAATCACCATGTTGAATGATTCAGTAAGCTGCTTTCACAAAGTCTCCCAGAATGTGGCCTCCCTCTTGGCTCCCCCAGTCATAGAGAAAGGGATCCTGTTGGTGATGTCATGGCCTCAGCTTCCTGGCTATCCTCCCTGCCTTCAGTTTATTGAAATAACTTAAGAATATATTTATTGAGGTAACTTTGATTTACAAAATAACAGAAGCCCACATGTGCAGGTTCACCATTTGTCAAATATTAGACAACATATAATACCTGCCACCAACTTAGCAGCACTTTTTCCCCACTGTCCATTGGCCCCCACCACCCCTTGCTCCTGCTCCCATCCCCTTCCCTGCTGGTAACCTTAGTTCTATTATCAATGTCCAAGGGTTCATTTTTGTTTTGTCTATTCACTTACTTAGCTTCTTTATAGTTCACACATGAGTGAGATCATACAGTATTTGTCTTTCTCCTTCTGACTTAATCTCACTGAGCATCATCCTCTCTGGTTCCATCCATGCTGTCTAAAATGACAGGCTTTCTTCTTTTTTAGGACTCCTTGGTGTGAATGGACCACATCTTCTTTATCTATTCATCTGACGATGGACACTCAGGGTATTTCCACTTCTTGGTATTGGAATAACCTTTGGAAACACAACCTTTACAATGTCACCTTCTAGGCAGAGGCTGATACGTATGCCTGACATCCACTATCACAGGATTATGTATGGAGAAAGGCCAGGACTAGAACAGAATGGACACCAGTATCTGGATGTTGCCTGGCCATTGACTTTGGGCAAGTGACTCCTCTCTTTGCGTCTTGTGTTCTGCTATGTCAAATGGAAGAATGGGGAGTTTGGGGTTTCTTGAAGGTGCTTCATAGGCCTCCTCATAGGATTTATTTATTCATTATTTATTAAGCTTCTGCTTTATGTCCTAGACACCAGGGGTAGAGTGGCAAACAGAAGCAGAGTCCCTACTCTGTTGTACCTTTTTTCTATTAAAGGAGGTCAATGGCAAACAAATCAAGCATAATATGCCAGAGAATAATAAGTGCTAGGAAGGAACATAAACAGGGTAAAGACACAGGAGACAGTGGCCCTGTGTTAAATAGGGTAGTCAGAGTGGAGATGACGTGGATTGATATATAGAAAGGGGCTTGAAGGAAGTGAGGAAAACGGGTGTGTGGAGAATTCTTTAGGCAGAAGGACAAGTCAGTGCAAATGCTCTAACAGGGAGTGAGTCTGGCATATTTCAGTAATGAGAAAGGAGGCCAGAGGGCTGGAGAGAAGTCAGTTTAGGGTGGCTGGAAATAAGTTCAAGAGTGGACTGGACCCTGGCACAAGGCAGGCTTGCTAACCTAGGGAGGACTACTGCATATCACTGAGTATTGGAGAAAAGAAAGGGAAAGGCCTGACATAATTAAAGTAGGGTGAACAGGTCATAGATAGGTTGGGACAGGGAGACCAGTAAGGACAGTTGTGTAGAATCCAGATGGGAACTGGAGGTGATCTGGGCCAGGGTGAGGACCGTGAAAAGAAATAGTCAGATGTGAAGTAATGCTGATCTGATTTGCTGATAAATGGAAGATGGGGTTAGAGGAAAAGGAGGCCTAGGCTTATGGCCTGAGAAGCTAGAAAAGTTCGTTTAAAGGGATGTGGAATCCTACAGCATTCACTCAGTCTCCTCTACAGTCCACCCACTCTACTGAAAACACTATTACAAAGGTCATCCTCAGGTCACCAGATCCAGCGGTCAATTCTCGGCAACAGGTTTAGGAGGGGAAGTAAAGAGTTTGGTTTTGAAAATTCTTTTAATATCTAATGGAGTTGTGTTGCAAGGCATTTAGTTTACATTAGAGTCAAGATGAGCTGTCTGGGCTGGTGATACAAATGAGTGACTCATCAGCAAAGAGATGATGTGTCAAGTCATGACTGAAGAGGATGAGGACTGGACCCTGGGCACATGGCAGGAATAATAAACAGAAGGGGTGAACCCAGTAGAGGAGGCTGAGAAGGTGGTATGCTGAAAGGGGATCATTTTCAAAGAGGAGTAAAGGATGAGCTGTGGCCAGGACCAAAGCCGTGGCTGCTGACAAGGCAAGAAAGAGGAAGACTGAGAACTGACCACTGGATCTGGTGGCATGAAATGATCTCTTACCAGTGCTTTCAGTAGACTGACCAGCTTGTGAAGGCTGAGTATGCAGAGCTCTGAGCCCCATTATCTCCTCCAGTCAGAGTCTGTACACTTACACATGACACACACAAAACACACAATACACATACACACAGCACACACATAATACATACAACACGCACACACAAACACATATGCCTGCAACACAAACTCACAGTACACACACATAAAACACGCAATATATACATAGCACATACACGCCATCCAGAAGAACATAGAAAAAAATGTCTTAAAGACGCTAACCAAACCAAAGATCTTTGGTTTTTGTTTCCACTTATATTTGTATGAATTTATGACATTCTCCCCAGTTAGTCAGAATTACCCAAATTGCTTCATAGAGTTCTGAGAATGCTGCAGCAGAAGTTAAAAATCAATGAAACCATCAATGTCCAGTTTGACTTAAGGTTGTCCACCTGCATCAGAAATTGTGGTTCAGCATGGGGAGGAGGGGACGCCCTTGACACCCTGTGGGACCTCAGTATTAGTGCTCGTGTGGGACTCGGCAGTGATTAGGCCCATCTCAATTCTGCAAGAGTTCACTTGAAAAAGAAAAGGTTTCTGCTTTTTAAGATCTTTTGGAAAGACTTACGGTTTTATTTCCAACATGTAAAGGGCTTAGAAGTTTTCACTCTTGTCCTTATAATAAAAAAATCTCTGAGCAATCTGAAAACCAGTGCTTTTCTTAGACTCATCAGAGAAGTGAGTCTGCAGGGGAAGCCAACACCCTGAATCTGGAGAGTTCCGAGAGAAGTCAGAAGACGACGGGGGATCACGAAACAGGGCAACAGGGGATTTGAAGCCATGGCATGTGCAACTGCAGAGACCTAAACAGAGCCCAACTCGCAGCCATTTTAATGTGAATTATCACTAAAGTCCTATATATCTCAGTTCCTTTTACCCAATACAATCTGTCCAACTTTCAAAGTATTACAAGTTATGCTAAAAAAAATGGGGAAATACAGTTGGAAAAGTCACAGTTTAAGTATCAGAATCTAATGCAGAAATAACACAGGTTGTGTCATTTCAGTCAGGTGATCGTGGCCAATCTCAACAGGGAGGGGCCATGCTGATAGCATGGACCCTTGATAGGATGTGATGGAAATGGCACTCTCCTTCTGCAGTCTTCTCCCCAAAGCACGCAGTGCCAGTCTCATCTGAGAAAAACATCAGACACAACCAGTCCAAGGGATGTTTGACAAAATGCCCTACAAAATCCTCTTTGAAGCTGTCAAGATCATAAAAAACAAGAAAAGACTGAGAAACTCTCAGTTAAAAGGGACCTAAAGAGACTATTCAATGTAATGGGGTGTCCTGGATGGAATCTTGGAACAGGAAAAGGACAGTAGGTAAAAACTAAGGAAATCTGAATAAAGCATGAACTTAAATAATAATTTGGAAACATTGGTTCATTCACTCTATTAATTCACCACTTGTATTGACTTCCCAAAAGAAGAAATGTGTGGCAGAGAAGAGAACAATCCTTAGTAGTTCTTAGCTGAGTGACCTCTGGCAAGTGATTTTGCTCTGCAAGTCCACAGTTTTCTCATCTATAAACCTGAGATAGAAAAAGGAATACCCAGCTCATAAGATTGTTATCAGGATTAAAGGGCTGAAATTAGCAGGTAGGTAGAGCAGGAAGACACATGGCCAGCATATAGTCACTTATGAACACTTTTTCCATTAAGAAAACAAATCCCTCGTGATTTTCCTGAGCATTTATTTAAGTTAAGGGAGAACATTTTATTTTCTGGCACTGTTCTGGTCATTTCACATATATTAAATCCATTTGCTCATTAATCACAGTTTCTAGAACTTCCTCTACTTTTTGTAACAGCCAGGAATGTCTATTCAGTCCATACTAAACCTCCCTTTAAGGTCTGTCCCCTGAACCTGAACTGGTGTAAAATGTTCACCTTTTCCTGGGACAAGCAGGTCCTGCAGATGATTTGAAGCTACTAAAGGGAAATGCGTTTTTAGCCTCATTCTATTGAAAACCAACTCTAGCACTTTTTGAGGAAAGTTTTGTTTCCAGGCTCCCGTGTCATTTCTCATTCTCTTTGAGTCCCTATTACTTCTTGATTCTCGGAATGAAATGTCACACCTGGGGAAGTTGTCCAGAATACATTCTGATGATGTGTGGGCTCGGGAAGTTGCAAGTGAAAAGGCAGCCAGCCTCTCTCGTGACAAGTCTGCTGCTGTCAGCTATGGTCGTTTTCCCTTTTCCACCTCGGTGTCCCATTTGTTTTCATAAGTTGAAGGCTTGGTCTTGGTGTCTGAAAAGCAATATGGATGTTTGTGGTAGCTAGACCCATCCAGAGGAAAAATAAAAAGTCACCATCAAGTAATGAGGCCAGACTATTGGGCGTCTCATATCCTGGATCCCAAACATGGACACTGAAAAGGAAATCAGAAAGAAGGCCAACAATGGCACAAGTGTTGGAACACATGAGAGCTGCCCATTGTGACTTAGAGGCAACAGCTTATTTGGCTGTGTGAGATCTGGTAATTTTGAAAAATCAGTCTCATGCAATATGATCATACCTGCTACTTCCAATATGGCTGATGTCACGAGGAATTGAGGGGATCATCACAGGGACATCTTAATGAATTCCCTATTACACTGTTACTTCTCTTTCTAGATCTGTCTCAGCAAATGGTCCCTAACCCTAAAAACTCCTCTTCTACTTGAGGGAGCAATGCTGCTATTTTTAGTGACTGTTATGTACTGAATTGATGGCAAAGTCCATTGTACACTACCTTCTAATCGCTATCATGACTGCACCTTCTACCTCCAGTTCAACAGCCCCTGTCCCAAGCCCGCCACATACTTTCTCTACGCTTATGCACTTCCTTCCTTAATGCTTTCTGTGTTTAGTGTCACAGTATCTTCAGTTCTTCACATTGTTTCCAAAGTGACATTTTAAAGATACATCAGAAGCACATATTGATATTTAATTTATGCAATTAATATCGCCAACACCTTTCAAAGTGTATAAAGATATCAGTGCTGACAAAGTTTTGTCATTGTTGAGTAGGCATCGGGGATAGAAGCGCTAGGACAGGTCTCAGTTGTTCTGTATGAGAAAGGGGAAGTTATGGTGAGAGGAAGGAGGAGAAGGGCATGATTCTTGAATAAATCTGAGCCTCAGAATAAATGAAAGACTTTGCAGAGACAGTTCAGAGAGAGAGAGATGGAGATTGAAGGTGTGACTGAGGACTGAGGGGCTTGGGAGTAAAGTTCTGTGCACCCTCTAATGTGACTCTCTGCCTTCTCACACATGAAACCCTCTGTTTCTGTAGAGATGTAACAATCTCTACATGGTACAAGCAATGAGAAACCCTACAGTCCTCATTAATGTTTTGTGGAAGAGATTGTTCTTTGGGGGGAAGGTGGGAAAACACTGAGTCATGCAACAAGAATGGCATGGAGCAAAAAAGAAAACCAAGGTAGGAAGTAGAGTTAGTCAGTGTGTAACGCACAAATCTAATCTCCCTGCCCCTTGATGACATCTTCCTAAGGAAGTGGGGTAGCTGAAACACTTTGGCATGGCATACAAGATCCTTCCTGATCTCTACATACCTGCCCAAGTGATATCTTCTAAATACTTCTTTACGTACATGCACACACACACACACATGCATGCATGCGCATACACATGCGCACACACACACACACCCCCTTTGCATTTCAGAACAATGAGCTCTAATTCTACCCATGATGGTATATACTATTTCGCCCTGCTTAAAGTGTTTGCACTCCACCCTTTTTAGCTGGAAAATGTCTCCCTCTTTTCCCTAAAGCAGGATTAATTGCTTCCTCTGCTGGTTTTCCATTTTATGTTGTAGATTCATACCTTTATTACAGCATCACACTGCTCTGTAGTTGCATGTTTGCATACCTGTCTCCTTGACATGACCACAAGCTCTTTAAGCCAGGTATGACTTTCTTTCCATAAAGTATTTGTGGCATCTACCAAGGGCCAAGAATTTAGTCTGGCTTTTGATTAAATGAATAAATTTACCTTCCATGGCTTATAAGAAGAAATTACCAAAGCTAAATAAAAACAAAACAACTAGCTGGTCAGAGAGGAAGGAAAATGCTCGCTGGTTTTCAACTTGCCTACTACTTGTCATTTTTCTCTTCGTAAAGTCTGTTACTTTGGTGATCCTCAATAGATCAATACTTTTCACATTCAAATCCTTAGATTAGTTTTTCCTACAAAGACTCTGAGTTTGGTCATATGGCTAGATTTGGTCAATGGGAATTTGATAAGTACAATACAATAGTGGATGCTTGACAAATGCTTATGCTTGGGTCTTTCCATTTGGAATGCTTTTTCTTGGAACCATGTTATGAGAAAGTTTGAACTCTATATGGAGAAACTATACAGGGAAGAGTTAAAGCACCTGGATGGTGGTCTCAGATAAACACCCAGTCAATGACCACCACTAACTCCAAACCTGTGAATGAGGACCTTTGGACCCTCCATCCCTCCCAGGATCCCAGACAGTATCTCCTGAAACAGAAGGGCCACATGATTGATCTGAAAAATATGAGAAGTGGTAAACTGTTGTTTTAAACACCAAATCTTTGGATATTTTACTCTACAGCAGTAGAAAACCAAACAGTTCTCTAGTCAATGATTATAATTAAAATGTTTCTGATTCAGTAGTCTAAGCATCAGTAACTGAATTAGTATTTTCCAACTTCAGTTATATATATGCATATACACATATCTATATATTCATATCTATCTGTATTATGTTTATATATATATGCACACACATACACAATACATATTGAGTTAAGTGAATATCTCAGACATGCATGGGAGGCATACTCTGAGACAATATTTAGTATACACAATATTTATTAAGAAGTTTTCTTGAGATGAACATTCAAGAAATGGAAAGAAGCAAGAGTGGGCAGAGGAAAAGTTGACCTAGTGATATCCTTGGCTGACCCATGAGAGCTAGATAAGATGGAATGCAAGACAGAATGACCCTTCAAAGTTGCCTCTAGTTGCATCAAGATGGCTAAGCCCTTGCCACATGGAGCAGTTCTTGGATGGAGGGTATTCTGGGAAGGGCTGTGATAGTGAATGAAGCTGCTCTCTGCAGTGGAAGCAATCATCTCCTGAAGGGTCTGTGCCAACAGCAGTTCAAGGCAATGGGGCAATAACTTCTTCGACTGAGCCCCAGACTGTAGCTGTGCATGTGTGGTTAGATGTGAATAGCACTGTATCTTTCATAAACGTTCTATGATGTATATAGATACATCACACACACACATATATATACACACACACACCATTCACTTGCTCATTCAAAAAGATGCAATGAGGATCTTCTATGATCTACTCTGCCTGTGTAGTAGGCAAGTGAACCAGATAAATATGATACCTGCCTGAAGTTCAAGTCAAAACATTTTACAAAAATACTTAAATCCTGATAAATAAGAGTTGAGATAAATGCATGGCAAAGTTACCAGTGATCTTTTACAAAAATTACATATTCCTTAAGATCTATAGCTTCATGATTTAATGTTTTATGTTTTTCTGGCATAACAAAGAATTAGTTTTTAAAAGCATATTTAAAAGAACCAATGAACCAATGACTCTTGATCCTAAAACAAATACAATGCTCAAATCATGAAATTTCACCACTATCCTTCTAGTGGGAGTTTGTCCTGAGTATACACATGTTGGTCAATGATAGAAATTAGAATTGTAAATATAAAGCCCTCGAACACTCTGTTTTCAAACCCTACTCTCTTGCTTCTTTTCCAAACAAAAACACCCTGCTATACAAGGAACAACTTCCGTGATCTAATTTCCTGAATGAATGAGCTAGTGTTTGTATCTATAAATATTTAATAAGAATCAAGTTCAATTCAACCCATTAGATACTCTTTTAAAATATTATTATTAAATATTGGTTATAGATACAATAATATAGGTAACTTTGCTTCCAGCCCTTGAATATTATGAGATCCCAGAATGATACTTGACTTTTCTCTTTATGGAGATGATATTTCTTGCAATGAAAGGAACTTTGAACATAAGATGTCACTAAAAGAAGTGAAATAGTACTGTTATCTAGCAATAATTAAGCTATTGCTGTATTCTATTGCATGCTAAAAATTATTAATGCTTCATCTTGTCAATCCTACCCAAATCTTGGGTAAGAAAGGTATGCTTTTCTGCTTTTTTTCTGGGGGTGGGGTTAAATTTATTGAGATAATTCATATACCATGCAATTCACTCATTTGAATATACAGTTCAATAGTTTGTATTATATTCACAGACTTGTGCACAATTTTAGAATATTTTCATTCCTCCCCAAAGATTCTCTAGCTATTATTCCCAGTCTATCTCCCCAGTCCTAGGTAATCATTATTCTACTTTCTATCTCTATTGATTTTTCAAAACTAGACATTTCATATAGTTGGGATCAGATGATACGTAGTGTATTCCAACTTCCTTCATGCTGCAACATGTCTGCAAAGTTCATAATGCTGTAGCTGGTATCAGTGCTTCATTTCTTGTTATGACTTGAATAATATTCCATGGTATGGACCTATTACATTTTGTTGACCCATTCATCAATTGATCAGTATTGGTGTTATTTCCAGTTTTTGACTATCATGAATCATGTAACTATCAATAATTGTACATACATTTTGGGGTTCAGATATATTTTTTTATTTCCCTTGGGTTGTTCCTTGTTCAACATTTTAAGGAGCTCCCAGACCGTTTTCCTAAGTGACTGCACCATTTCACACTCCCACCAGCCATATCATGTCTTTTACGGATGAAGAGACTCAGAAAAGTGAGGATGGAATTTTGTGATGAGCCCACATTTTAAGGCCCAATAAAAAAGAAGAGTTGACAGTGGAAGCTGAAAACAAGCAATGGAAAGTAATGGGAGAAGAGTTGAGAAGAAAGTCAGAAGCGTCAGTGTGAAAAAAATCATGGCAGCCGAAGGGTCAATTACAATACTTCCTGAAAAGTAGTGTTTAGATTGTATCCGGTAGGAGGTGTCTGATGACTCTCAGAAGTTTCAGGAGAGTGATAGGGATGAAGACAGATTGCAGTGGGAGATAGGTGAAGAGTGTGCATTTAAAAAATTCAACCGTGGTAAAAAGAAAAGAGAAGGAATCCTCTATCATTACATGAAGGGGTCTTGAAAATGTCTGTAGAGACAAGAAGCCGCAGAGATTCAGGTGAAGAGGTGGACAGAGCCGAGAAGATGATGAAGCCCATGTTTGAAAAGCCAAGGAAAGTATGGATTCAAACAAGAGAGAGACCTAGCTCTATGTGACTCGAGATGGAAAGAGAAAGGGGTGAGTGCAATTTGGAGGACATGGTCAGGGCTGATGAACTCTTCTAGAATGTTCTATGTTGATAAACTCAGACGTCCTAAGAACGTAGAAAGATACAACTTGCTCCTTCCCACCCTCTCTTTTCTCCTCATTCCCAGCAAATCATCTGCAGGGGAAGCTGAGCCCTGAGCAGTACCCTCATAGCAGGTTTCAATGCACCTGCTAAAAAGACACCGGGGTATCTGTGCAGTCTGTTAGCTTACATCACCATTCAAAGATTTGAGTCTCCAACCAAATTCGTAGAATTCGGAGTAAGGTTTTTTGGTGTGTTTGGGGGGGAATTCTGAGTATTCATTATAGTATTCACAGAAGCTAGCGTTTCAGAGGATGCCCCAAATGCAGATTCCTTGGCCCTTGACATTCACTTAGAGGAGCCTTCCGAGGTATCATTGATCTTGCTTATTCCTTAGCATATTTATTATACATTACATTTTTTTTCCATCATACCCCGCAAATGCCTTCCTAAATTAAAAAAAGCCAGGAAATAGCTCATTGTTTCTTAAAAGCGGAAGCGATAGCGCTTACTTACAGTAAGTCTCTGCCATTTCAGAGAATTGCACTGATTTATAAAGTCTGCGGGGACCTTCCTCAGAGGGAAAGGAAAAACCCCACAGCACACTGACCGCAGCCCCTGGCTGATATCAGAGGCGTTTCAATAAAATCCTGCGTAGACGTACAGGTTGTGTTACACTGACTCCAAATGATAATTAACTGCAAAAGTGTGACCATCTCTGAAAACAATGATCGGCATGACTACATGTGGTTTTGAATGCAGATTACAAACTCTGGGGGTGGTGAGGGGTGGAGGAAGCTGGCTTTCAAGTAAAATGAGAACCTTTGCTGTGGAACACAAGGCCACCTCCCGGCCCGGCCAGCGCCACCCCGAAGCAGCTGGAACCACTTAGGCAGGCCTGTGTCTTTCCTCCGAGCCAACAGTGGCTGAGCCCCACATCTCCGGCAGCTCCGAACGTGGCCCCACATGCTCAGGGACCAGAAAAAGGACCTTGCCTGAATAGCTTCCTCCATTTCTATCACCCTGTTACATTCCCCAAGCATGTTTTCATCCAAGGATGCTTTTGTGGCCTTTGTTGTGTTTTCATGACAATGGATGGGGAAGCAAGACAGGTGTCTTTACCCCGAAGTTCTGGAAAGTTTCGGGACTTTTCCTAACATTATGTAACAGCTTTGGGTGGGAAAAGATGATTCCAGTTTTCTTGGCAACATTGTATGGAAATGTACTCCTAGCACCGTAACTAGTGGGTTGAGTTTAAAAAACCAGCAGCCTTGAAGGATGAAGAATAACAAGCAGAAGGGCTTGAATGACTGGGGGCAGGAAGAAGATTTTCTTTGAAAGATACATATCAGAGGATTGACACCTGTAAGGGGATATTGGCATTTTAGACATCCCAGTTCTCCAGCCAGCTGAGTTACCCTAAGCTAGGACATGGACATAAAAAGTGCTTCAACCTATCTCGCGAAGAGTGGGAGCCCCAGTGTGTCTCCCCCGAGGCCTATTGTCCACAAGGGTTCTCTGGGTACTGGTGATTTTCTCGGTGACGCCAGCTTCTACTGAGTTTTCAGTCTCTTACTGACGTCTCCCTGCACAGCTCTTCCTTTCCAACAACCCTGTGACTACCAAACCAATCTTTTCCCTTGAGTTTTCAAAGTCCCACCAATATTCAGAAATTCAGCACAGTCTAATTTAAGAGACTATTTGGGGGTGACAATAGAATGGAAGGACTAGATGGCTGGAAGCCACGTAACAGTGAGTGACGATTTTCCAAATTCTGCTGACCAATGTAGTCCTCTTCATCCAAATGATGACTGTGTGAAGGAGAGAGAAAGTCATCTTCTTGAGACCTTTATTCTCATCTGCTGAGAAACTGTTCTAGCAACTCTGATTCTCGAGACTGCATGTCCTCCCTGCAGGCACAGGTGCCCCACTGCTGCTCCTGGGAGCGTGTCACCCATCGCTGCTTCCTAGGACCTGATCTTCTGGCGCCTTTGTTCTCTCTTTCTCTCCTTCCTGAATCCCTCCTCCTCTAAGTCCCTTGGGTTCCTTCTATTCTATGTCTCTCTACGCCCTTCTTTTTAAGGTTCCTTGGAGAAATTTGAAATCCTCACTTTAATAGACAGTAGAGTTAATCTTCCATCTCTCTCTTCCACCCATCCCCAACCCTGCCTGAAGGCGACCCTTCGTACCTGAAACAGCCCCTTCTGATATTTTGCTGTTCATTCCCTGAGGATTCCTGTCTCCGATTTTTACATTAGCTTTCTTTCCTTCCCTTGTCACATAAAAAACAAAAAACCAAAATTCAAACTTAATTTAACTGTTACAACCCCTGTGGCATCACCTACCTGTCCTTTCACAATCTTCTCATGATGATCTCAGAGTAGAGTGCCCGTTAGATATCTGACAATGAAATATCTATCATGGAATGCATAAGGCTTGCTGGTTTTGTTTTTTTCAGATAGATTATGGCGTAAAAATCAGAATTCTTGCTGTGTGCTTAGTTAAGGGCCCAGCTCACAACAGACACTACGAAGATATTTGTTAAACAAATATCCATCAACAAAATAGGCTGCTTTATGCTGAACCCAGAGGAATCTGTGAAGATAACCATCACGATACTAAAGAGAAATAGTATGGAGAGTCTAGGATCATTTTAGTTCTTAGGTTCTCATGGTTGGCTCATTTATTAATGGAATGAAGTGGTTTAGAATGGAAACAGTTCTACTCCAGTCCCTTCTTTGGATACATCATACCTTAAAAGGAGTTTGAAGAACATTGCTTTCACATATTCCTGTTAGAACTCTATGAAATAGATACTCCCTGCCCCTACCCCACCCCTCAACCCCACTTTCTAGTTGAGGAAACAAAGACCCAGAGAGATTTGAGCAGCTTGGTTAGGCTCTTACATCAGTAAACGATGTCACAAGAACTTAAACATACATCTACTAATGTTAAGTGTGCTACATTTTCTGCTAAATTATGGCTTCTCTGATTCAGAAGCAGAGCACCATAACTCCAGAGTTCTCTTTCCAATGCAGATGTCTAAAAATTCTGTTCTTTTGAAAAAGCATAGGCCACATTACTCAACACCAACGCAAGTCCTTTGTCTAGAATCCAGTCCAGTGAGAGTGCAGCCAGGCATGCTTTGGAAGACGCCTCATAAAGCATATCACTGGGATTGTCTCAAAGGACTTCTAGCTAAAATAGACTGAATCTAGTGGAAACTGAAAGATAGAAAGCTTGTGAGAAGGAACAAAGGCTTTAAAAATTGTTAGATTAGAAAAAGAATGGAAGAAGGACTTAAAAATTAAAAAACATTTAGATGGTATTTAACAATCCTACCATTTTAAAGCTGAAAGGGAGGAGAAAAAGTAACTAAAACTCCTTTTCTTTGACAAAAAGAAGCGACATTTTGAGTCGCCATCAGAATCAGTGCCATCATTTGCAGAACCCAGCACAAAATGAACACATGGGGTCTTTTGCTCAATACTTGTTCAGAAGTTCAAGAAGGCAACCACAGAGCACGACGCCAAGTAGGGGACCCTCATAAACAGAGTCCTGCATGACTTCAGTCACACACGATGAAAGCAGCCCTGTTCATGGCACTGCCGGTGTCAATACCTCACCTTCGCATGGCACTTTACAATTTGTACAACTTGTTCACAGCTATCTAATTGGAGATTCAGAATAGGTCAGTTGAGTGAGAATTAGCTTCATTTTAAAACACTGCCCCACAGCAATGCGCTTACCACTTGTGACCCTCTGGTTGATAACATGACTCTGTGCACTAGCTGTATTATGTGTGCTTCATATCATGCTATTTGTTAGCAGCTTCTATTAAAAAATTAGTGGTTATCAGAAGGGAAGGGGGAGGAGGTGGGCAAATTGGCTAATAGGGGTCAATTTATACGTTGATGGATAGAATTAGATGGCTGGTGGTAAGTTTAATATTTTATAGACAGTTATTGATTTATGATGAACACCTTAAACCTATACAATGTTATGATGCAATGTTCCTTCAATACTTCTTTTAAAAGAGGCAGTTTGTTCGCTCATAGTTAGTCATTCAATAAACTCTTTAGCTCCTCTTATGAACTGAGGACTTGGCTAAGCTTTTCTGACAATCAATTCCAACTTCCCAACAACTCAGGGAAGCATATGGAGGATCACTCCCAATGTGCTGATGGACACACTGAGAATCACAGAAGTTAGACGTTCAAAGTCACAGATTAGTGAATGAGATCATTGGGATTCAAATCCTGGTTGTCAGACTGTTCTGTCATGCTCCCTTAAAAGCACTGAGGTCTCCAAAATATAAATTTCAAATTGTCTGCCGAAGAGATTAAAGTCAAATCAGAGGTAAATCACTCTTTGCCCTTCTCTACCTCTCTTCCTTATCTCCTTCTTTTGCTTCTAGTGAGTCGTGCAGAAGAACAAAGATGAAAGTTTCATGCATTTGAAGAGATGGCCAGTCAATGAATCAGAAGTAAATTCATCTGCCTGAGCCCTGTCCTTGCGCTCACTGAATATGCAGATGTTCTTCCACACTTTGCAGTTGCCTTGCAAGTTGGGCAAAGCCCTTGCGACTATTTCTAGCCAGTGGATTACAAACACAAAACAGAGGCATCGTATCCGGCTGAGGTTGCAAAAAGCTCCTTCATGACACTTTGGTTCGCTTTCCCCAACTCAGTGACCCCAGAATTCATGTGTCGAGATGTTAGGTCACAAGACTGGAGCACACTGGTTACCTGAATCACCAACTGGAAAAGAGTTTCTTTGAAGAGTCAAGACTAGCAGTGCTCATTATGTGAGTGAGCAAAATACATTTTCATGTGAAAGTCACCAAGCTCTGGGATCTTGTTACTCAGCATCATCTAGCATCACCCTAATATACAGTATCCCTGTCATTCTGGTTTGGTTCTCTTCTTATCTATCTCTATCTTATCATTAGCATCTATAGTTAACATAGATCAAGGTTTTCAAAATTCCTCTTCAAGCTGCTTTTTGTTTGTTTTTTTTTTCTGAAATCTTCTGACAACTGACCAGTTTTTGCTCTTTTCAAAGGTGGAGGCCTCAAGACATTTGACTTTACATTAAAAACAGGTGTGACCCCCCCCCACCACCACCAACAAAGGGGGAAGAGCCTGTAAGCATCGATGAATCATTTCTAGGCCTAACTAAAATAAATGAATTGATTTTAGAAAAATAAACAAATCAAAAGTGGTTCAACATGGAAATCATAAGCATGTATTTGTCTATGTTACTAAATCTGGCCTCTGCTTTGGGGGACAATTTATAAAGGAAAATGTCTTAGCTTTTTTTTCTATAGCCAGGAATGGTGCAGGGGAAACAGAATCTTCAGGCAGGGTCAAAAATCTCATGTTTAGATACAGTACAAACCAGTTGTTTTGAACACAAGACTAGATGAGAGGTGATTATCACGTAAGTATCAAACTGCCTTATCCCCAGTATGCACAAGGGCATGTGGTTTGGGAAGTGGTCCTTCTCAGGGGCAAAGAGCTGGGACCAGAGATAGTCCTCCAAACAGGTGGCATCTATGATAGATAACAGCTCTCATTCCTTGCATCGGTGATCCCCAGGATCACTGCCACACATTTTGAGGAGGAAGTGTGGGCTTCAGAATTGGAAGAACTGCCTGTCCACAGTGACCTGCCGAGTTAGTAACTGAACCCCTCTAAGCCTCATTTTTCAGCCGTAAAGCACAGGTGATAATTGTGGCTTTCTCATAAGGTGATTGCCTTATGATAGCAGGTGGAAACAAGAAACAGGATAAACAAGATAACAGATGGAAAACTGCTAGCCTGGCAGGGAGGAAGTGCTTGCTAAATATGTCATTATTCTGGACCACTTTCAGTGGATAACATTCTTTTTTTCTTTTTTTTAGGAAAAGTATAGGCAGGAATGAAGGCAAGCAGGCATGCTGGAAGAGAGAAGAGAAATAAGAATTTTTAAAAGAATTTTATTTAGTTGTTCACACTGACTGTTTCCCCTGGACCCAGGACTCAAACTCCTCCAGCTCAGGGGTATGTGGCCTGTGCTCCTTCAGAGGTGGTTGACCCAACCTCTACTTTGCCAGGGTGTGCTGGAATGGACATTCTTTTTAGTGTGACTTTCTTGTTTGGAGGCAATAAGGTGACAATCTGGAATCAACACTAGCTTGAAACAGGCTCACTCATCCCACCTGAAGCAACTTAAACCAAGAAGAATGTTTTCCTCATTTGTAAATTCATTTCATGGAGTTAAGGGAACTGGAAGGGAGATGGTCTCTGCAGCCTCTGAGCTGGTCCTGGGAAAATAGTTGGGTTTCTAAGAGGAAAGAAGGCATTCCAGGGAGAAGCAATCGCAGGGTAAACCTAGCAGCAGATCGCGCAGGAGAGGGGATGTCAGATAGTTCGATTGGAACAAAGTGAAGACAAGGCCAGAGACTTCATTCGGAGTCATTTTGCAGAGCAACTTGACTCTACAGTGAAAGCTTTTTACTTGATTCATTTGGGAGAGGGGAGCAGAAGTGTGCCGAATGGGGAAGACACCAGAGGGGAAGGAAACGAATGGAAGAATCACAGCTGAGAGTAGGGACTGAATTAGGGTGACAGCAGTAAGAGGAGATAGGTTTGAGATGGAACACTAAGGACTTAGGAGCAAAGCAAAAGGAATTTAACACAATCAGCAGGTTGGGTGGCCCAGCACCTGGGAAATGTTGCTGCCACTTACCCACACTGGGAAGCCAAAGGAAGGGACTGGTCTAAGGGACAGGAAGAGGAAGACATT
The DNA here is from genome assembly GCA_004363575.1 of Solenodon paradoxus. Classification (NCBI taxonomy): domain Eukaryota; kingdom Metazoa; phylum Chordata; class Mammalia; order Eulipotyphla; family Solenodontidae; genus Solenodon; species Solenodon paradoxus. Next base: position 219,977 of record RJWH01001598.1, on the reverse strand, counting down.
GGCTTGGTGACACACACACCCTGTGGGAGCTGATGTCAGAAATGTCCCTTGTTAAGAAAACGTCATCAATCAGACTTGAGAGTGGGGGAAGGGGAAGAAGGGGATGCCACACGTGACTAATTTCATGAGTAGTCACTTTAAGCTAAGCTAAAATGACCTTTGGTTGGACCTAACTCTTGCACTGGCAATAATTTCTGGTCATTAAAGCTTTGTAATGCTTGTAGAACTAGCCACACTAGCACAGCTGGCCAGTTCCCCCTATCCCGTCAGGGCAGATGAAATACACACTCTTTATAATACCACTTGGGCACACAATTACCAATGACTATAATTTTTCCATGTACACGAAGAAAATGTGCCTTCAAGAGGACTAAGGGAAACCTGCTGAAAATTTGATCCAGGAAAGAAAGAAAAAAGAGCAAGAGAAGGAAACATTACAGGCAGGAGGTTATAATAAGATTCCTGAAAGAGAAGGGGAAATAGGGGGTGAATCAATGATTACTGACCTTCGTTTGTGTCCTGGGGTAAGTGCTGAAAATACTAAGATGAATGAGAAACAATCCCTCAGCTCTCAGCCCGGTGAGAGAAAAGTCTAGGAGAGAAATGATTACAAAAAGTATTCTGAGGCTTACAAGTGGAGGGGGCATATTTCATCTTGCATGCATCCACTTAGATTGAGGACACAAGGGTCAGGGTGTCCAGGTTTAGGTGAGAAACTAGAGATTTCAAGAGTTAAGAAAGTTGCCTAGAGTCACACAATGTGATTATTAGGGCTCCACTGAATTTGGTAACAAACCATATTCAGCTATTAAAGAAAAAACAACATAGAGGTTCACGTGATGGAACAGCGCAGGGTTCAGGAGTTGATTTGACTTCTTTTATGACTCCCAGGGGGCCCATCTCAGACCCTACTTTGTATTGAATTGCTTTAGCTTCAGAAAGTTTCTGCTCCACGGAGAGGAAAAATGGCTTCCAGAGACACAGCCTTCCGTGGTCAACCTCTATTAACCCCAGAAGCATTCTGATTGGCCCAATTTGGTTGTCTTGACCAACCACCGAGTCAAGTGGGACTGCATGCTCTGATCTCATGCCCACCACTTCTGGGGAGATGGTGGAGCCACTTTACAGATATCCCCAACAGAATCACCTTCGGTAAGGAGGAAGGTATCCACGATTCAATATCTGGATGCACCACCCCCGAAGAAGGAATTTGTGTCCATTGCGCACATTCTAGAAAGTTGCAGAGTTTAACTGAAAGCTCAGACTACATTCCAAAGTCAGTCTTTTCACCTCCTAAAGTGCCCCAGCTGGTGATGGATGAGAACAGGAAGAAGATCAGATGACAGAGCAACTGAAAGGAAGGGCGGAAATCAGTGGGGGAGGCCAAAGCACCCAAAAAATGAGAAGAGGAAGCAAGAGAAGAAGGATGGTGAGAGACTGTGGGAAAAAAGAAAGCAAGAACTGAGAGAAAAAAGTTCTGATGGGGGGGCCATCCTGCAGTCTTCAACCCCCTCCTTTGGAATGCCTGCCAGAAGCCACTGCTATTTTTCAGAAAGCTTTTTCTTCTCTCTTGTTAAGAAGCTGAGAGCCAAGTGCCCCATTAATCTTTCAAAAGACCACTTGGGCTTCTCTCTGCCAGAGCTGTGCACATTTGGCTTGGCTCCCTCATACTCGGTTTCCTTCCCACAGGCACTGAGACTTGGCAGAACCCACCCAAAACCCAGCTACCACAGTGACTTCTTGTTACCTGGAAAGACTGTTGTCAGCCCCACACCTGAAGGGCTCTCCTACCATTTGCCTCACCAGACTCTGCTCTGTCATGTTCTTATTCCTCAGGCCCCTTAACGTGTGAGAAATTTAGAAGTCAGGAATACACCCAGAGCTGAATTTGCCAGCACCCCATTAAGCAGCTGCCTGGAGGCTGGTACAATGCAGGGAGACTTGGCAATTCTTTCTCCCAACAGCGCTGACAGTGAGGGTGGAGTTAGCAGAAAATAGACACACGGACTAGAGTACTGGGACACAGCAGCAATACAACCAAAAAAAGTGCAGGAAATGTCACAAAAAGAGACTTTCGTTTTAACGAGTATCTTCTACCAACCAAGTCCTGTGTTGGGTGGTAAGCGCACAGGGTACAATCCGTGTGGACTGTACTCTTTTAAAGGGGGATACTTCTCCCTTTTCTCAATGTTTCCTCCGTGTAAAAGCAGTATAGCCAGTGTGAAATGGTTGATGTCTCTTTGCCCCTTCACCCACTGCACCCTTGGGGAGGTCCGGGGACAGGATGTACTGATTTGAAAAGTGCCATGTGAATAGTACATGTGCGAAGACTGCCATGGTGGCTTGTCTCAGCTACAGCCTTTTGCCTCTTTGGAGTTGCATTGCCACCTGAGCAGCCCATGTTATAGGCTGAATTGTGCCCCCCCCCGCCCCCACTTAATCTACTGAGGTCCTTACTTTCAGTACTTCCATCTGTGACTGTATTTGGAGACAGGACCTTTCAGAGGTGATGAAGGTTAAATAAAGTCGTTGGTGGTGAGCCCAAATCCAATACAATTGCTGCCCTTGTAAGAAGGCAGATTGGGAGACAGACAGACACATGGAGAGGGAAAATCATTTTAAAAGAGAGATAAGTGAAGACAACCACTTATAAGCTTCAGATGAAACTAACCCTTCAGATACCCTGATTTAGTCTCAGTCTACTAGCCTCTAGAATTGTGAGAAAATGAATTTTTACTTCTCCACCCCACAGAGTCTCAGTGGGAGTATTTACAAGAAGGTTAGCGCTCTAACATATCAACTCTAGCAGAATTAGAATCCACGCTCAGATAAGACCGTGAGGTGTAGCTGAGGAGGCGTACCCCATCAGCACACCCCATCACCAGCAACCTTTCATGTGTGAGATTGCTTCAGTCCCGCATGACTTGGATCCGATGAATAGTAAAATTAAGAGTTTGGCCTCCATCTGTCTTTGTTTTTGTTATGTTTCTCACTTTGTTTCAATGCTGGGTGAAAACTCAAGGTTAACTTTATTGCTTTTTCTTAAAAAAATACCAATTAGACTGTAGCAGTCAGGATCAGTCAAATTATACTGTGTAACAAATAACTTCCAAACCTCAATGGCTTAGTCAAACATTTGATTATTTCCTGCTCACATTCTTTTATCAGTCTAAGTGAACCTTGGATTCTGTGTACCCAACACAGCCCAGTAGAGAGAATTTACTCCTCCTAAGTCATTCAGTCACTTAGAAGTCCCTTCTCATTACAAAGATTCGTGGTCACTGCCCTGAGAGGAAACAATGATGATTTGCACACTGACTCTTAAGCTTCCTGGCAGAATTGATACAATATTTGTGAATGACCCTATTGACCAGCAGAGGGATCATGCTCCTGTCTCCAGGAAGTCACAGTTTGGAGAAAAAGGTTGAGGACTTACATCCAGATTGTCATTCATATGTGAAGAAGTCTCAAATGAGCAAGGTAGTCCCCTAAGAAACGAGACAGTAGAAAAGGAAAACATAACTTCTACTCAGCCAATACACAAATATTTGTTAAGCACCTACTAATATCTCAGGCACAGGTAGTATCCTGCATCTTACAGAATTGGGGCAGGGGTTGTGGGGAGCAGGTCCCTGACCTCTCATGCCCTAAATACCATTTGGATCCTGCCATCATTGCAAAAACAAAATTATCACCATAGATTTCCAATCCAAAATAGGGTAGAATTGTGGCAGATGTATCTTTTTTTGTTAATTTTTCATGGTGGAGGAAAACATGCAATTTTGGAGAAGAAACATTCATTGGGGTTGATGAGTGAAAGATGTGGGACAAAGAAAAAGCACTGGCTTCCATCTTAATGATCCAACATTGGATCATGGTCATGGAATGACCATTGTCAGAGCTGAGAGGGACCTCTAAGACCCGTAAGTTCCAATCCCTTCATTTACAAAAGAACTAGGACCCAAGTACAACAAAGACTATATTAAAAAAAAAAGAAACAAACCAGGACTTCAGGTGGGGAGAGAGAATACACCAACTCTCCTCCACAGCTTGATTACATCCTCCTTCCAGATCTGCCCTCACAACTCCCAATTGCGCCTCTCTGTCCATAACTTTGTGCTTGGGTGGATGGAGGCAGGAAGGTGTGAAGGGGAGGCAGAGGACTAAGAGAAAATAAGGCAAGGAGAAGCTGAAAGAGCCTTTGCATGACAGGTGTTTCCCTGTGAGATGTGGGAAGGGGGTTACAAGCCACTGGGAAGAAGAACTAGTGTAGAGAGAAGCCTCTGGTGCCCAAGCACAGGGGACAAATCAGGTAACTTGGGAAGCACCTGGCCAGCATCCCCACTGAAGCGAAGCCCTGATGTGTATCCCAAGAAGTATTATTACTACTGCTCATCTTTGTCGCCTCCTTTCCAAGCCCTGCAGCCATGAGGTCAGCAGAACCATCTGAGAACCAAGGCAGGAAATTGACTTGTAAGCTTCGTCAAACTCCTCTGGTTTCCGCTTCCCCTTTCGACTGACAACACAGTTTTAAAAAGGATGAGAAAGCACTTAGTTCATGGTCGCGGTTGGGTTCTCCAGATGTCCCATCACCTGCTCTAAGATTTCAGCTGACTTGCGAATTTGTTTCCTCTAAATCCTTAAGATGGTTTCAAGTCTTGGTCCCTGAAGCAACATTGATGGCTATAAAAATAACCCGGGGTACAGCTCCCAGGCGGCGAAGCATGTGCTGCAGGCCTGAGTATTTTCCCAGGCAGAACTGTTTCAGCTTCGGGGCGGCCCCAGCGTGTGCAGAGAGGACCGAGGATCTGAGGGGCCACAGAAATTCACTCAGAGGTGTCCGCTTCATCCCGCTGCAGCATCTCATGAGGATGTTGGTGGACCGTGGGAGGGCCTTATGGGTTGGGTGCCAATGACGCCGGAAACCAGGGAGTCCATTCCTATGTCCCGACTGCCTGCTGCATGAATATGTTGGCTTGTCTCTGTACAGACAAGCCTGAGGCTGAGTGGAGGGACAAGGTGGGCAGACATTGCTCCCTGTGTCCCCCTGACAGCAGTGGACAAGTTGAGGAAGTTGAGTAGGTGTTTTCTTGTTTCATGTTCCTCGGGGTGCCAAGGTTTCCGCTTCCACATGCAGCTGTAATCAGCAAGTACATCCAGAAGTGCGCGCACGTGTGTGTGTGCGTGTGTGCGTCTGTGTGCGTGTCTGTGTGTGTCTGTGTGTGCGTGCGTGTCTGTGTGTGTGTCTGTGTGCATGCGTGTGTCTGTGTCTGTGTGTGCATGTGTGTGTGTCTGTGTATGTGTGTGCGCCCATGTGTGTGTGTGTGATGGGAGAGAGAGCTCTTTTCATCTGAGGACATTTTGTTCTAATGTTGGCCTTTCTTCCTGTGCCAAAATGGACTGTCTAGGACCCCAGCACACCAGCTGGTGGAGATTCCTTCATTTCCTTCTGTCCAGGAAACAGGATAAAGAATGAACAGGCAAAGCCTGCGACAAACTTTGCGGCAGTCCGCAGCGAGGCGGCCGAGCTCTCTCCCTTCTCTTCATGCCGCAGCAGTCAGCACAGAGAGGAGAATCTGTCTTTCGGAGATGGAAGTGGATTGTCTTCATCTGGAGAGACCTGTTCCCAAGCGCTTGGTGGGTCCTGCTGGTTTTCTAAGTGAGGAGGCTGCGTGCTCTTGTGCTCCAACAAGGAGATGAGCTGGAAATCTGACTGCCAATTAAGAGTCAGGTGGCCTTGGGCAGTCTTTTGTCCTTTTCCCTCCTCTAAAACGAGAATAAGGACTTCTGCTTATTTGCTGTGGATGACATGACATAATGTTCCTGTAACTCTCTGCTCGGGGGCCCCTAAGTGGCATTGCTACCAGTAGTGGCTGCCTTTAAGAAGAGTCTTCCTCTGATCCTGTGGGGACTTGAATCCTCGGCTGGAGTTCAGGAGACAGAGGGCTGCAGGGCCTGGGTGCGACTGGTCAGGATGCTGTATCTAAGGGAGGGCAAAAGCACAAATCTGGGGCCCTGGTCTAAGCAAAAGATCACCTCCAAAAGGTCAGGAGGGAGGTAGGACACAGCTATGAGGCCCAGGACTGGAAAATAAAGAAAGATGGTCTAAGTGGATAGACTCCCCATAGCTGGTGGGACTTAAGGTCTGTAGGTTTGTCCCTGAGAAGTGTAGCAAAAGGGCTTTTTATAGCATGTCTGCAGTCCAGACTCCAGTGTTTCCTTACACACCTACCTTATTCAAAAACTTTGGTTGCTTCCAAAGGATGTGGCTCTTGACCCTTTAAAGAGTGATCACTCCAAGGACATCCACGAGAGCCTAGTGCCAAGTTCAACATGGATGCTTGAATTTAATCCAGTGCCAGGCATTTTCCCCCAGGCAACTGGGAATATACTCAATAATTTTGAATGCAGACAGCGATATCACATTTTGTCAAGCAGGAACAAATTTTCTTTGACCCATATTTTGTGATTTCCAAATCATAGTCTTCCCTTCATTGACTCAATGAAGAGTTCTTCCATTATGGTGCCATGGATCGAGGCTGACAGATAGCATCCCCTCTTGAACCCATGGCTCACCAGTACTTACTGAAAGAGACCCACCTGTCCCTTTGTCCATTGGTGTCTGACCCCAGTGGGTTTCTTTTCCCCCATAGCCCTACTGCCCTCTGGCTTCCTGTTGAGATCAGCCAAGAGGAGGCACCAGTAGGAGAGAGAAGGGAGGGAGGAGAATGAAGTCAGGACATTTCCTCTCAGCATCCTTCCTGCCAAATAACCTGGGGTTGACCACATCCCTTTAGAAGTTTTCCTTCTCCCAACATTTTCAGTGTCTTTGTTCAAGCAGTTACACAGGTCTCCACCTGGGAAAGATGGCTGGGTTTTTCTGTTGCTCATTTGGAAGGGTGTGGAGGATTTCACTCTTCTTTGTAGTGTCTCCTACCTACTCACATTTTTATTAAGAGTCTCTTAATTTAACCCCTCCTGGTTCTAACACTAAAAAGTACAGAAAACACAAAAAATAGCCATTTACTGGAAAATGTGAACCTCTAAAGAGAGCAGAGGTCCAACTCCTTTTCAGTGACCTCATTCACCTCCCTTTCAGTAGCTTATTGCTGGCTCACTGGTGCCATTCACCTGTGGACTCTACCACTCCCTGGTCTCTATATGGACCTTTACCTGGGCCACACCTGGCAGAGTTGCTGTCTGGAGCTCTGTGCTGAGTTGTGTCAGATCACCAGGCCGACTGTGGCAAACGAAAGAAGTGAAGTCAGGCAGAGGCTGAACTTATTGACCTCAGAAGCAAGGCGAGGAGGGAGAGTGACACTGGGCCTGGAGCCTGCAGATGAGGTGACGGCACCGATGAGCGTGCAGCAGAAGGAAGGAGGAAGCAGAATCCAAGGCAGGGGAGGCAAGTTGATGTGCAGGTGTCTGTGATCTCTTTTACTCAATGGAGACAAACCCTCAAGAAGCGGGTGGGAAGGGATAGTCCAGTCAGCTATTCCTCTAGTAAGCGACTGACTCAATCACCTCAGTATCACCCCTTGTGGGACTTAGAATTCAAGCTCCCAGTCCTGGGATTGGGGGTCGTGGCTATGACCATTAGACTCCCATGAAGATACTGTGATTCTCCTAGTTGCGGTGTAGACCAAAGACTTCTCTTCTGGAGTGGAAGCTCTGAGGTCAGAATCCCAGCTCTCCTTGTCCCCAAGCAGGCCCAGGCCATAGGCTTGTTCTCCACAGAGACACCCTCACTAATTCTAAGTCTTTGTTCTGCTTAGTTTCGAACTTCCCCAGCCAGAGGGCCCAACTGTGCTGCCTCCCTGGGGACTGGATTCTGCTTTGATGGCTCCACTCTGCTCAGTATCTTTCAGTGTCATTTCAGGTCAAGAGTCCTGGGCCCCACCTCTCTGAGTGAATAGCAGGGATGACTTTCATGGTTCCTCACCCTTCTGCTGGGCAATATCCACACTGACAACCCAGAATTTGGACAAGTTTATTATACAGTAATCTGCAAGTCAAGTGTCCTTCATAGATTGGCCTTTCGTAGTAGAGCTAGTTTCCCCACTCTGCGCTGGGTTTAGAGGGTGGATATTTCCCCAGTCTCCTCCATCCCCATGTTGCTGAAAAGCTAGGATGTCTTGGGCTCAAGCCTATCCAGGGAAACATAATTTATAGGCTCTTTCTGTGTATTGCCTTTGAAAGACTCTCCAGGTCTGCTGAGAGCTATGGGATGTTTTAAATATTTCATGCAGAGTAAAGGAGTTAAGTGCTGGTTCCTGGGGTTCTAGCTATCTTTAGTGTGGAATGCAGGGAGGGTATCAACTGGGATTACATTTTAAGCACTACCCACTCTCTAATACCTAGAGAGTTTGCCAGGAGCTACTCTTTTGCCTTAAAATGCACAGCGATCATAGAAAATCTATTATTCTTCCTAGTCAACTTCCAACTCTTTTTCTAATTCATAGGGTGAGTAACACTCACACCTAAATCTTCAGAGTCCTGCAGGAATCTCTGTAAAGAGAACATTGTGGAAGGAAGAAGCAAGGCACACATCTTCCTCTGCGGAGAAAACTGCAGCATGCCTTGGGATCACCTTTGTGTTTCAGTTGCCCCTTAGGAATGGTTCTATGGCTCATCACCCTACACAGTGTATGGCTATGGGTGATGGCCTAGCTCGGTTTCTGGGTAAGGGTGTGTGCCTCTCTGCCTGCTCACTCTATTTTGTAGACTACCTTATTTAGCCAATGGCCCCAAACCAGGGCCACCCACAAAGACAGGTGTGCACTCACTGTGCATGTGTGTATCCCATATCCCAGTGAGATTTTTGTCCCTTCCAGGAGAGGTAGGAATCATGTTTTTACTTACTCCATTGAGTAGCACACCTACCACATTGTCCTATGTTCATTTGACAGCAGATAGAGATTTTTCTGGATAATGATGATAATGTCAGAGTCAAAATTTGTGTTTTGGTAATGTCCACTTACCAGGTGTCATTCTCAGTGTCATCCAGAAAAGCTTTCCCATCCACAGAACAGCTTTGTTTGTTTGTTTGTTTTTAAAGATAATGCTTTCCCCTCTTCTGTTTATAGACACCATCACTGCCTTAGAAATATTGGAAAGCAGCTATTATGCGGACTTTAGAGTAAGACGGTCTGGGATTGAATCCCATCTGTTTCTCTGTGGCCAGAGCCCCCACAAACCATGAACTTCCCTTTCATTTTATTTAGAACATGAACAGCTACCAAAAAGGCAAAGGGTTGTTGAGAGGAGATAGCACAGGTAATTTGGCCATGAGGAGGACTAAGTGCTTATTTGTTGAATTTAAACAGAGTGAACCAGACTCATTCCCAGTGCATTTTAACTGCAAGTGTGATCTGCCTGGCCTCATGGTTTTACCACCAAGTCCAATCAAACTGACAGCAAATGCTTCTTGGTTACGTGTTCTTCCAACTATCCTTTTATTCTCTCTTTAAAAAATATAATAACACATCTGGGATCTATTATATAGTGGTATATATTTCAGTATATGTTTCTGCTAATGCTTTAGTAAACAGAAACCGCATGAATGTGGGCTGCTCAAATACAGTAGCCGCCAGTCTGCCTTGAGCAAGGCTCAATATAACGTGAAACATGGAGGGATTTTTTAAAAAGTGAGTCTATCTAAAGTGTAACTCTAGCACCAGTTGCCTCTGCCTTACTTCTTATAGTTAAGATACTGCTTTTAACCAAATTCTAGTGCTTAGAATGAAGAAAGTTTTACAAGTCTATGATATTCTTATTAATATTAAAGGTCAGAAAATCAGTTAGAAATCCTTACACTTAACTAATGGTGGATTAAAGATGAGGAGTATTTTGTTGCTGTTTTCATATTTTCTTAAATAGATACTGGCCTTGGTTCAGGGCCAGTAGCTCTGGGATTCTCTTTGTAATTTCCTCATGGTTATAAGATGAATGCCCTAGAACCAGACATCAAATCCACATCCAATCAAAGAGCTATAGATAAGATTGGACCAGTCACATTTTACATATGCTCTTTAAAAAAGAAATCAGAAAATCAAGACATTTCCTGGAAGCACTGACCAGACTTTTATCATGGGGCCACCTCTATCAGAAGGAAAAGTGAAGTTTTACACAACCCAGTCTTTTGGTAGAGGCAGAGAAGAGAAAAGAGATAGGGGTGATGTTGAGTTAGCCACAAATTACTGTGTGTCATCATGAGACTCATAAAAGGCTTGTAGACTGAGGCTTATGTACATATCCCTAAACTAATTCTAAAAAACAACGAAGGTAGCAGGTTATAGAATAAAGAAGACCTCGAATCGAACTCACCAAAGTTTAAGTCCTGGCTCTGTCACCTACTGAGTGGGATAATCTTAGATAAGTTTCTTTTTCTCTTTGAATTTCTCTTTCCTAGCCTATAATAGTGAGTCCATAGGATTATTGTATATATCAAAAGAAAGAATGTAAAAGCACATTTTATGCTGATTACCCCTCTGTCCAATTTACCATTGTTATGGTAAATATAATTACGGTGTAAACAAATAAGTAAAAGATGACTGCAAAAGCCTGTTCTGTACTATATAGAAAAGCCAGACCCATTCTGTCTATAATAACCCATGTCTGTCTTTCTTCTGTCAAAGACAAGTGAGCTCTGTGAGGTCAAAAATGCTATCGAAGAAAGTCACCTTCACTAAAAATGAGCAGAAACTAACTTCACATAAAAATGAATGATAAGAAGCCATAAAAATCAAGTTCCATAAATTGTTGTTTTAAGGAAAACAAGACTGAAGAAATATGTAATATCTAGGAAAAATTAAAACATGGCAGGAAGATATGTTCATAAAACAGATCCGAACTTAATTTATTATTTCTAAATGAGTAAAAGACATTAATAAAATGTTATGACATAAAAAACCAAATAAGTCATAATTAGAAAAAATATCAGGACCATAACTGAGGAAAAAAAGAACTAATGATTTTAGAAATGATAACTAAACTATAAAGAACACAGAACTAATAAGGGCAAGAATTGATGCTTCATGAGAAATAAAAGGTGAAAGTAGAAATATCTAATCAAAAACAAAGGAAGACAAAGATAAAAAGTATTCAGAATAAGAGGAAAACTATTAAAGATAGCCAAAGAGGTCCAATATATGGCTATCAAGTGTCCCCAGAGAAAAAAAATCAAAACAAGGGAGCAAGTTCTAAAAACTATAATTTAAGAAAATGTTTTGGAAATTAACTAGCATTTGAAAGAGCACATTATATGCCTGAGAATATTAATACAGACTGAACAATAACAAGAAATCTATTAAAATCACCAGATGTAAAAGAATAAAATCCTTCAGATATCCAGCCAAAAAACAGGTAGTAACTTATCAAGGAGATACAGTAGATTACCTTCAGACTTTTGGACCACATGTTACAGTAGAATCAGATAGAACAACTTATTTTAAGTGGTAAATATAAACACAACTACATTTATTATTACACAGCTTTTCTCATCATTTCTACAGCTACCTATCCCCATTCCTCCATGTCTTGTGATGTCACAGGGTCTTGGATGAGTACAAGATATGTGTTCATCCCTCTGGCTATAACAGCAGACACCTGCTTTGTATTAACACAGAATCTGGGGCTTAAGTGAGTTTTCTTGCACCTTCTCCAGCATCAGATGATTTTTTCTAATTTTAATGCAGCCTATGAAGATTTATTTTCTACCCTTTTCCTTTGGGCAGCCAAACTATGACTTAAGGTAGGAAAAAGACGTGCTTTTAACCTTCTCCAACAGAGGATGACTTTTACCTCACATGAGGAATGAAACATAAGCATAGAAGTGATCACCACCATGCACTAATGCAAGACCTGGAATGTGATCAGGCTATTCCAAGTAGTCTTCTCCACCTTCAAACTTTGAAACAGTTTGCTTACCTGCACTGCAGGAAGCACTCGTGTGCTCTTTTTGCCCCTGTTCTTTCTCATAAGCATAGTGGCCCATGGAAAAGAATTGTTGAGTACATCTGGACCCCTCTGTGTCTGGGGCTCATGCAGTGTCTCACTGACCCACACTTGATAATTAAGAAGTTGTTAAAATTTTAGTTGCTCTCACCCATTTTTAAGACTGCCACCTCTTCCTCCCACATTCTGCCCAAGTAAAACATGTTATGTGCCCCATCTCTTTTCAGAGTCTCAGAGTTTGTCGGTCTTTCATGTTCAGTTTTTATGGTTGTGTTGAGACCTCAGAGCTAATGGACTAAAAAGAGTAAGATTTTGTAGGTTAGATGACTTTTGGTTTTGTTCTAAGTGTGAATAATGAATGAATAGTGAAGAGTGAAGAATAATGTTCTTTTGTGACTGTTTAAATCCTAAGTGAATTTTTCAAAACTATTTTTAGTAACCACAGTTGGTAGTAGCACTATTAGCATTGTTATTCTGACTATTGTATTAACAACAATACAATGTGGGGTAAAGAAAATGAATCTTGATGGGATATTTTAATGTTCTTATTCAGTATGTCCTTGAGAACCAAGGTAATTGGCATGGAAGACAGGAGATACATCTGGAAAGAATTAAGTAAAAATCCTGTAGCCCTGAATATGAATTAGAAACACTATTATGGATTTATGAGATAGTTTTTATTTAAATATATATTTATTTCCTAATTCCTTCTGCCAAAAATGTCTAGAAACACTTAATCTAGCCACAACCTGTAATGCCCATATTGTGAGCTTCAAATCCTATTTTATGTCCTACAATAAGAAATCACGGTTTCTTGGAGAAATAACTGATTCCACACTTGAGGTAGGAAATACATAAGGTGAGCCTAGAACATTGTGTCCTACCAAATGTAAAAGATCTGTTAAAGACTACTAGGATTAGAGAAAAAGATTTCTCTGGTCAAAAGGGGGACAAATTGAGTCAGAATAAAGATGAAAAAGTCAATGTCTTCAAACTGGTTAAATCTGCTTCATTTCATGAGTTCAAAATGAAATTTTTTTTTTTTCAAAAAATCAAATTGGTCACCATGGTCAGAGGCTGATAATTATAGCAATCAAAATATATGGTCAACTTGAAACCAGGTAAATAAAGGAAAGAATTTTTCCTAACTGCTATGTATAAATTATACAACAGGATAACCAAATAATAGACAAGAGAAACATCTTTTTATAAATTATTCCAGCTAAAAATAAAACGAGATGTAGACTAAAAAGTCACCATTTTTCAGTCTCCAATGACTTAATGGTTCCAGGCAATGAGCCTCAATGACTGCTGACTTCAGAAAAAGAGACAGTCAGATGCATGCTATCTAACGAGATAACATGCCACTTCCTACACTCTTGCCAAAATGACTGCTTCTAAGTCTTATTGATCTCTGGATCCAGCTTCTGATTTGCAGATAATACATTGGACAGAGAAGCTTGGTGAACAAAACCATAAGTACACAATCAGCAAAACCCAGACAGGAGAAATTTCACAGATGAAATGACCAAGGATCTTTAACAGATAAATTAAAAGCAACAGACAGAGGGCAAAACAAGAGAGTAAAAAGAACATTTAAAACTTATCAATGTTTTAAGAATGTACACTTGGGTAAAAAAACAAAGAAATGTAGAGAAGTCATTACTCTGAAAGTCAAGACAGTGGTTATTGTTTGGAGAGAGAAATGAGACACGTGAAGGATTTCTGGAATATCTGGAAATTTTCTATTTCTTGATTCCAGTGTTACCCTTCTAACTGACTCAGCTATATGTTTGTTTTGTGTGATTTTTAAATCTATGTTGTGTCTTACAGTACATTCTCTTAAAAACCTATTTAATTTCTCAACACCCTCTTCATCCTATCCCCAAAACAATGAATTGCATATGTCTATATGTAAAAATGAAATAACGCTACAACTTTTAAGGAATAAATAGGTAGGAAGTAAGAATATATTTTTAGATCGATTTATATATTCCCCTAAGTGCCATTCTTAAAGCCCATTTCATAAAATCTTTTCCTTCCTCAAAAATTCCTTTCAGTAGATTGCATGCACCTTTTATAACAGACTTGCCAAGCTAAATAACTAGAAAATACATCCTTTTAAAAATTCAAGGAATATGCAATCATTTCTATAATAGTAATAATAAAAATAATAATAATAATGATTGTAAAAAGATGTATCAAGGCTTCCAAGCTCCACCACCTTCCTTCCATTTTAGAGGGGGCAATGTGTGTTTATAAATACACACACCTACACATTTACGAAGCAATATGAATGCTGTAATGGAGCTGTAGAAGTGACATTCAGTAGGGAAACCTAAAAGAAAGATAAACATATTTTTCACTAAGAGTTACAGGATGAACATTTCACAAATACATTAAAGGATTTTATTTGCCATCTGAGATGTGATTTCAAAGCCAAAATGTGAGCCCGATATGGGAATTTTAGCAACAACTGAACTTGCTGACTTCTGAAAAGGGATTCCAGGCCTCCTTAGTCTTTTGAAGTTCCATTCTGCTTTGTCTTCAAATGTCTTGACATAATCAGCCCATTGATGCCTTGTGCTATCTTGTGAATTTGAGCGTGTGCTCACAATTCCATGCTAGGGCTGAAGACAAGAGAGGTTCGGATCCCTTTGACACCAGGGCGGCGAGGCAGGAAGTTCTCAAATGTGCAGCAATGTGAACTTTCAGCTGAACCATTGCCCAGTGGGACACAAGTCCTTTCAGTCTCCATCAACTCAGGTCTTCAAAGACTGAGGGGCATCTGTACCCAGTGACCTGCACAGCTGGCCTGACACATCTCTTTCCCATGGAGCAGTGGGTGGAAGAGCCAGATCGAAATGCCTCTCACCACTTCATTTCTCAAACTTGAACCAGGATGTGTGCGAGACCCACCAAGACCTACAAGTTTGCCGCCCCCGCCCCCCACCCAGCCTCTAGTTGCTTTGGTACAGCTTGCTTTCCCACACTGGTTGGCACTGGTTATGAGAGTAGTCCCCTGTCACCTTTATGAATGCAATATTGTCCTTTTTTAATCATGTATTATTTCATTTTACAGATGAGGACATTGAGTGAATTCACCCAAGAGGATATAGATAATTAGAGATAAAGCTGGGATTTGAACTCAGGCAGTTCTGGTTCTCAAATCCATTCCCTTAACCACATGCTAAAGTGGCCATGGCTAGGGAGCACACAGTCAGACAGAGATATACAGAGTACTGCTGATACTAGCTTCCATTTGTTGAGACCCTCCATGTGTCAAGCACTATATCAAGCTTTACAAATATTGCATTTAATTATATAAAGATAGATATAGACATAGATTGGAGCTATAGAAATATAGGTAAGAGCATAGATACATGAAGTCCTAACAGTTAAGAACTAGCTTCCATTTAGATAACCTAAATTTAATTCTAGTGCCATAGTTTATAGGCTGTGTGACCTTCAGCAAATGATTTAGCACCCCTGCACTTCATTCTCTTCACCCAAAAATCCCTCTCATAGGAATACTGAGAGGATTAAAAATGAACAATAAATATAAAGCACATAATAATAGTTCCTATTATAGACTAGGCCTCCAAAGCATAATATATGATTATTATATACAATAATTATTTGATTTGATTTGTAGTGTTATATTTATTACTGTGATTATTGTATTATTCTATATTATAATTATATTATATTTTATTGTAATTATGCTAAAATTATACTATCATATATACATAGCTATTATAATAATTACTATTATCTAAATAGATGGTCTACTTTCTCAAGCAATTCAGAAATCTTGGTAAAGTGGAGAAACATTCTTCAAAATTTATCAGGGTCAAAGATTACCCACACACAAAAATATGCTGAGCTGACTCGTTTTCCCCAAGGAGATCAATATTTGAGATATAAACCACCAAAGTAGATTGATGAGGTTGCAGATGAAAATGAGCTGTAGGATTATAGACCACCCACACTGCACAAAAACACTGTTCTAAGCAAGACAGGCCTACCACACTCTCGACAGAGGCCAGTTAGCCTACATCTCTCACTGCCACACATGACTCTGTGATCCAACCTCTCTATCCAACCTCTTATCAATTGTTCATCACCTAGACTCTGGTCTTTCTAAGATCAAGTCTATTTCTGTCCTCATGGGCCCAATATAAGCATCTGGTATCCTAATTCCATTTGATGTGTAAACAATACATTCCTCTTCAATGTAGATATGACAGAATGACATACAAATAGAGTACATTGGGTAGGTACTTTGAACTGGGTGCTATGTGAAATACTGTACAAGCATTATCTCTATTGATTGTCATGAGCCTGCTTAGTAATATTAGATGATCCGTAGGTGTTGCCCGAAGACATGAATTATGTATGTCTCCTGTATGTCTCCTGAATGGCAGAGGCATCCTCAAGCCCAGATTCATCCACCTCCAGGGCTCAAGCTGTTAAGTCCTATGGTCTTAGTTACCCTCTCTCTTTCATTTCTAAACTCTGATATATTCTCGCTCTCCCTTCACTACCATTCATACTCTACTTAAGGAAAGTACTAAGTAAGTTTCTTCTTTGAGGATTAAATTACTGGAAAAGTGGTTTCTGTCATTTTTTTTCTCCTCTGAGTACCCAAATGGCTTCAATATAGCAGGATTCTGGAGACGGTCTTTCTCCTTCATGAGGCAGCCACTTTTAGAAGACAAGAACCTTGCATTCTTTATTTTTCTGACCCTACCACTTAGCACAGTGCCTGGCACATAGCAGGATCTCAGTAAATATTTGTAAGAGAATAACTGATTGGAGGGGTGAATGGGTGCACATATGAAGAAATTCCTCTCTTTCGTTGAGAAGTCACTACTAAGTCCACATTCTGGATCACCAATAAGTGATTTGTTTGCTACTGCACCGAGCACAATGTTTGAGTCTGACTGCTGCCCAGTAAGTGGTATGGAATGAAAATTTAAATACATAATTCATATCTTAGGGCAACATAAATCATCTGGGAGATATATTTGTTCTTCCAGTTCTGAAGAGTCACACATGAAGCCCAATGAATAGGATGCTAGGAATCAGGCTATACTGCAGAAGAACCCAAGCAGTTCTGTGCTGGCTTGGAGCTGTGCTGGAGAGCTGCAGGATTATGACATTTGTCATCACCTCTCCCACAAGGCTGCTGTGATAACTTTGTTTATTACCTCCAGAGCTGTGGTCCTGTATAACTTCAAACCAAAATAGTTCTTCTTGGGATGACATCAAGCTAAAAAGCGAAAGAAAGGATATTAAAAGAAAGCCTACAGAATGGAAGAAAATATTTACAAAGCATATATTTCAAAAGGGATTAAGATCCAACATATATAAAGAACCCAAACAGTTCAATAGCAAGAATCCCAATAATCCATTTTAAAATGGACAAAAGATCTGAATAGACATTTTTTCCAAAGAAGATAAATAAATAGCCAACAGAAACATTAAAAGATACTAAACACCACTTGTCATTAGGAAATAAAAATCAAAGCCATAATGAGATATCACCTCACACCTGTGAGATGGCTACCATCAAAACAACAGGAGAAAACAAATGCTGATGAGGATGAAGAGAATGAGAACCTCTGTGCATTTTTGGTGGGATTGTAAATTAATGCAGTCATTATGTAAACCAGTATGAAGTTTCCTCAAAATATTAAAGTTAGAACTACCAGATGATCCTGCAATTCCATTTCTAGGAATATATCTGAAGAAAACAAAAACACTGTACTGACAGATATCTCTTCTCCTAGTAGACAGGCAGGCAAGGAGAGAAAAGAAAGAAGAATTTTATTTATTTATATAGTTATTCACATTGGTTGTTCCTCCTGCCCAAGGTCACAAACTTGCCTCCTTGGGCTTTACATGGAGTTTATGTCTGAGCCATCAGGACTTGCCTTTTATTTAATAATTTATATCCCCACTCTCTGTCTCCTTTTAGGAAGGATTTTTGAACTGGATACGTTAAATACACCAAGCAGAAGTAAAATTATCACCATGTATTCAAGTATTTGTAGACAGTGGAAAGTTTTTAACTGTGCACTTATTCAATGTCAATCACGACTGCCTCCCCTCTTCCTTCCCTTCATTCCTCCATCCCTTCCTTTTTTTTTTTTTTTCATTATTTCTGCTTACATATTTATTTTTGCTTTCATTTATGATGGCAAGTCATCGGAATGATAATTGAAACTAAATTTGAAACCGTTTATTTTATTGTCTAACTATAGACAAAGCAAATATATTCAGAACACATATTTCACTCCTGCCTGCATTTTTCCTCCAAATAGTTCTAAAATATATATTAAATTCCATTTATTTTAACAAATTTTGACAATTTGTTATTTTTTTCCCTGTGCATTGGGAGATGAATTACTGGGAGCACGGTTTTAGTTCTCTTTGGCCAAGAAAAAGTAATTGCTAAATGTTTGCTGCAGGAGGATAAGAAAAGGAGGCATAGACCACGCAGGAAGAGATGAAGAGACAGGAGGGGATAAGGAAAGAGGGAAATGGTGAGAAAGCTGAAGGTCATGCCGAGTGGGAACATAAAGGTGGAAGATAGAAAAGATGAATTAACAGTTGGGTTTACCTTATCAGCGAAGGCCTATGCTTAGCATCTTTGAGAGGCTGTCTGGTGGCCAGAAATAAGAGGAAACATCCAAGGCTTCATCATTGGTTGAACTTACAGCCTTCTGCTAAAGAAGATGATGATTTTATCTCTACCTCTTCTCTTGCCTCTGCTTCTTCTGCCTTAATCTCCGTATCAGGTACCTCTTAGCTCCAACTTGGAGAAGAATCCTTATGCTTCCTCATCTAACTCGTGGATGCAATCTATTGTATCAGTTTCAGTTCAATTTTCAGCCTAATTTTCTTTGTCTCCCAATTCTAATTCTCCAGAGTGAGAATCTGGCTAACCTCACTCCTTCATGTGCCTGGCTCTAGCCTGGTTCCGAAGGGTCCACCAGTTCACAAGGCGGACAAAATTTCCACCCGATGGAGCCTTCCTCATAAGGCAGAAGACTGTCAATAAACAAAAGTCCATGATATGTTGGGGCAGGTGATGATTCAGTGGAGAATCCAGCAGAGTGAGAGGACTGACCATGAGGGAGCTGACGGTGGTATTTTACATGGTGGTCAGGGAAGGCCTCATGGGGAAAGTGTAAGTGAGCAGGTTTAAATGAAATGGGGAGAGGAATCCACCAGAAGATTTGGGAGAAGGAAGATCCAAGCAGAAGAACAGAAGTTTTCTCTGGTATCAGGGGTATGTCTGTAAAAAAAAAAAAAATGGGGGTGGGATACAAGGCAGAGTGAACTGCATGGATGAGGACCCTGAGGAAGAAAAGTTCTTGGCTATTCCCTGTGGGATGGCTCCTGTGGGCGCGGCTCAAAGCCAAAGTGGGTGAGGAAAGCTCATCTACTTACAGGCAGGGCCAGAGGAATCAGTGGGTCCTTAGGGGCCCAGGTCATGAATTTTGTATTTTACCCTACATGAAACGGGAACTGGAAAGATACATCTAAAGCCATTTTTTTTGTAAAGGAGTTGAAGTTTTATGGTAGTTTGGAGATAAGAAGGACCATGAAAAAAGAGAGAAGTGTACAGGGACAAGGCACGTTTTGAAAGTAGGATGAACCAAACGCGGTGGTTGACTGCATGTAAAAGTGAGAGAAAGGAAAGTGATGAAAATTACTCCCTAGGGTGGGTCTTCTGACATCGGATTGGGTAGAGATGTCGTTTACCAGGAAAAGGGGGAAATAAATTTGGGAGAAGAGGGGAAGCTTAGCCAGGCTTGTCAACCACTGCAGCAGAGGGCTGTCATTTAAATTCCGTGACAAGAAACAGACTCAGGAAATGTTCTTGCACTCACTTGAGATCATTTGTCCAGTAAGTAAAGGAGAGCAGTTTCAAACCCTGAGTTGCTTCCCCTACGAGTCTCACACAGCTTCTTCGAGAAAAGTCAGTGCTGGAGCTTCCCATGAAGCATAAAGAAACCGTGACGTGGGGAGATCCGCCGGAGAAGCAAGTCGAGCACCACGTCATGGGCCGAGAATCTACACCAGATACCAACGCAAACACCCAGACGTGCAGCCATGCGCTCCGAGACCGCCAGGCGGGAAATCGAACTCCAGGCACAGCGATTCTGGCGAGTGTATCTTCCCTGGACACTGCGTTGGGGACTGAGAGCTTAGAGCTGTGGTCCCCCGGGACATCTGGGGCCAGCAGCATCTGCATCACTTGGGACCCTTTTAGAGGTGTAAATTCTCAGACACCTCCGGAGCTGGAACCCAGCGATCTGGGTTTGAACAAACCTTCCAGAAGATTCTGATTGAATTGAAGCATCTGGTTTCAACTGCTTTTCTGACTTGGCACAGTCCTTGCTTTAATGAGAGCAGTCTAATCCCAGTAAAAGGCCAAATGGGGACTAGGGGGGAAGCTGCTGCTGTTTTTATCCTCCACCTGATTGTCTTACATAAATCCCTGTCCAAAAAAGTAGTATTCTATTGTTTTAAAGTACTTTTTGTGGCAAGAAGAATGTTTTGCTAATTTTAGGAAGATGGCTTCAGTTATGGACAGGAAGTCTTGAGGGAAGGAGGTAATTTAACTTGAATTTTTTTAAACTATGTTCCTTTTCCATTTATTTTTCTTTAGGAAAAAAAGACATATCAAAGAAAGTATCATTTACACATTTCAATGGTCTGAAATCCCTGACTGATAATGGGATCCAGGAGGAAGTCCTTAGTGGGCTGCCTTCAGCCACTGTTGAATAAGTTTGAAAGACAATGGTCCTCAAGGTTTCTCTTTGAGCAGAAAATCTTTGCAGTGCAAGTTACCTTTAGTGGGTGGGAGAGCAGAGTATCAGGCTTCTTGGGAGGACTGATCCTCAGCACATTCATCAGCCCTGACAACCCCTTGCTGCTCAAGATGGCACACCTTGCTTTGGACCCATTGGAATGCCATTCTGGTAAACCAAGTGCATGAGGCTCTGCAGTTTACAAAAGGCTCCCACCTTCCCTATCTTGCTTTGTCGATAACAAGCAAGGCAGAGCATATTAATTCCATTTCACAGGTCCGAAAGATGAGACTTACAGAGAAGGAGGAGTAGGCCCCCGAGACAAAAATGGTGAGCCAGAGACATTTTAGATATTTTAGCTCACTGACTCTTCAAGTGAGAAGTCTCATTTTCATCTCCCAGCTGAAGAAAGTGGAGCCCTAGAAAACAGAAGTGACTTATCTAAAGTTGCAAAGTTAGAAAATGGGGAAACTGCTGAAATGAAAGATTTCTGTTATCCAGTCCTTCTCGGAGGGTCAGAAATGAGTCCTTTAAAGTAGCTGTTGGTCTGGAAGATTTCATGGTCTTCCTATTGATCACTAGAAAAATAAACATTTCAAAATAATTGCTTCGTTAAAATTCAATTTATCTCAACAGTGGACCTTACCATGTAAATGTATTAAGGTGAGCCTTTGCGTTGGGAACGTTCACTATAGTAAGTACAGAATTCAGACTTTTACTGAAAGATGTGCTGTGGGAGCTGGTTGGTGGGTGGGGCAGGGCCGTGGAAAGAGGCTTTGTCTTAAAGGTCTCAATTTCCTTCATAGCCGCTGAGACAAGAATTGACCAACCCTACTGGCTACTTGAAAAATCCCAACCCAATACACTGCAAAGGGCAGAAGAGAATTGTTCCCTATCCTTCTGGTCCAGAGATGAGATCTGTGGGCCTCTTCACTGTACTGTGTGTTACCACTGGTTTCAATTAGAGGTGGCTTCTGGACCTGGGAAGAGAGTTACTGTCCCAGTCCATCTTCAGCAAGACTGGATCAGCATGCATACTCAGCAGGCAAACCTTCAAGACAATCTTCCTCACAGGGATTTAAACTGCTGTCCCACAAAGGTGTCCTAATTACTTTGACTTCTTGTCAGATTTGATCCACGTATGTCTTTAAATATAAGTCACAACCTATCTATCACCTTCTGCCTAGAAATGTGTGGTGACAACCTATTGTTTTCAGGATAACATTCAAAATGGAATGGAGATGAGAAATTAAGAAACTTACTAGCATCAAGGAACCAATCACTCAATTGTCATAGCTCCACTCATTCTTGTCTTCAGGGTTGATTTGTTTGAAACATCTAACTTTCAAGTCATGATGAGGATTGGATGATGATGATGATAAAATGGCAGCTGGGAAAATGGATTAAATAAGAAGCAATGACTTGGAAGAAATATGAAAACAAAATGACTTTTACTAAAAAGTTCTGATTTGGGGGTTGTAAAGAAAACATACCTTTAAAAAAAAAAAAAAAAAAAAAAAAGGAAATCAGGTCAGAGTCAAGGGTCTTATTCTGTCTCTCAGCCTTCTAGGATCAACTCAGAAATGGACATGTGTCCCATGTGAAGCCATTAAGACCTGAGGGAATATTTAGTTGAGGTTTCTTTGAAAGGAAATGTTTTGGTGCTGGAAGAGCTGCTCCTTCATTCCCTGGGGATTGCCATGTGTCTATTCTAGCAGTCATCTTTCTTCTGCCTGAGCACCACACCACTCAAGGGGAACAACAAAAATCCAGTGAGTTACAAAGACCCAAGACCATGCTGGGTCTTGTGATGCAATTCCTTCCCTGCCTCGACAGCGAGAACCTCCAGGGCAGAAAATGTTTCTCACTCATGTCTGATGTATCTGGCACAGTGGGTCTGGCATAGTGTTTAACAGGGAGAAGGGACTCAACTCAGAAAGCCAGAGTATGCGCAAATAGAGGACAACAGGTTTTCTCAAAGCTTCCAGCTGATTTGCAAACTTAACCTCATACAGGGAATCACTGCAATGGTAGGGCCATACAAATCAAAGTTTTGTTGAAGAGACTCAGGTAGCAGTTTAGGGAGGAAAGAAGTAGGAGCGGCTAGGGGTGGGGGAGTGCAAAGGGTCCTGGCTTTGGTGCAGTGCCCCAGCCGGAATCACATGTGTGAGGATGTCGAAGCCATGGACACAGCGTTCTGTGGGTTTGCAGACACTGAGCCAAGGAAGCACTAGGAAGCCGTCTGGAAGAAGCGTTAGACCTTTGTTAGCTTAAATACTTAACCAGTGTCTAGATTATATCCAAACTTGGAAGTTTTCAACAGCAAACTTGCGCTGACTTTCCGAATGCTCGAGGCTTGCCTTTGCTTCCATCCAAAGGCGGCTGTGCCAGTTAAAGCTGAGACCAGAAACCAACCACGTAGATTTCAAACTCATATTGGATGCAATTTTTCATTTTCTTTCTCTCTGCAAACATCTGCAAAACTGTAGCGAGAGCTCAGCTCCAACCCTAAGGGAGCTTAGTTCTCTCTGAATGTGTGGCTGCCTTATCTTAAAGGCACTTCAAGGTCCAACTGCAAGCAAAGTTATGATGGCTACGTGGAGCCTGAGCACAGATTTGGTCAACAGATTTGGTCTCTCTGGACCTACGGCAGTTCGTCTATAAAAGCAGGGGCAGAGTTCAAACAACAACAATGTTCTCCATAGTGAGAAATATCATCACATGAAATGAAAATCCAAATGGCATTGAATAAAAATAGCACGGACTCTGAAGATAGCCTAGGGTTCCCGTTCCACCACTCCCTAAATGTCTGACTTCAGTTAGCTCATGATACAGCTCTGGATCCCAGTTTCATTATCAAGAAAATAGAAAGGATAAAACCTAGGCATGAGGATTTTGGAAGGATTCAAAGAGATGCTATAAATAAAGCAACTGGTACAGAGAAGTCATTTAATAGATATTTACTGAGTATATACTATGTGCCAAGAACTGTGCTCACCTCTAGAAATAAAGCCATGAGCAGACTAGGCATTGCCCCCATCCTCATGAGATAGACAGAGAAAAGCTTAGAAATCACATATGAACATATCATTGTCATATGAAATAGGACCTACAAAGGAAAGTACAGTTGTGGTGTTTGGTGACGTTTTGATCAATGACAAATTGCATGTATCAGTGGTCCCAGTAGCTATATCATGTAGCCTTGATGAGTGATAGGCAACACCTTCTAGGTTTGTGTAATGACACTCTATGACTTTGACACAATGATGACATCACCTAATGGGACATTCCTCAGAGCATCTTCTCCTCATGACACAATACATAATTGTAACAGGGTGCTGTAACACAGACATAATAAATATGAACTCTTGTCTCAACTCCTTTCATTCAGCCCTGCCATCCAAGCCACCATTCACCAAACATTTCCTTTGTAGTCCTTTTCTTGGCTCACCAGTAAGAATGCATCAGCCCTTAACAAGATTTCTCACTGTTAATTTTCCAGTGTCAGAGGTCTTGGGAAAATTACTTGATTTCACTCGCAAATTATGCATAAAATAATTCAAAAATTTTCCCAAGATAGGAAGCCAATCTTTCAACTGATACCACCAAACTCCAATTCCTTCTCTCAACTCTACCTTACTGCTTCTCTCTGCTGAGTTAGATTTGATTAATCAACACATCCTGCTACCCTCATCATCGACAAAGTTAACTGCAGAGAATGAGAGCTTCCTGCCAGTCTGACACCCACCTGGCGCCAGGTAGATGCCGAGGCCTCAGGAGAGCAAGCCAGCTGGTGATAAACATGTCAAAGAGCCAGGGAGTGGGAGAAACCTCATTGGTGTAACTTAGCTTGGTTAGGCAGGTAATGTTTGGCATCTGAGATAAACTTAGACAAGTCACCTCTGATATCTGTGTCATTCTTCTTTTCGTTTACAAACAGGAACAATCACTATCCTGTATGTGCATTGTGGGGAGTTTTCACTCGCCTCATGTGAAATAAAGGTTCTCTCACTTCTTTCAAATCCATCACTTCAGTTACACATCTGTCATCACAATCCCCACATCTAGATTATTGCAGTACCTTCTAATGACTCTCTCTTCCTTACTCTTGTTTCCAAATTTGTTTCCAAATCCCTTCTAATTCAGTTATCATATTGCTTCCAAGTTTAATATATGTGATAGCCTTCTTTTGCTTAGATTGTCTGATTATCCCATAGCTTTCAGGATGAAGTTCAAAATCCCCAGCATGCCGTTTGTAGTGCAGACTGGCATTGCCCACTCCAAAGCTTCTCCTTGCTCATACCACCAGAACCCAGTTTAACCATAAACTGCAATTGTGCTAAGCCAACAGTGGCGATCCCATTCTTCTTTGAACAGTAGAGCACGTGAACTGTGAGAGAGAATGGAAATTTTACTGGGGCTTTAAGGAAAGATTCTCCCTCCTTATAAGAGAAAAGAGTGTGAAAAGATGACCCATTCTCTGTGTGAAACTTGGGGTTGGGGCAGTCATCTTGTGACTGAGATAACTAACTTACCCAATTTGCCTGGAACCTTCTCACTTTTTGTACTAAAGCTTTCATATCCTGGGAAACTCCTCATCCCAAGATAACTGGGGCAGTTGGTATTCCTAGGAAACATTACTGGCATTCTGACCAAGACAAATAGAATGATGTAAACACTCTGATGACTACCATTAAGTGGTGTTGTCTCTTTCAAGTCCTCTTGTGCAAGTTACCTAAATTCCTTCCCGTGTTTTGTAACTTGCAGCTGAAAGCATTTCTAATTAATACAGCTTCCAAGTCTTTCATCATATGATCCAGGGTGTCTTTCAAACACAATCTCCCACCACTTCATCCCCTCCGCAATACACACCCAACATGGATTTCTCACTATTTCCCAAGTTTGTCATGATTCTGAACACCTGTGCTTTCATTAATGCCATTTCCTTTACCCCAAATCCCTCCCCTCCCATCATAGAGAATATTGCAAACTTCCTCCAAGACCCAGTTTACCTAGTTCTCTCCTTGTGGATGTCTTTCTCACTTCTTCTTCCACATTCCCCAGGTTTTATCTAATAAAGAAACTCTTTTAAGTTATGCCTTATACTTTGAGTGTTTCAAAGGCAGGGATGATATCATACTCGTTTTCAATCTCTAATCTTTTTTCCGATACCTGGATCCTGTTTGTTTATAAAATGAATAATAGTATTGGGGGGATGACTAATTACATGGAATGAATACATTTATTTAAAAAAAAACTAAGTCTCATGGAAAGTATAAAGTATTCTTCTTTGTCTAATGGGGTCTACCCAAGAAACCTTCCTTGGGGAATTCTTATTCCTATTGAGATTCCCTTCCTTTGAATTCACTCACCACCCATATTGTTATTGAGTCCACACTAGATGCCACATCACAAAACATTAATGGTAGTTGTGATGATTAGTTCCTGTGTAACCCTTCTCTCTCCAATAAAACATTAAGGAAAGTGATTCCCACCTACTGTAAAGGCCATTTGATTCCTGGTCCGGTGCTCTGAATAAAGTTTAGGCACTACAAGTGTTGCTGAGTCTTTGCAATAAATGTTATGTGCTGCTATTACATCAAGAATGCCTTTGACTACAAGTAATAGAAAAATCTACTATGAATAATTTTGGCAGAGGAAGCCAACTGACTATTTAAGATTTGGGCTTTCCTATCCGAGTAGAGTTGTAAAGTCACTTCCTAGTTAGGGCTTCATTCTCAGCTGCCTTGCCTAGATGTGGAACCATATTTCTACTTATAAGCCGTTAGACAATGAACTGAGATGATGTGAGTCACTTTCTAACCAAGATGGTTAAGGAATCCTTAACCAGACTCTCATGTCCTTCAGTGATGAGCTTTGATCCACAGGGAAGGATGGCAGCATCCCGAGCTGGAAGGAGCTTTTGAAGAATAATCTCCCAAGAGAGTTCCCAACTGAAAAAAAGTCTTATTAAATTGTGTGTAAGACCGCAACAATTATTGTGTTAAGATGCTGAGATTTGGGGATCTATTTTAATAAGCTTTATTCTGTCCTGACAAAGAAAATGGTCTACACAAACAGGGCATCATTTTCTCACATAATGGGATGTCTAAAGGTATATGCTGCTTGATGAAAACTTTAAAGTCTTAAACAGAGAGTGTGTGTGTGTGTGTGTGTGTGTGTGTGTGTGTATTTAACTCATTCTTAATTCTTTGCCTTTCATCTGTGACTATTGCCTGATAGTTGCAAGAAGGCTGCTACTGCTCCAGGTTTTACATCAACACACTGGCAGGGAAAGGGTCAAAAGGCTAGGTTTTATGATTTCCTGTTTTCTTTCTTTATTGAGTAATAACTGACATATACTATTATATTGGTTTCAGATATGCAGCATAAATATTCAACATTTGTATTCATTGTGATATGATCCCCACAGAAGTCTACTTACTGTTCCAAGTTGAATTTAGCATTTATTCTTTTGACCCCTTGACTCATTTTTGTCACCCCTCAATCTTTCCTCTCCTCTGTCAACTACTTTTCTGTTTTCTGTATTTATGAGGTTATATTTGTTCTTTTTTAGATTTTACACATAAGTGAAATTACATGGTATTTGTGATTTTTCCGTTTGACTTACTTCACTTAGTATTATTCCTTCAAGTTCCATCCATGTTGTTGCAAATTGAAAGATTTACTTTTTTATGACTGAATAGTATATATGTGTATTTAAATATATATACATACATATACCTACATATGTGTATATATATAAATTTCTTATCTTTCATTCAGCATTGGACATGTAAGTTGCTTTCATATTTTGGTTTCTGTAAACAATATTATAGTGAACATAGAAGTGAAGGTGTCTCTTCAAGTTTGTGTTTTTATTTTCTCTAGAGAAATATCCAGAAGTGAAATTTCTGGATCACATGGTAGTTCTATTTAAAATTATTAAGGATCCTCCATACTGTTTTCCATAGTGGTCACACCAACTCATCTCTCATCAATAGTGCACTGAGGTCCTCCTTTCTCCACATCAACAATATTTGCTATTTTGTATGTTTTTTATTATTGTCATTCTTACAGGTGTGAGGTGGTATCTCACGTGGTCTTGATTTTGCATTTCCCTGATGATTATATGTTAAGAGCATCTTTCCATGTGTTGTTGGCCATTTGTAAACCTTCTTAGACTTTATAATATTAATTCATGTGGAAACCTCTAGCCAATTTCCTTCCTGTGTCAATTACCAGAACGACATCATGCTGTCATCCTTCACTGCAATACAGATAGGCAGAAGGGCTATTTACCTTTTGCAGCTTCTCTACATGAAGACAAGAGGAAAGAGAGCAGTAGGGAAGGACTATGTGTATACCAGCCAACCAGCAACTTTTATTTCAATTGTCAACCTTCTTGTTTCTAGAACTTAGCTGTGTCTTATAAGAAATCCTGCTAATTAAATAAGCTATATTAAACTACCTGTTAGTGGTGGTGGTTTTAAGTTACTGAGTTAAACTTTCAATGTAAATGGGCTCGTTGCATTACTGTTTCATGAGGGCATATTCATCCAGGGCATGTGACAGGCATCAATAAATAGCACCTTGTGAATCATGGCTCAACTACGACAAGTCCTCAGGTTCCTTAAATTTCAGTGCAGTGATGCTGTCACCTACTCTCACTATGCACTTTATTTCCATTGCACCTTTTTTTTTTTTTTTTTTTTCTCATGTAGTTCCTCATCTTTCCATTTTACTGGACTTTGAACCAGGAGACTCAAAACCAATGTTGACAAGACATTTCTCCTCTCCAGACTTCAGCAGGCTTACTTATAAAATCAGTAGTTGGATTTTAGAACTCTCTGAGGTTGTGTCTGTCTCAAAATTATGACCCTAGATTTAATGGAAAGTTGCTCAACTTTCAAGGTCAATTTCACAGGCTGCTTCCTCCATGAGGCACTGCTTGATTCCAGCAGCTAGGTTAAACTCCCTCCTCCAGTCTTCCTTCATGCAGTTAATTATAGCACTTACTCACCAGCATTTTGGAAGATATTCCTTTGTCGGGCTTCCAAGGTTCAAACTCTTTGAGAGGAGACACCTTTCTTTACTGATACCACCTAGGAGAGTGACATCTAAGCAGTAATTGCTCAATAAAGGACAACCAAACTCATCAATTACAAATTATGAGAAATAGCATAGTAAAGGACACTGATTCTCCAGTGTGCCTTTAATCAATGAATCCTTTTCCTAAACATACTGTTAAGCTAAACATCCAAAGAAGAAGAGGATAAGGAGCTGGTTGTTGCTTGAAATGTAAATAAGAGAATAGCAATCCACTGGTCCAGTCTCCAACCTCCTAGAGACCCCCAAGCTCCATGAAGCAGTCTAGAAATAATCACACTGGGAGAAGAGAAATGAAGAGTCAAGAGATAGGAGTCTTAGCCTGAGTATGGCTTCAATTCAATCAAGTGATCACTCTTGACATCTGCCTTCTTACTTGTAAAACATCAGGGATGATTAGTAGGTGAAATCCCTGTTTTTGTTTCACTCTTGCCATTTGCTGGTCTTCTTTCTCTAGGATTTTTCAGAATCTTTCTCAACATATCACATCTAAGAGTCTGTAGTTATCTGAGTTTCTTTTCACGTGAAACTGTTTTGCCACCTTTTACTTAGCTCCATCACGCCCACATTTGCCTTTAGCAATGGCACGCTTCAATTCTTATTTTTTTTAAAAATCAGTTGCTTAAATGATACTCTGTTGTCTATGACACTGTTAAGCAAATTAAGTCCTGAGGATATCTGTAGAGACTTTCTCCCCTTGAAATCATTTGTCTAGAAGACTAATTGAAGGCTAGCTAAGTAACTGAATCATGCCACTTGAATCTGATCTTCCCTGTAAACAAGGATATAAAGCTGATGACTACTTTTCTTCTCATCCTCTAGTTTGAAGGGCTCTGGACCTGAGGAGATGGAGACTTGGCTTGAAGTTTTCATAAAAAAGAAAGTAAAACTTTGTTAATGATTTTGACCTTGGGAAAATACCCAGGGAGGATACAGAGATGTTTTGACTCTTTGAAGCTCATCTTACAGGACAGAAAATGGACTGTTTCCCCTTGACTCTCAAAAGTAGAGCTAAGTCTGAGGACGGCAGCGGGAGGGCTGCAGAGATCACGAATGTGTAATCTGTGGATCACATTCATGTTCCCGAGAATAGTTTGTCCGGTTTATTTCATCTTTATAAATTGTGCAACAAAATGCTAATGTCAATACCTTGAAATTTTACATAAAAATAAAGATATCCATTTTCCCTTAAAAATTAAAGGTTCTACAACTGCACTTGGAATGAAGTAGAGACTGCCCAGGGGTGAGAGAGATCTGTCCATATCTTACTCCACTTTCCAAAAACCAAAGAGATTATTTAAATTATTAAAATTAAATTCCAATGTCAAATTTTGATCTTGAATAATATCGTAAAGCACAGCCTCCTCGTATGCATGGCCCTTTTGGGCACGGTACCCCATATAAGTGAGGCTGCCCCAGGCCCAGGCGAAGCTTTGAGCTGGGTAGGTGTGAGCTCGTGTTCCCAAAAACCAACAACCTACTGTGGAGTGTGGAGTGATAGCCTCTCCTTGGCAAGGTCATTCCTTCTCCAGTTAACCACTGTCCTCCATAACCCCTTGTCTTTACCAAGCCCACACCAGTCCTTCATTTATCTTTCCTATGTGCAGTGTCTTTATTTCTGAACTCAGATACAGAGCAATCAGTTTGGGCTTCCTAAAAGGAAAAAATTACCTCTGAAAATTTTTTAAGTGGAATTGCTTTGCAAGTGAGATAGTGAGCTTACCCATCACCAGAAGCATTCACGAGGAAGCAGAACAACCCTTATAAAAGGAAAGCTAACAGGGACTGGAAGTTGGTTTAGCAATACTATTTGAGGACCCCTCTATTCCAAAAAGGCACAATTTTCTGAACACTTGTAGCGAGAGTGAAGTAAGACTTGCTCAAGAAGGATCCTGCAGGATGAATCATGAAAGCTAAAAAAATAATGATAATAATGGGTTCATTATGTCAAGGTTGAGTCTAAAACAATCTGGCAACTTTCTCCAAAGCAGGAAGAAAAATGTTTGTGTACTTGAAAAATAATCCACATTTATTCCAGGAAAAAAATAATGTCTTTCATTTGCTCACCAGCATTCTCTTGGTCCATCTTGATAACTCTTCTAGGAGAGATGCAGGGGTACCATTAAAACAATTATATAGATGAGGAACTGGAAAATAGGGAAACTGGTTCCTTTACACTCCACAAGCAAGCCATAATCAGAGCTATATCTAGGGCTAGGTACTCCTTGCTTTTTACTCTTTAGTCTTATCTCAAGAAATAAAGTAGAGCCATGAAACCAAAGAAAAACCTCCAAGGATGATTAGACACAACCTTCCTTTCTGATCCCTGCCCTGGGGAGATGGTACTAACAACCTGCCAGAGCAGGAGCAGGCGATGCCCCACCCAGCCATCTTTCCATCGGCCTCACTTAGATCTTCTCTCCTCCACAAAAGCCCGATTATTCTTTGGCTGTGGAGAGGATGGACAGGTGGCCACCATCTTCCCCCAGAAAGGCCCCTCATGGACCTGAAGCCTGTGATTAAGTTGACTTCATCTTTTTCATCTTCAGACACCATAATTGACTTAACCTTTCCCCCAAACAACAAATACCCTCTTGGGTAGCAAACACTTTGTCCATATAAATGGAGAATTCCAGAGTGCCCACTTAACAAGCACCTCTTCTTTAAAAGCTCCTGTTTCCAAAAGCAGGAGGGCTTTTATCAAGCAAGCTTTCCGAGGAGCCCATTAGTGGTCTGAAAGGGTCAGCAAGAAATACGATTAGACCTTTGCCCTCAGGCCTACGTGAGTGCTTTGAAGAGAAGAGAATGACCAGGCAGGGCAGACTGTTTGCTCACTCCCTGACCGTGGACATGGGACCCAGTTGCTCCTTTTGAGTAGAATTGGGGTCCCAGGGATCTCTTGGGATCCCCCTTTTTGTCTGTGATCTCCCCCTAATTTACATCCCAAAATCTCTGTGTGGTGATGCCTTGAGGATGTCACACTTGTTTAACCACAATTCCTGGACCACAAACACATGCTTCTTTTTCTCCACAGGAGGGACTTGTGAAGAGTGTAAATTCTGGTGCACCAGCCTAAGTTTTTCATCAGGCCTCTGATATGTAAACTACTTTTTTTGTCCTGCAATACCAACAAGAATAAATATTACTGTCTATCTGCATGGTTATTGTTAAATGTGCATGAAATGATGTTGATGAAAAACTTTTATCAACTGTGACGTAATTTGAAAATGTATAGGGATGGTAACATTGTCATCTTAGCCGCTCTTAAGATGGTCTCCTAGCCAGCAGGTGCCCATGGGGACTAACTCGAGAGACACTGTCACGGTTAGCCCTGACGCGAACTAGGACCCTGCAGACAGGCCCCGGCCAAGAGGCCCTGCGGAGACTGTCGCTTTTGTTCGCACACCTGCCACCGCAGACATCTGACATCAGTGCAAATAAGCCTCCCAAAGGACGTGTTTTTGTCACTGCACCTGCCTGTTCTAATTTACTTACTGTGACCAGAGCCCACGGCTCTTGAAGTCTGTTCAGAGACTGGAGGCACAAAAGAAGGCCTCTCCCTGGGGCCCATTTGTCTCTGCGCAGAGAGACAGGCTGCTCATCTGTGAAGGAAAAGGGCACTTGAGACCCTCATCTAGCATTTTTACCTCCTGCCTTCCCCCATTCCTGAGAGTCTGATGTCTGAACTAAAATAAAAATCCTCGTTTTCTTTCATTGTTGGTTTGGAACTGGGTATTTTCTTTTGTAAAATATTTAGGCAGGATCCTGTATCAATTTGTAGTAAATGATCTGCAATTAGGGAAAAAAAAAGAAAAATTTTAGATGACAAACCAAACCAGACATAGTAAACAACTTTGTAAATAGAAAGAGAGAAAAATCCTGTCGGCAGTAGACCGATTGTATTGTTGAACCTGATTCTTTACTCTTCCTTCATAGGACTTTGGAGTCCCTCCCTTAAAGACAGAGTAGAGGCAGTAGATTTCCCTTCCCAGGTGAGCTGTTTTGTCTAAAGCAATGAGAAAGGAATGGGGTGCCATAGCTCTTAAGTGACCATGTGTGTTTAAACTTGTCCTCTTGAGCTTCTAGCATTGCCAAGTGAAAGACATACCTGAGCGAGCTGGTGGGTCCCTGGAGGGAACGGAGAGACAGACGGAACAGCCATCCCAACTCTCTTCCAAACTGGTCCACTGAACCCACCAGTGTGCTGTTAGTTCCACACACACATGAGAGAGCATGGCCCCCAGACCACCCGAGACACATGAGCGCTAATAGGGACTATTGCAAAAGCCAATGGGTTTTAGGTTGATTTGTCACAGAGCAATTGTTAATTTAACCTTCAACAATGACAAATCCCTGAAGGATTCAAAAGCAACTTTTCACAATATGCTTATGCTACAACAAAGAAGCTTTAGAAAATACATAAATTTTCCTTCTTACAGAAAATTAATTCACTACAGAATACTAAGAAAACAAAAATAATCCTAAGAAACCTTTAATCTTAGGAAAACCAACATCTGCTAACATTTTGATGTTTATACTTGTTAAAACGCAAAAATGTCTTTGTTACTAAGTTAACAAGTATGAAAATAATAGCAATAAATCAATAGATCTGAGTGAATAAAAATACAATGTGTCTGCATGTATAATGGGACTACCAGAACAAAAAGAGAAAAAGAAAAACGGGAGAAAATATTTGTAACATGACAAAAGTGTTAATACCTCTCGAGCATGAAGTGTTTACATACACTGATTTAAAAATGTGTGATCCTAAAAGCTAGATGGTCAAATGACCCATATTAAACACTGACAAAAAAAGACACATACATGACAAATATCACTTGGGAAAGTGCCCAACACTGGATGCAAACAATGGCAAGGACACTAAATATGACTTTCCTAATGGCCTTAGAAAAGAAAATTAAAATCACACTTAGGATGGGAAGTCAGAGGGCATAACAAATATTTTGGTTGTTGGTGAAATGGTAAAATACGTGCAACCCTCAGAGAACTAAATATGGCTCATAAACCTTTAAAAATGCATGCTGCTGACCCAATAATTTCACTTGTAGGAACTTTTCCTAAAGGCATAATCCAAAAGACAGTCAAAGCTCTTTGCATAATTGGCCACCTGTAAGGCAGTCTTCATGTAAATTATGATCTGCACAAATGACAGAATAGTATGCAGGTACTAATACAGAGGTCAGGAGACATGCTCGTGATTCAGTAAAAATGCTTCCATCTAATAGTAAGTGAACAATCAGACCCCTACTTATACATGGAATGCAATTAAATTTATATACAATACAAATCTCGTGACAAATACTCAAACATTCTCAAAGCAGTTTGTGTTGTTTTGGTTCAGAGGAGGCAGCAATGAACTGCTTGGTCATTGATTTCCACCTTTTTCTTCACTCAACTTAAACTTTTATCAACAGAGTGTAGTTCTCACATTGGCCCCTTGAGATGCAACTGGGAAGTGTGGCTCTTGACGTGTGGTGAGCAAAAGTCAGAGAAAGTGTAGCAAACTCTTCCCTCTGCAGTTCTTGATCCATAACTCACCATACCTCTGGCAATTTAGTTATTTTCCCAAAGAAGTTTTCTTCCGCTTTGACCTGGAAGTGATCCTGAGCTCTCTGGTGCCTGGAGGAATGAGGGTTCTCTATCAGCAGAGGCTAAGATGAAGAGTGTCATGAAAATGATTTTTTGAGCGAGTGCTCCTGGGAGGAAGGAATGAAGAAAATCAGAATTGGACCAGGGAAGGGGACTAAACAAGAATTCATTCTTTCCTGGAGATGGGTTTCAGCAGGGCTTCTGGAGTTCTGGAACCTGACTTCCTTCTCTGCAGTTCTGTGCCCGGATATCATTAAGTTCTGACTCTCATCTTGCCCTCCCACCTCCCCTGTGTCTCCTGTTCGGAGATTCTCTGGTAAGTATCACTTGGGAAAATGCCCAATCTTATAAGCAAGCAATGAAAATGATAATGTTTGTTCTCTCAGGAGAAAGGGCAGCTCTGACATAGCAACAGCCTCACAGTGGTGAGAGTGGATGAAGTAAGTCTGGGAGGGACATCCATCTCAATGCATCAGCTCCTTTCTCCAATCTCTCCCGTTGCCTTTCATTGTTAACTTTGGGGTCTTTGGAATACATTAAAGTTTGGACTTTCTTTGTTTCTTGACTACCCAATATGTTTGGCTACTTCACTCTGACACAAAAATGTGGCTATGTGGACATCTTCCAAGAGGCCAGGCATGAAGAAAACTGGGACCATGTAATTCAACACACTTGGTACAGTTAAAGGCGTGAGAGAACTCTCCTCACCATGAGAGACCCCAGTCTGAAAACCAGTGCAGGATGAGCAAAGATGCTCAGCCAGATCTGAGTATCCTCATCTACACCTGAGTTCAAGGAATGGGTCTTCTAACAGGTATCATCCCCAAACCTGGAACCATCTCACCAGGAACATGATGGTGGCCATATTGACTAAACAGAGATTGGGGAAATGTTATTTTCAAAAGCATGTGAGGGGAAGAAAATACCTGATGAGTCAAATCTATTAATCCTGCTGGTGAGTTTTCCAGTCATTTGTTATCTCTTCCATGAACCAGTGATCTGTAAATATTTGCTAAGTGTAAGGATAGTGGAGAGTTTTCTAGAGAGATTTCCCATCAATCACGCATAGGTCATGGATGTACACAGAATGTTCCAGAAATGGGAAGAGATGTAGCTGCTTGGGTAAATAGAGAATTCAGACGACAGTGCTTAGTTATAGGAAACTGAACCCACAATACTTCACACAGAATTTCCATAAACATGGCAACTATGAAATTCCTAACCACATTCCTAATAATGATAAGGTTTATAAATTCTTCCCTCCATGACTGCCATAGTGCTGCTTGCTTCAAGGGGTGTCTTCTCATATAATTTTCCAATCACATTATGCATAAAGTGCTATCATTATCCTAGTTTTCCAGATAAGGAAACTGAAGTTTCGATACTTTGGTGACTTGTCTAAGATCAAAAGTTAGGCTAACCAAATAGAAGATCAAAATTTGAATCTATGTCCAGGTGATTCTGGGATTCAAATCTCTAATCACTGCATGATCTTATGGCCCATAATCACAAACATTCACATTTACTGAAGTTATTATTATCCTGGACATCATGCTCAGTGCCTAATATAAGTTATTCACTTAACCCTCCAAGGAAGCATATGGAAAGAAGAATCTGAATTGTGGACAATTCAGTCCACAATTTGGAAGCTGTCAAAGGGGGATGCTCGAGAAATGGAGTAAAGTGTGAGATACAAGAGACTTTTGGTGCAGCCAGAGGAAGGTATGACCACTGATGAGAGGCGGAGGCGGTCTCAAGAGGCTGGAAGGTGAGGCATGAAATGGGTCAGCGTGAATAGTTTGGGACGAGGACCTAGAAGACTCTGAGTATCCTGGAACCCGCCATGGTGTAGAGTTAGGTGCAAATGGAAGACCAATTCAAAGCGTCACCCCAGGTTGGGTCCATTCCTCAGAGGCTTCCCTTTCAGGGCTAATGCCACTCCCATCGCTGTAGGCTCTTCACTTACATGAGAACCTGCATGGAGGGAAATTGGGGTAGAGCAGATCAAAAAACTGATTTGGGGCCAAAGAGTCTAAGTTTCTTTCCTGGTTCCATCTCCAGCTGAATGTGGCGTCTGTGGGAAATTATTTACTCACTCTGAGCGCTTATTCCTTTGGCAGTCAATGAAGAAAAAGATACTAAGGCCATACAGTAGTTGAGGGACTCAATGAGGGTGCCTTATAGGAATTAATGTGCACATAGAAGGCATTTAATAAATAGTAACCTCCCTCTCCATGTGTTCTTATATAGCTCCTTTCTTCATTCTAGTCTCTATTCGTTTTATAACCTTGATTCTATGTCTCCAGTTAAGTTGCAAATCCTTTTGGGGCAAGGGCCAGGTCTTTCATTGTCTTGGTTTCTTCATGCATTCATCTATTCATGTTCACATCATGCAGCAGGTATAATATTGCTAAGTACAGCTTACTCACAATGTATGTTATACCTTAGATCACGTGGTAAAAACAGTGAATACTACAAGAATGATTTTTTTTTTTAAAAAAGTGCTTCCAGGAAATCCAAGTGTGAGACTATGTCCAACTCAGTTTATACATGAGAAAAACACTGCGTGGGCAAGGCTACTGAACATGAGACATTGTCAAACACTGGATCAGCACACTGAACATTTACAGGGAACCTTTTACAGAAGATTGTCTATTTCACTCAGTTACTGAACATATTACCTCGCCCTCCACCCTGGCCATCAATCACCCCTACCTTGCATACATTTTGGAGGAGAAACTGTTTAAATCCCTTTCCTCCATAGGTTTGTCAAGTGTTTCAATTCAAAAAACATATTTTCCAATCATAAGAGCAGTTCAAGTTCACTTAGAAAAATATTTTTAGGAAAAATACAAAAAAACGAAATGCATTTGAAACATTTCTAATTCTGTTCTCTAAAGGTGAACCCTTTGATAGAAAGCCTTTCTAGGTTTTTAAGTGTGTGTGGAGGTATACTACATATGTTTAAAATAGGAGTATATGATGCAAGATTAGTTTGTCTTTCATCATTCCCATTCCACTTGGGATCCCATCCATCCCTATTTGTTCATCAAAAAGAAGAAGAAAGAAGAATTTCAGTGCAGTCAGGCATGGGAGGGCCTCTGTGACTTGAGTTCTGGGCCCCAGCTTGTGTTAGCAGGTGTGTGCCCTTATGCACACAGAGGAAAGTGTGTGTGTGCTTTCAACCATTCCCCGGGGGTGGGTTCATTGCAAATTCTGTTTCCCCTGCATTCTAGCTCAGTGTACATTTTTTCTCCCTCTCTAGCCCCGATTCTTGGCATTTTCTTCCACCTGCAGCCATTGTGCGATGGGCACAGCTGACAGTCCTGCTGGGGTGGATGGCATTCAGACAGAGGGGACCTGCCCAGGACATTGTGTTCCGCCTCCAATCAAATCCCATTAAACGGCGAATTCTTCAATGTAAAAGTTTGACTAGGATGGTTCTTTAAGAAGAACCCCAGCTGGTTAAATTTAGAGCCTGAAAAAATTCCAGTCAAATAATATGTCTGGCTCTTGTCCACCCCACCCTCTAGACTGGGGGAACTGGATGAGTTTTCATTCACTTGGGGCTGCCTCTCAGTGCTGACACCAACTCTGGCCTCAAGCTCCTTTGCTCACATTGGCCTGAGTAAGACCCGGTCGGTTAATGAGAAGACCAGCTCCCGGTGTGTCTCTGGCTATTAAAGTAGCTTCGTGCTTGCTGATGCATTTTTAGAGGCTGATTGTGCCAGAAATATTGCTGTTTTGTGCAAGTGGTTTGGCCTCTTCAATCTTCAGTCAGGTATTTCTCCCCATGCATCATCCATCCATTCTTTTGTTTGTAAACTGTTTGCAAAACAAAGTCCACAGAAAATTCTCCCTCCCCTGCACCTTGTCCTTGATGCTAACAAGGAATTTCCTCTGGTTACATTTATCAAGTCTGCTAGTATGCGCTCAGGTTATTAGGTAGTATTTTCCTGGTTCTCCCAAATCTTCGAACTTCCCAGAGCAGATGGTCAGTCCCAGGTCCTGTTATTGCTTAGTTTGAGTCACAAGAACAAGTCAGCACATCATCTGGAAGAGCTTTACTTGGGGACATTCCATCAGGTACCTGGGATGAAGGGAAGTGGAATGGATTCCCAGTCACCATGGATTAAAGACTTGACCATGCCCTTCTGACATCCCTCCAGGCTCAACTATTAGTGCCCTCCTGCACTTGTACCCAGATTACGGCCCTCAAGCGGCAACTATTCTGATCTAGGCACTGCAGACCCTGTAATCCCAAGTCGCCCATCACCCCTGAAACATCGACCTCCTTAATCAATCCGTTTTATAGACGAGCAAGATGGACCTTGGTGTAAGAAACAGAACCAAGGTCACACAATTTCTAAGTGGCAGAACCAGATCACACAGTGCACTGCCCGCAAGGCACATGTTCTTTGTTTCTGTTAGATCTTATCCTCGCCCAGAAGAGAACAAGGAGGGAAAAATGAACGCCCGTGTGTGCGTGTGTGTGTGTGTGTGTCAGCAGGGGGAATGGAATAACCCGAGTAGAGGAGGTGTTAAGTTTATTTTCTAAGGTTCTCCTTACTTCCCCTGGAACTTGCACTCAATTTCAGAAGTCTGGTGGCCACTGGACAATCCACACTGGGCACCATGGAAAGGACATGGTGAAGGTCTTGTGCTCCAGAAGCAGAGCCCAGCCTGGCCGTTTGGAGATGTCCCAGGTTTGGACTGTGAAGGAAACTCCCCTGAGCCCCTCACACACTCATGCACACACCTGTGGTCTCGCCTACCACGGTTGTGCACAGGTGTGGGTCTGCTTGACCTCTGGGGTCCCCGTCACTGTGATCACCTGCCCCAGGTGGCCTGTCTCCTCACAGCCTCTGGCTTCCTTCATAGGGTCCTGGCTCAGCGAGTCTGGAAGAGACAGTCTGGTAATTCAGGATGGAATGTTCAGGAAGGGAGGAACCAGGGCGGTGGGGACTGAACGTTTAACTTTCCACACTGTGTATGTTCGCATCATCTGACTTTTAACAACAAAACACGACATTCGCAGTATGTGGGAAGCATTTGCAGTGACTGCCCACCAGGCCCCCAGTAGAGATACAGAGCTTCACATCCAAGGCCCATTACCTGTGCCAACTGCTTCACCTCTCTGCGCCCCGGTCGTCCTGTAAGAGTAATGAAAGCACCCACCTCCTAGGGTCATCGTGAGGACTTAGGGAATGAGGGCTGTAAGGCCTCAGCACTTGGGCACAAAGAATACACTTGACCAATGTTACTATTTAGTATTTTTACTGTTGTATGGCTGTTGTCATTAGCGATATTACAAAACAATGCAGCGTTTAATGAATGCTGGGGATCTCAGACAGGCAGCCAGCTGGCCACTTCCTCAGCCCCTGGACGCCAGCTGGGGGAGGGATTAAGAACCCAGCTGAAATGAAAGCCAGTGGTCCCTTTTCTGCCCCCACGCCTTTTGCAAATATTCAATCTCTTCTCAATGTCCTGAAACCTCAGTCGCCTGAGTAAGGGGGCAGTGGACAGAGATGAGAAGGAGGAGCAGGCCACGGGGACTCCAAGTTGAACAGAGGAAGCTTAGTGTGAAGCAGGCTGCAGGCTGAGTCTGCAAAACTCAGCGTATTTTTTTTTTTATTAACTCCATGAAAGCATCAAAGCCAGCTTGTCATGAAATCACGGGGAGCTCCATTTGAAGGGGGCTTTCCTGATGTAGCTTTAAGCTCTCCAGGTCACAGCCAGGTCAGGAACACTGAAAATGGAATCTGGCCAGTCATTCATCCACATGGCTAAGCCTTCGGGTGTTTCTCATTCACTCTTCCTCTCTCACTGGGGACCTCAGAGAGGAAAATCTAGTCTGATTGCTTTGTTTCACATTTTGCTCAGCTGTGGTGAAAATAAACTCCAAACGTCCACATATTTGATCAATTTACCTTTATCCTTTAATCGAATAAGCTTCAGTCCTGCAATCAGAAAGAAAAACATTTTGCTAAGTGTTTCATGTCTCCCATGATTCATCTAGGAGTTGTCTCAAGGCTGACAGGATGGGAAAGAGGTATTTAATGCTGAAATCATTTTTATGACCACATCACAAGAGACAGGAATGGCTTTTAAGGTACAGCATATTTTAATCACAAGCATACATGAAGCATGCATCGCTCAAAAAGTTAAGAGAAGTTTGAATTGGAATGCCAGAATCCTAACACCATCATCAAGAAAGGAAAGGGTTTTTCAGTGCATAAGTCCTGTGCTGTTGGTTAAGTCTGAGAGACTTGGAGGAAAGTGATTTAGAAAGAAAATAACAAAAAGTACACTCTGCCCCAAAAGTTTCAAACTAGTAGACACCTAGACGCACTAAAATTGGTAACCTTGCTATCTCACCTATCACCTGGGCAGGAAGGAGGCTCCTAAAAAGTAGAGATTTCCAGAAGTCAGTGATGTCTGCAGCATTTCCAGGGACTGCACTGCTCCAGGCTCAGTATCCCTGTCCTTGATCGAAGGGGGGAAATAAAACCTGGCACCCACGTTCAAGGCTCATGTACCCCTCTCCCCAGTCACGGTCCAGGGAAACAGGAAGGGAAAGCAAAGAGAAGTGCCTTAGAGAAGAAGGAAAGGAGGCAACAGAAAGAGGAGAGGCTCTGAAGAGTATTTTTCAAGGAGGCAGGCTGATGTGGTCAGAAAGTTGGAGCTTTGAAACCAGACACACCTTGGTTCAAATTCTAGATCTGCCATTTCTCGATATTGGATCCATTACTTAAGCTGTCTACATTGCACCCTCTCAGTCGTAAACCAGAGAATATCAGACATATTGAGTTAGTATGAGAATCGATGAGAGAATTTATGTAGAGATTATAGGACAATGGCTGAAAGACACTAAGTGAGAAATATTTGCTTTCATATTTTCTCTTAGCCGCCAACCTCATTAGAAGTAGGAAACGAGAATAAAATGTCGATGACAGTGAACTGAATGTCATTCAATTCAAATCTTTTCCCTTAACTCTGAAACCCCTCCAGGGTACACTAGGGTTTACAGGATGAAGCCCCAGCTACCTGCCAAAGCATTGCAGCTCTGCACAATATGGGCACAGGCGGCATTATTCACCACCTCTCTGGCTGCATCACCTGACATTCCATCCTCTCACTTCTCCATTTTTACATGTATTGTTCTCTTCTGTGAGGATTCCTGTGTCTCCTCACTTACTCATGGAATCCTTGAGGTTCTTCCCACCTTCACTCCTCATTTACTGAGCAACTGTCGTTTGCCAGACACTCTGCTGAGAGGCTGGGAAACAAAGAGAAAGGTAACTGGCCCTGATGTGAGTGGAATTGCTGGAGTGGAGGTGAGGAGATGGACGGGTCAACAAGTAATTTTAATGCAACAAAAGATTGTGAATTCTACTGGAAGGGCTGGGAGCGGAGAACAGCTATGGAGAAGAGTTGCGATTAAGCTAAAGGTTATGTAGGAGTGTTTCAGGAAGAGATAAGGAAGTGGGGTACACAAAGGACAATATTTTGAGGGAGTTAAAGGCTGAACCATACTTAGCTAATGGAGACAGAGCAGAACGGATCAGAAAGCTGGGAGGTGGTATAGGTGAGTAAGTAACTTTAAAGCACATGACATGGCACAGATTTCTATTCCTTCACCTCCTTAAACTTTGCTCTTCTGTAAAGTGGAGGTAAAAAGAGCCTGTAGCTATTAGGATGCATAAAGATAAAATAAGGTGATTCCTGTAACATTCTTGCCGAAATTCTGGCCACATGGAAAGTGTTGAGCAAGTATGCACAATTCTGGTTGGATTTTGTATTTATTTATTTTTTAAAGTCTAGCTAAAATGCCAGTTCCTAATTCAGCTTTTCCTACCCCTCTGAGTCAGTGCTTACTCCTGTGTCCTCTGTGC
Source organism: Solenodon paradoxus (assembly GCA_004363575.1). Taxonomy (NCBI): domain Eukaryota; kingdom Metazoa; phylum Chordata; class Mammalia; order Eulipotyphla; family Solenodontidae; genus Solenodon; species Solenodon paradoxus. The sequence goes on along the minus strand of RJWH01001598.1, from coordinate 177,580 downwards.
TTTCGCAGCACTTTCATATATCTCGAGTTAGCAGTTATTTCACGGGCGTTTTCATGACACAATTTATTCTCGAATGAAATGCTGTGTCTTGTTCACTTGTGATTCCCTCTGCAACCCAGCACAGGACTTTGGTCAAGATCACCAAAGAATTGTTGACTGAATTAATCCTCTCATCAAACAACCTAAAATCAATACTTTTTCAAATATTAGAGCCAACACCAACTCTCCAATCCTGTTCTTCAAGCTTTTTATGCATGATCCCCAGAAGAAATACGTTTTACATCAAGACCCAGGGTGTGGACATATGTATTTATAATTCAGTGAAGCAAAAGCTTCATGACAATAGCTATTTTTACTACTGTACTGCATCTCCAATATGTGTTAGTCTACTATCTTTAATATTTTCTTTTCTTTTAGGAACATTTTAAATACACAAGATTCCAAAGATAAAACAGCCAACTTTCCATACAACTCACACCCACTTTCCTCTATTTTTAACATCTCATATCAGTATATTTTTCACAATGAATAGACCAATGTTAATATATTAAGAATTCCTCTGTTTCCCTCCTTTATTCAGAATTCCTCTGTTTTTGTTTAATGTTCTTTTCTGTTTCTGGATCTCATCCAGAAGGCCCCTCACATTCAGTTGTCGTGTCTCCTTAGGTTTCTTTTGACTGTGACACTCCTAAGACTTTCTTCGTTTTGACAGTTTGGAGAAATAAGTGTCAGATATTTTGTATAATGTCTCTCCATTGGGATTAGTCTGATGTTCTTCTCATGACTAGACTAGAGTTATGGTTTGGGGAAAGATCACATAAGTATGTGCTATTTTCACCACATTGTACTCACAGTCCATACTATCAATATGCCTTATCAATGTTGTGTTGCCCTTGATCACTGGAGTTGAGGAGGGCTTATGAGATTTCTCTACTCGTTATTTGTGCCTTTCCCTTTTCTACACCATTCTCTGTGGAGGAAACTCACTATGTCCCACCTTACACTTAGGGAGTGGGGAGTTGTGCTCTATAACCCTAAAGATGAAGTCTCTACATGAATTACTTAAAATTAATTTGTCTAAGAGATTTGTCTATTCTTCTCCCATTTATTTTACCAAGCATTTATTTCTATCAGTATGGATTCATGATTTTTTTAATACTGTGGGTTATAGTTCTTTACTGCTTCTAATAACTTATTTTATTGGTCAAAACAGCTGTGGGTGAACTTTCAATTGGCTCCTATAAGTCTTTGGTATACCTTTATCACTTATCACTGTGGATTTTCTTTGGATTTGAACATAGACAAGATGTTCCAGGACCACTTTGCATATTCTTTGCCACTGTTCAAGAATCAACCTTTTATCCAGTGAGCCCTTGTTCCTTAGACTGGAGAATAATATTGGAAACAAGATCTGATCACAGGGTGTGCTCATTTCCTCCAGGACATCTTTTTTTATGCTTTCTCACTATGTGTATGTGTGTGTGTGTGTGTGTGTGTGTGTGTGTGTACGTGCACTAATTGACATACAAATATATATCTGTAGATATTTCTATACTGATCATCAGTATCTATATTAAGTTGAACATGAGTTTATTCTGCTGTCTCTACCTGGAACTCATTATTTCATGGATCATGCTAGGCTCCTCCCTCACTTACCTGCAGTGTCCCATTCCAAGAGTGAGAAACCAAGTTCCTAGCATCTGTTACACACTTGCTTAATTATTCAAGTCCAGTATACATAGAGAGAGCCTTCGGTACTGGTAACCATACCAAATTTGAACTCAACTTTAACAACTAGAGTGTAGTGCTAAGGACAACTCCCTTTGCCTTTAATCACACAAAACCACCATTTCCAGAGTTCTTTAGCTCAGTAGTCTTCAGTAAGACTGTTTAGTTCATTTCACACAAAGTCCTTGTATTCCAATTTTCCTTCACATCATCCTGCTTCCAACATTGTCTTCTCGTTTGTTTTGTGGAGATTATCTTCCAATAGGTTTCTGAAAAACAGAAGATGGGACACCCACATTTTTCAGGCAGTATGTATTTCTAAGCTTAGACTTGCTTGGAAAATAGAAGAATAATCCCCCTAATCTTTGCATCCTAATCTCCAGAATCTGTGAATATGTTAAATTGCATGACAAAGGAAATTTGCAGATATGATTGTAAGAACTTGAGATGGGGAAACTCTTTTAGACTCAACACATAACCACATGAGTCCATCAAAGCAAGAAATTTTTCTAGGGAGGGATGAGAAGTAGTATCAGAGAGATTTGAAGTGTGAGAAGGACTTGATGCAGCACTGCTGGCTTTGAAGGTGAAGAAAGGAACACAGCAGGCCCGCCCGAGAAGCAGAAAATTCACCCCCTGCCCAACAGCCAGCAAGGCAATGAGGAGCTCTATCCTAAAATGAGAAGGAACTAAATTCAACAATTTGGATAAGATTAGAGGATTCTTAATCTACTGTCATCAGAAAGGAGTGGGCCCTCCGAACACTGTGAATTAAGTCTTTCAAGAATCAAGCCAAGGCTACCAGGTCTGACCTACAAAACTGTGAGATAATAAATGTGCGATCCTCTAAGCCACCGAGTTCCTGCTTCCACCACAACAAGCCTCCAACCTTATTTTAATAGATCATTGAATTTCCAGAATTGATAGAATTAGTTCCTTATCATTCTTTTTATTTCTCTTGAATATTTTTATACTTTTTAGAAGATATACTCAGCTTTAATTTCCATCTTCCATTGATTTTTTTTTCATTTCAGCCACAAGAGCTCTTTCTTATTTTCTTAATGTTATTTTTATACTAACTTATTCTTTGTCATGATCACAATAAATCTGTTTTTAATCTCTTTAAAATTTCTTTCTGTTCTCTGAAAATTAGATTATCCCTCCTGGTTCCTATTTCTTTTCTTCCATGCTTCTGAATTACACGTTAAAGGACTGCCTCGAAGGACTGCTCATCCACACTGTCTATTCCTAATTCAGTATAAAGTCCTCCATGTTCATAATGAAGTTTCTCACAATAGCCAAGAGCTGGAAGCAAACTAAATGCCCATCAACAGACGAATGAATAAAAAGGATGTGATATATAAACACAAGAGCGTGTTCTCGGCTATCAAAAAAGATGAAATCCTGCCACTGCAGCAACATGGATGGACCTAGAGTGAATTATTCTTAGTTAGGTAAGCCAGAAGGAGAAAGACATATATTTATTATTTTGCTCATATATAGTATATAAAGAAACCAAGAAAGCATATTAGCTAATCAAACAAAAATAGACTCAGTCTATAAAATCAAATTAGTGGTCACAAGGAGCAAAAGGAGTGGGTGGTAGGCAAACTGAATGGAAGGGGTCAATGATATGGCCAAAGAATAACTGAATTGGTGGTAATAGGCAGTGTATTACATATAGATGTTGAGTTAAAATGACGTACACTATATAATGTTAGGATACAGTGTTCTTTAATACATTTTTTTCAGTGAGGTCCTATAACTCCTACTGGAAATTTGTAATTTTCGAATAGAATTTGCTTCTTGGTAGGCTTTTACTAGAGTTATTCATAGTCAATATGTGCATTAACTGGAGGTCACCCCAAACATTAGTATATGTAGGTCTTTTGTCTTCTATAGGTTGGTTTCTCCAAATGCCTTCCTGCCTCCGGGCCTTTGCACAGGCTGTTTCCTCTGACAGGAAGATCCTCTTCTCTCAGTGTCTAGTCAAACTTCAGAACTTTTGCAATGTGTTCCTTCCTCAAAGATGCCTAGTCTAATGCTCCAAAAATGATTATAAACTCTTACAACACCTTGTGCTTATTGCCAGTACCTGTCCCAATATAACTTACTTTTTATTATGTGTGATAGCTCCTTAATCTCTTCCCAACTAGACTACAAGCTTCTCGGGAGGCAAAGCCCTTGCCAGTTGCTCACTTCAGTGTCCCTACTGAACCAGGGACTAATATTGTCAGTGACAGACTTATGACAAGTTCACTAATAACTGGTCTTTACTAGTAGATCAAACTTAAGTAGTTTGCTTACTATTATATATGACATAACATGATGCATAAGTGGTTAAGAGAATGAACTCTAGGGACCAATTGTCTTGATTCAAAGTCAAGATCTACACTGGTTGTGTGATCTAGGGAAAGTTGTTTCACCTCTCCATGCCTCCATTTTTCTTCTATAACATGGGCATGACGACAGGATGGTGAGAATTACAGTATTTATATAGTCAGTATACATAGCACACTAATAACCTTGTGGATGCTCTATCACTGTTACTGGTACTGTTTTGTGGTGTAATATTTTTATATAATATATGTAGAACAATGAAAATGTAATAAATAAAGGTAACAATAATCTGATGGTGAACATCTTAGGGAAGGACATTGAACTTGGAGTAAGAAAACTTGATTTCCAGTCACCCTCTTGCCATCTGTGCATGCTCTTAACCTCTCTATTCCTCTGTTTCATTCTCATTTGTAGACAGTGGGGACAGGATCTCCCTGGAAACTATAAATCAACAGAACTTGCATCTATGAAAGGACCACCGTGGCATCTAATTCATGGAAGGCACTCCAGAAACAGATGATGGTATTTATTACATCTTTATTTTACTCATCTACATTTTTTCAAAGATATATATTCAATCCATGACACGTAAATGGGGAAAGTGTTTAAAAATATATACCTGTCATTTGGGGTTGGCAATGGGTCCCTGGAAAACCAATGTCTGGTGTTAGACTTGTAAGAGCAATGGGGTGGGATTGGTATGGACAGAAAACATCGGAAAACATCTCTCAATACCAAAGGGATAGCTTCTTGTTCAAGATGGCAGAAGGAGCTCATATTTTTAGCATCCAGAGAACTCATCAAATAAACCCAACAGTGAGGAGGATTCTCTGTAAGCAAGAGTTTCCAAACAATTTGAAAAAGGAGAGGTGTTGGTAGATGCAGCCAAGAAAGAACGAATTGCTGCCCAGAATATGCCACTAAGAGGATGCAATGGAGCATGAACCATCTTCCAGATGAAACTCCAAAACTTGGAATCAGTATGGATGGTTGGAGTAGGAACACGGTTTGGGACGAAGTCAAAGATCTCTGTCTTGAGCAGTTGCTCCAGTTGGTTCCACACTACCCTTTTCCATTCCCAACTCACAGAGAAGTCAGCAGCTTGGACTTCACGCAAAGCAGAAATCTGAGAAGAGCTAATGTGCCTAATGTAGGACCGGAGTAATATTCTTTCCATTCTGGTACTTACTGGGCACTTCTTGTTGCCAGAGGACCCCCTCCAACTTCCCTACAAGTGAAGCCCACCAGCTCAAGTATGCAGAGGTCTCATTCCAAAGAGAGGCTCCTTGGAAATAACTCCACAGTTGAGGACACCTGCAGTAGGTTTATAGAATATTCTGTCCAGTCTTCCATGGAGTGTGTGGGTAACCATGACTATTGCACTTGAGAAGAGAGAGCTGCAAAGGACATTGACACATTGAAAATAGTTTATGTTCTTAAACTGAATTCATTTTCCCAGATAGTATCTTGAGGCTAAAGGGGAAATTGGACAATCTCATTACTTTGTATGTTTCAAATTTTGGATGTAAATATCTTTGGAGAAGTCCCAACTTCAAATTTTATTGCAAGTCATGTCTGACCAGTGAGCTTTTCTTCCTTATAGCAGAGCAAAACACTGGCCCTAGATTTATGAATAAGACATATTTATTTTATCATACTTTAATTGTTTATTAAATGGTTGCACTGAAAAAAATGTGATCCTCTCTTCCCTTCTTGTATCTGTTATCTATCACCATAACAATGCTGTGCAACGATTTTCTCTAAAACTCAGTGGTTAATTATTGCTCATGAATATTTGCATCAGCAGAGAGTGTCTGCTGGTCTTGATGTGGATCTCACATGCATTTGTAGTCAGCCATGGGTGAGTTATGCTAATTTTGCTGGGCTGGCTCATGTTTGGAGGTTGATTGGCTGTAGGCTAGTCTAGGATAGTGTTGGCTGTGGCGAATGGATCGCCTGAGTTTCCTCCACTACGTTAGCCCCCAGGGTTGTGTACATTCCAGTGGGTTAGTTTCCAGAGAGTGAGCAGAAGGCTTTAAGGCCTCCTGAATCTTAGACTTAGAACTAGAACACTGTCATTCCCACCCATTCTACTGACCAAAGTCATTCCACGACCAGTCCAGATTCAAGGTTCCATCTTCTGATGGAAGAAGCTACAAAGTCACACTGCAAGCAAGGGGCAACATTGCTACTGGAGGAGCAGAGGTTTGGGGGCCACTTTTTCGATCAGTCCACCACACCCACTACTCTACTGGATTAGTATGATAGCCTCTTTCTTAAAATGAGTCTTTTGGAAGCAAATGTAATGCTCGACACTAGTCTAGTTCATTATGCATCTGCCTCCCTTCTCCATGAAGTCATACTATGCGAGGATATGTCCCAAGAATGCCTTAGTCTAGAGAACATTTATAATCTTTAGAATGAAAACAATGTTTGAAAAAAATGGAAAGCTTCTCTTCTTGAGGATCCATTATTCATTGAAAGGAAAAACCAGCAATATGATAGTGCCAAGTGTGTCCATTTGTCTCATGGGGAGATTAAGTCAGCTTCAGAAGCTCCACCCACACCTCAGCCTGTGAGATGCCCCTCTTCTGCTCACTTTGTCACTGTCTTTATCACACTATGAGTCTGCTTGTCTCTCTGCCCATGGGCTTGTTTGCTTTGAATGCAGTAAATGTTTTATTCCTTGTTATGCCTGAGGGTCTAGAAAAGTATCTTATCCAATGCAGACACTCATGTAACTGAATGAATGAATGACAGTTGAGTCAGATCTGGAAAAAATGACCAGACGTGGAGCAAGAGGGAGGAGAAGAAAACTCCAGGCAGCAGAAACGGCCCATACAGTGTGACAGAGGTATGAAAGCACATGTCATGTGAAGGAGGTATGTTGTTAGTATCTTAAAGCATGGGGACACGGAGAGTAGCAGGGTTTGAAGCTGGAAAAGATGGCCCATTCTAAGGAATCTGGACCTTATTTTATAGAAAATCCTGGATCAACACGATTTTATGTAAAGAGAATAATATGCTAAATGGAATGTTTTCAAAAAAGTTTTCTCAGAACAAGCTTGGACAGAATAAATTCATTTCTCGGAGATTCAATTTTTCTATATTTAAGGCAGGGATAATAATAGTTGACAAATTTTTGGCCAGACTCTAGTTTAAGTTCCCGTACCTCATATGTATCAACTATTTAAACCATCCAAATAACTTTATGTCGTAGGAACTATTATTATTATTATTATTATTATTATCATCCTCATTTTACAGATGAGCTCAGAGAGAAATTAAGGAATTTTCCCAAGTCTATACAGAACACAGTGGCAGAATTGGAATTTGAACCCGGGTGTCTGTGTTCTTACCTATGTTATTTTATCACTTATCATTCAGTGGTGCCTCGTTCACATGGTTATTGTAAAAAAGAAAAAAGGCAAAGAATACAAAGTTTTTAAACAGCTTCTGACATACAGTGAGTTTGCTATTATTACTTACCATTGTTGTTGGTTGGAAATGGGATATTAATGAATAAATTCATTTATATGAATCATAATTGGTTCATATAAATATATAAATATTCACTTTTATTGAATATGTATTGTTCATATAATTAATTGCAGGTTTATTATGAAGCACAATTGTGCTAACACACACACACACACACATATATATATATATATATATATATATGATATCAACTACAATGCCTCAACATTTTAGAATGATCCCAAAGTTCCTCCTTTTCCATGTCCTGTATTATTATTATGATCATTATGATGATGATTTGTTCTGTATTAGTATGTATATTTTCAACAGTGTTTCAAGCAATCTGGGTATTTTCTAATCTGAACCTCAAAATTCCTCCAAACTTTACCCATTCCCCAGGTTCAATCCACTTCCACATGTTTTAGGTATTTGTTACAGCAGCGCTATTTCTTGGTACCAAAATCTGTGTTAGTCTGCTAGGATGTTATGACAAAGGCCCACAGACTGAGTAGCTTAACAACAGAAATCTGTGGTCTCATAGTTATAGAAGCTGTAGGTCCAGGAAGTCGCAAGCTTGCTTCTTCTGAGCCTTTTCTCCTTGGCTTATAGAAGGCTGCCCTCTCCCTGTGTGTTCATATGTCTTCCTTCTGTAACTAAATGTGTCCAAATTTCTCCATAGAAGAACACCAGCCACACTGGAGAAGACCTCATTTTTTTCACCTTAATTATTTCTTTGAAGGTCCCATCTTCAAACAGTCATCTTCTGGGTGCTTTGTATCGGGATTTGAATGTATGAACTGGGGAGGAGTGGGAAATACAAGTTAGTCCCAAACAATCACCTATCAAAATCATCTAGGAGAGAGATTGAAAAAGCCTATATCAACAGAGTAAAGATAAATACACACATAATCTTGTTTCAAAGACTCCAGTGGCCCCCAGAACCTGTCTTCCCAAGTCGACTAATCAAACCTTCCACAGGAAGACAGACAGGAAAAAATGCTCAGACCAGTCACTTGACTGGGATTTTCTGAAGGCAGTGCTGGCACCATGAAGACAGTCGCTGGGAGAAACATGATGAGCTGGGAGAAAAGTGAAAAATAAAGAGGAAAAGACAAAAGGAAAAACAAATCACACATTTCTGCCTCTGAGAGCAGACAATAGGATGGAGAACTTCCAGCCTGGGCTCAGTCTTCCTAGACCCAGGACCTCCAGCAAGGCTGCAAAATAAGGCAGAGAAGATTCCAAAGATACATGTGCATCTGTGCTTATGGTAGAAAATGACATGTCCTTTTCCAAACGTACTTTTCATGGGAAAGCAGAACATGGTCTTGACAAAACTGTCCATCCCCCAGGAGACAGTAGCTCTGCAATTTGGAGGCTGCGAGTTGTAAATAAGTAAAAAGGTAGGGCCCTCCTCGTGGGTCCTGATGGGAATCCAGAGTGACATGGAGAAGAAGGAACAAGGTTGGGAAGCAACATGTCCCTCTAAAGGACAACCCATATCTAAGGAGAGGGTGGCATCTCTCAACTCAGGCAGCGTTCACTTCAAGGGAAAGTTCCAGCTGTTCTCAAAACATCTCTGGTGTAACTAGAAGGGTACTGGTATGCAGACTGGAAGACCTGGGATGCCGTCTTGAGTCTGCTCCCCCTACCCGAATGATTTTGGACATTTTTCTTGATTCTTCTGAGCTTCAGAATTCTTACCTAAGAAATGAGAACCCTGTGCCATAGCCTCCCCAACTCCTCACGAGGTTGTAGAATTAAACCAAATGATCCCTTACATGGGTCTTGTTCAGTTTGGGGTTTCAATGTGGCTTTATACATTGGCAAGTAGGGTGACCCTGAGCTAGTGTGTTCAACCTCATTTTCCTTGTGCATTTAATTTATTCATTCACACAATAAATATGCTAGAGGCCACCTATAGGTCAGGTATTAAAAGATAAAGAAGACCTGTGATTCTTATCTTCACAGAACTTTCTGATCTGTAAAAAGGAAAAAAGTGAATTCCTTGCCTTAAGAATTGCTGTAAAAATTAAGTAAGGTTGCATCTTTTTAATGTTCAGCCCAGTAATGACTTGTCGGGGATGCTCAATAAGTATTAATTCTGTCTTCTTTCTCTGATAAGAGCACTATTATCATTAATATGGTAAAATTCTTTTGATCAAGGAGGTTTGGAAAAACATTGAAAATGATTACAAAGAAAGGGCAGTTACAAACTGAAAATTCATTCGTGTATGGGCACATTCTACTGTGACAGATTATTTCATTTGATGGACAGAAGGATAAACAATTTAGAGGTTTCTTTTCATTGAAGTCAAAATTAATCACGGCGACTAACCTGAGTCCACTTGACATAATGTAATTCTATTTGGAGCCTGAGATGCTATCTCTGTTAATAGGCATCTGGAATCCATGTATATGAGCATCAAACCAAGGACTCATCCCACTTTCTGTCTCACTTTCCCTGTCGTGATTCCTCGTAACACACACCCACAGGCATATATGCACATGCACACACAAATTCCCAGGAGAGCGACATGCCCTCTTCCTAAGATAACATGCCATGTTGAAAACAGTTCTTATTTCTGCTACTCTAATGATTACTCTTGGAATGAAGATATAGATGAATGTATGAGTTAACTCTTTATAGGCTAAGACTAGCCTTCAAATATGCTCTTTGGGGAAAAAAACAACGAAAAAAAAAACCACCAAAATGGTACCCCGATCAAAACTCTTGGGGGACATTTCATTCCATAATCCCTGTAGGAGATTCACAGTGCACAAGAACCTATAAAGGCGCTAAGACATTTTCTAGTAGAGAAACCAATATAACTTTATTCATCAAGGGGTGTCTGAACTTCCTTGACCCAGGACCGCTCTTTGTGCATGTGTTTTGCTACAACACACACGAATTCCACAAAATCTATTGTTCTGAAGAAAGCAGTTTGGGAAAGACTACACTAGCTAGTGGTGTTATAGCTAAGCTATGCGCCCTAGATTCCAGCTGGTACTAGGCAAATGTCATGCTGCTGTTTCTGAAGACTAAGTTTGCCCTGTTGTCTCGGCAGATAACAGAGGTCAGGGCCAGCCAGGTTAGCATTAAAAAGCGCTCTCCACTGTAAGGACATAGGTCTTCTCGTTAGACCCAGGAGAGGGCTCCATTGGGACCTCAGATAGCACTGGAATCAGGGATTGGAAGGTGGCAGGATCCTCACAGTTACCCATCCTTTCTCTTCTCCACATGCCTGCTGTCTTCCTTCTGTCTCTGTGCCTTCCACCTGCCCCTACTTTTCTACTCCAGGTCCCAGAGAGCTGGTAGCTGCCCACCACAAATCCTGCATCGAACTACACCTTTGCATCAATGGTTCTCTCTGATCCTGTCATCTGCAGTCATGGGGTCAGGGCAGGCCTTGTAAGGTGACTGCTAGACCCGTTTTCCATCAGGGAAGGGACTCAGCTAGAGATTTCTGGGCAGCCACTTCACAAGGGCCACCATAGTCTCTTCTACTTTGCCCACCTGTGTTTCTAAACCCTGGTCAATCATCTAGAAACATTTTCAGAAAACTTGTTTGGGGTTCCCAGTAAAGATGCCAATTCTAGTAGATCCACAAAGGGACATGGAAATCTGCGTGTTGTCAAAGTTTCCTTCATTCTACCCAATTATTGCTCTAGAATCATCCATGATGGTACCCTATTTTATATCCTCATGAGCTTTGAAGTTCTGTCTCCCATTATCCTCTCCTCTGGGTTCCTTTTGGTCATTTCTCAACTTAGCAAAGTATTTCCCATTTCTCAAGATCCAATTAGCATGACACCTAGGCCAAGAAGTTTCTCTGATTCTTCCTGCCAGTTGAAATCAATCAGTTATTCCTTTGTTCTTTCATTGCTCTTTGTTATAACTCATTAGAAACCAATCTTTCCCTCCTCCTAGATTATAAACTATAGAAGACAAAAGACAATTTAGTTTAATGAAATCTTTTCTGATTATAAATTATAGAGGTCCATGTCAAATTTAGAAAATTCAAATAACTAAGAAAGAAAGAAGAAAATCCTTATTTCTCCAAATTAGAAATAGTCACAGCTTCAGTTTGGACATGTTCTTGCTAATATTTGTTCAATGAGTTATGTGTGGAGTTTCTTTTTTTGACATAATTGAAGTCATCTAAAGTTTTTACCCTGGTTTTTGGTTGACTTTGTATTGAAAACATTTTCCTGTGTTATTGTTCACATTCATTTATAAATGACACTGCGCACTGCATTTTATTGACTTCTTTCCCAATTGTTGGACACTGGTATTTTCTTCCATTTTTATTTTTGCTCTTAAAAATAACCAATTGTGCTGGAGATGTTTCATTTGCCTCTCCAGATCCTCTGCTCACCCTGGGCCCAGATGGACTTTGTCAGAGAGCAACCTTGCCTCTGGCTTTGGCCAGACTCAGAATGGGAGGAGTCAACAAACAGAAGCTGGAAGCAGGGTGAAGTGGTCATTTAGTCTCATAGCTGGGCCCCATGGAGGCCCTTTCCAAACAGCTTTCTCTCAGGTTCTCACTCACTGCCCTTGGAGAATCTCCACCATCACCAGTGTCTCGCCGTGAGGGTCCCACAGACCCACATTATTCCTCATGCCCACCTCACCTCCTGCCCATGTTTTGTAAGTAGATGACTTATGAAAAATCAAACTATCCTAATTACTCAGTTTGAGTATGCTGTCTCCTGACAATTTCTGGTTAGATTCATATGATGGTTGACATTTTTGTACTGCGATCTTTGTACACAATTTCCCTCCCCAAAATGCCAGATAAATTCTTCAGAATAGATCCACAGATAGAGTCATGAGTATGACACTTACTTTATATTGTCACATTACTTTCCAATATTCAGCTATGCCAAATGATGTTCTTTCTCATAGTGTGTGAGAGCATCGATACTGGGCATCCTCAAGATGTTGATAAGCAGAAAGTAGCTCATGTTTTAATTTGCCTTTCCTTGGTTACTAGAGATGGTCAACCTTCTCACACACTTCATTCTTTTTTGAAGAATGGTCAGACCCAACTTTACTCTCTGTTCCTCATAATAACAGCCCACCTTTAATGATAACTGTAAAAACTGCAATTGGTGTTATCACTAGTAGCCATTTGGGTCATCATGGATGGCTTGTCTCTCAGACAAAGCATAGACTAAAGGCATGTGACAAAACAGAAAAATTAATAGCATCTAATAAACGAGAACATATGAGGTCAATGTATTTTCACTCAATGGAGTAATAATATTATTATAAAGATCATAGCTCATGGGTATTAAAATCTCATTATTGGTCAATTGCTGAGTGATTTTCAGCTGCTGTCTCATCAAGCTTTTAATGTGTTTTCTGATTGATAAATATGTTCAATGACCATTGAACCTTTCTGGACACCATTCCGAAGTCCAGCTCCACCTCAAATTTCATAAGCACTAGAAACCCAGTCTTTCTCCCTAAAACAGTTTATCCAAAGGGCTCCGGCATAAGGTGGCCTGCTGACACTCCAGCATGTCTAACTTTTGGTTCCAAAGTTAGGCAAAAATGGACATGTTGAAATTCAACTAGACAAACTGTTCTTGGCTATTCCCAGCTCACTTTTATAAACACTGGAAGGTTGTGGGGTGGGGGGGTTCATGTATAAACACTCAATAACACTTGAACCTTTTGCTGCTTAGAACAAGTAGTGAAGATTTGTCTGTTGGAGAAAAGATTTTTAGAAAACCACCACATAAAAGTTACTTCCAACTTCTCTGTCTAAGCTCCATTTTAGAATGAAGTGCAGCTTTTCTGGGACCCAGTGTGGCCCGTTCTGAAGTTTAGAAGCAAGTGACTCCTAAGATAAGCCACATTGTCAAGTTATCCTGGTATCACTGTCATTTTACAGAGTTCTTCCTCTCAAACAAGAGCATTTTCTCCCAATAGTCAACCTTTGCATTTTCCATTCTTAGAGCATCAGTCCCACTTTACTGATTACCACTCCCCTCTTCTTTCTCCATCTAGAGGGACAGTAGCAAGAATGCAGTCCGTGCTCTCTATGGTTTGATCTGGCAAGGGAGGGGCAAAGTGGTAGTTTTGCAAAAGAACCAAGTGCTATTTCTGGGTTCTGTGGCTTTGCACAGATTTTTTTTTTCTGTAGGAGGCTGTGTTTTATGTATTATAGTCTTAGATTTCTGCTTGTTGCAGCCGACAGCCAAGCCTCAGTTTTAATTTCCTATTACTTTGGCTGGGCATGATGAATCTGGAAGATGAAACAGAACATTGAGACGGTTCTCCCTCCCAGTCCAGCTAAATTGCCCTGTGTTCATTTTTAGAAAGAGCTAAAATTTGAAAAGCAAAATGAAAGGGGGAGGAAGAAAGGCCTCCATGCCGCAGCCCCAGCGGCTCCCAGCATTATTCCATGGCTGTGTTCTTCCAGATGTTAGCTTCTCCAGATGTGCAACCATATCCACCTCCAGGCAGACCCACCCACCTGTGCTGTGAGGATATGATGTATCTGAGGTCAGGCTGCTTGCCTTCAAGTCACACAGTTAAATAAAAGATATTGTACCTTCATTCACTGGGTGTTCTACGCTTAGCCCATCCCTAGAAGCCCTGCAGATCATTCAGACTTTGGGTTCCCAGAGGAGTAAGAGACCATTTGTCCAAGGAAACGTCTGTAAGACATGTTAAGTGGCCCATGAGAAAACTCTCTCATGTATTGGCCGAAACATGAAACAGAAAACATGTGCAGCGAGCACAGGGCCCCCACAGGCTCTCGCTTCTTCCCAGGAAATGGAATGATGAGGGATGGAGCAAACACGTGAATTCAGACAGCCCACACGCCCAAGTGTTTCACAACGCAAAGAGCATCTGTGGGGTGGAAATCCTAAGCATGGGGATTGGAATTTACAGAGACAGATTGACTTTTAGTCTTTAGCAGAGATTCCATTCCTGCTGTTAAGGGAATTGATTTTTCCTTTAAATAAGAAGGAAGCATTCCTCATCCAATTATATGTTTATTGGTGCATTTGATGCACGTTTACTGAATGTCAATGTCTGTGTTAAAGACTAAGGGCCTAAAGATGAATCAGGTGTGGGACCTAACTTCAAGAAGCTTGCTTCCTAATGGCATGAGAAAGAGAAACAAATATTTACAATACAGAACAGTCAATTGACTAGAGAAATGTACGCAAGGATTGGGGAAGAAACAAGGGAAGTATAGACATCTATAAACCAACCAGCAGCACTGAATATTTGTCTCTTTAGCCATCAAAGATTTATTTTCCCCTCCTCCTGATAATATTAAAAAGAAGTGTTTATTTGAATATCCATCTCATTCACAGCCAAATGACTATATCCTCTGCCCAGGGGTGGACCCTGATTGGTTGAAGTCTAACATCATATGGCATATCTCTCTGACAAGAATCCTTGGTTCAGGGCAGAAAATCAAATTCAGGTTGGTGTGACTCAAGAAATTGCTGGTTACTTCTGGGGCAGAAACCAAATTACTCCTGTAGGAGAACTTCTGAGAAAGTCAGTTCTCTTCCTGCTAAATGGTTAGGGTCTCCAGCTACCTGTTGACCCATGAGAATGGAAAGCCTTGGACTGCAGAAAAGTCCATAGAAGGGGGAGAGTAGAAATGAAAGTTTGGGTGCTGAGCTACCACCTGTTCTGTTTAAAGCCCATGATAGCTTCTATGAACTCTTTAGTTAGATGGACGAATAAACTCCCTTTATTCTTTAAATCCCTGTGGATGAAGTTCTCTGATACTTTCATCCAAAGACAGAGTGCTTCAAAAAAAAGAGAAGGATTCATATTAATAACAATAGCTAACACGTGTCAAGTACTTACTGCATGCTGGGCATTCTGCTAAATATTTTATATGTCAAGATTTTATGTAGTCCTCACAATAACCCTAGGAGCTAGAATATTTTGACTCCCATTTTACAGAATAATAAAATTCAGAAAAGTTAAGCAACATGCCCAAGGGGCACTATAGAGCAAGTGTTTAAGGTGTACATCATAGTAAATCAAACCTATATAATGTTATAATGTGATGTTACTTCAATAAAATGAATTTAAAAAATAAAAATAAAACCCCACTTTTATTAGTAAAAAGCAAAAAAAAGAGAGAAGTGCTGAATCTTATTAGGAGATCAAATCATATGGGGACTGAAAACGTCCTGGATTAAGCACCATAAAGTACAGTGGAGACCTTAAAGGAAGTATCGTAGATAAATGCTGAGAGAAAAAGTTGGGTTGAGGTGGACTGAGCTCATGAAATGAAGACATTTGTGTGGAGACCATTTTGAAGAAGTCAGGCACTAATCATGACCTCTACGTCAGTTAAAATGTGTTTGATGGAAGTAAAAGAAAATTATAATTGAGCTCTCTAACAATAAGAAAAGATATTTTTTCACATATTAGGAAGCCCAGGTTAGAACTGACATGAATGTTGATAGTTTCAATTGCTCAGCAATATCTTTAAGGGTCCAGTTCTTCTAGAGTATTTTCTTAAGTTTGGAGGGTTCCTAGTTTCATTATGGTGTATTTAAATGTGAATGTCTTCATACGTATGCAACCTTATTTGGATTTGTCAAGTTTAATATATATTCATACTTAAGTCTATTATCAGTTCCGGAGAGTTATTACCCAATGCCATAGAAGTCTATTATCAGTTCCGGAGAGTTATTACCCAATGCCATAGAAACCATTGGCAATCATCTATATGCTACAAGACAGTCATTGTACTTTAGTATGAATGAAGCAAGCCCATCAAGTCTTCAATTTTTTTATTTAAAAATCTAATAGTTATTGTGAAAATCTGATGAGTGTTGAGTTCAAATCTCAGTTCTTCAAAGCCTAATATCATCTGTAGCACAGAAGGCATAATTATAGCTGCTATTTCATTGGGATAGTGATGATTTAATCAGATAATATCTAAAGTACCTGCTAGAGATATTGATTTTGTTGTCTGTTTTTATATGTCTAGTTAAAAGCTTTGCTCACAGGGTTAAGCATAAGGCAGGTCAGTATCTGATACCACCCAGGAAAACCAGCATTTCATCAGCAGCATATGCTGCTTAGCTTAGGCAAAGAATGCCTCATGGAATTGATTTGGGCTTCAAGACAGAATTTTCCTGGCAATGAATACAGTAGGTTGTCTTGTCTCCTGCCTGGAAACGATCCAGGCGGGATCAAGACACTGATGTGGCGTCTCACAGCGAGTTGCATGCTTGAGTAGCAGGAAGCTGAGGTCAGCACTGACCACCTTCTATGCGCCAAGGATCCTGATTTATTTAGTTGACATAGTCCTGCCCTCAAGCAGATCACTGACCAGTGAAATGAGCAGACACGAGACAGCTGATTTGAATTAACCTAGCAAATGCTAAGATGAAAGAGTACACAGAGTATAGTATAAGAGAATGGAGAAAGGGTACTTTACACAATCTTGGGTTAGAAGCTGATGGGAGCAGAAGTTATGGGAGCAGAAGTTGAAATTAGGCCTTCAAAACTGACTAAGAGTTAGCCAAACTCATAAAAACAATGAGGTGCCATTCTAGAAAGGGAGGAATATATACGCCAAGACACAGAGGTACCAAAGTGGCATGCTGGATGCAGAGACCTGCAAGTAGTTTGATATTACTAGAAAATACAGCAAATATCAAGATGACAATGATAAGGAAACAATCAGAGGTCATCTGCTGGAGGACCTTGTATGACATATTTGAGCATTTCCACTTTGGGATGGTGTCAGTTTCTGTTCTCAGGAAATGCTTTTGAAAGGAGGAGGATGGAGGCATGCACTCTGCATGCTAAGTGCTACTGCTGATCTCACAGTTTTGAGATCAGTCTGATTGCTGGCTTTTGATGGAAATGTGTTGGGCTATAAGTATGCCTGAAAGACACTAGAGGCAAGGAGAAATTTTGAAAGCATTCTGTTCAGGACTGTAAGACTCCACAGCTAAAAAGGACCCTGAAGCTCAGCAGTCCTGCCTCCTCCCTGAGGTGGCAATCTTCTCTATGACACCCCCACCGTGTCATGTTCACACAGCATTTTTGGACTGTAAGTACCACCTGCCCACTGTACATACTTTTATTTCACTCAACATGTCTGGAATCAAATTAGCAATTTTCACCTTTAAATCTGCTTTATTTTCCTCACCATTTTCTATCTCAAAGAATGAGCAGAACATAGCCATCCCACTTCATTCACTCACTAAATATTTATTAATAGCACCCATAATGGGCCATATCCCTCCATATCCCACATCCATTTAACCTCCCACTGTCTCTTGATTTCATTCCTTTTCTCTAAACTTAGCATGACAGCCATATTCCTAGTTATCTGACCTTCTGACCTGCAGGACTGCAGCCTCCCTAGGTATACTTTAACCCTATTCATGATCTGCAGCCAGAGTGACTTTTCCAAGCTGTGAACATACAAATATCCCCTTCTTGATGACATTTTTCAATATCGTGCCATTGCATTGAAAATAAAGCCAAAATCTCTCAGCAAAGCTTACAAGTACTGTGTGCTCTGACTCCTATGTATTCCTCCAACTTTATATGGAGCTACTTGCATTCTAACTCTATTCATTCTGATCAGAATGACCAGAATCACCCTCTATCTCTCTTCTCCTCCTCCTTTTCCTCCTCTTCTTCCTCTTCTCTTCCTCTCTCCTCTTCCCAACACTTGTTCTTCCCCAACCTCAGTTGCATTCACTGTCAATCAGACTCCCTAGTTTATCACATTCTCCGTATCTGACAATCTAGTTCATTATCTTGCGCATATGACTGGTATAAGATAGGTATTGTTGTTGTTTTCATTTGCATTATCAGATCTCTAGTAAACCTGAGCACCTCTTTCTATTTTTAAGTATCTTTTGAGTGCCAATTTCTGTTCCCATTTGTATCCTTTGCCCTTTTGGAACTCCTGAGCTTTTCTTGTTGATGTCTAAGGCATATACAGAGATCTTTGTATATTCTAGGTATTGACCTCTTGTCAGTCTTATAATGCAAACACTTTCTTCCAATCTCTGTGACTATTTAATGTCTGTCTTTCCCCTGCCTCCCTGAAAGTGAAGAGTGGGAGGCAGAAGACAGTTATGAGAGAAATCATGCAGCTATTAAATGGTAGTGTCAAGTTTAGCCCTTGATGAAGTCTAAAAACTCAACACTTGTATTCACGAGCAACTCAGGCAGTTTCTAATATAAAGTGGAATCTAGCAAGAGGTGCTTGATATAACCTGACATCGCTTCTTCCTGAAATGCATATGAAGTTAAAGAAAATGAAACACCAATCAAAGTTCAGACCACCATCCACGCAAAGCATTTTCATTAAGTATGAGAGCAATAGAAGTGGATTAACATCAACAATGAATTAGTAGCATCATGAATATTATATCTAACTGAAGGTGTGTCTGAAGATGTTTCCATTCCTGCTTCTGTGTATTCCTGATTAAGAGACATGAGGTCGGAGTCAGAGGTGGCAAATAAGCCATTAGATCTCCCTCTCAAGCACATGGCATCAATAATCTATGAGAGCAGTCCTTCCCACTGAGTTCAAATACAGACACTGTGTCCTTGTCAGCGGTGTTGCAGTTGCCACAACCAATTAATCAATCGTCATACAAGCTAAAATCTACCTCTATCCTTAGTCAGTCTAACCAGAAAGTGAGAAGGGATCCCTCTCCTGCTGGGTGCTTATAAAAGATACCTGGTCACTGTCTTCATTTTCTCTCTTTCCTCTGTCTCCAGATTAGAACCACTTCTATTTGACATCCACTCATAGATTGGAACTCTTACAAAATGACTGGACGAGAGGTAGAAGAGAGACTGGAATAACCCTGGTCTCCTGGAAGGCATCTGTGTGACAAATAAAGCAAGAGAGGCAGACATGAGAAGAAAAGCAGTGGCAAAAGTTGTAATACAGAATCATACAGAAAAAATATGAAAAATAGAGATACAAAAATATGAAGATATTGTGAGGAGGTTAAATATATGTTCAGCTGAAGTCTAACCAGGGGAGGGAAAAGCAAAATAAATTAGAGACTATATTAGAGGGAACAAAACTGAGAATTTTTGAAAACAATGAGATATTACAGATTCACAATAATAGACCTTCAGTCAAAAACTAAAAATAAAAAGAAGAATCAGTGGGTGCAGGAAGAGATAGGGTTGGGGAGGGTGGCAAATGGGGTAAAGGTGATGAAGTGTATAGTGAAAGAAAAAATGAAATAGTGATGAACTTACTATATTATAAACAGATGTAGATTTGCTCTGATGTATGCCTTAAACCTATTTAATGTTATAGTGCAATATTGCTTCAATAAAATCCATTAAAAATAAAAAATGGTATGAGAGAAATGAAAACAATTATTACAAGATTACTTTTGTGGCAGTGGAAGATGGAGGGAATAGCAATAGCTTTATTTAGGATGTTTAAGTTTGAGGTGTCTTTTCATTAATCTGGTGGTATTATTAACATCCATACTGTCCTAATGACAATATATTGCATTTAAAAACTAAAAGGACTCTTTTTCTAAAAAAAGAAGCTAAAAATTTCCTAAGTGTTGGTTTATACAAAGAAAACTATACATCATAATGAAGTGTCAGAAAAATGGGGGAAAAGATTATCTCCAAAAAATCAGTAGTTAAGACTAATAGCAAACTTCTGAATCACAACAATGAAAACCAAAGCATAATGGGGGAATGAGAAGCTCAAAGGACTGGGCTGGCTTAGCTGGAACTGAAAGGAAATAATGGTCAGCCAAGAATCCTCTGCACTGCAAGCTCATCCAGAGAGCCATTTTCACATTTAAGCTGAGAGAATTTGGTCCAGCAGTCTCACACCACTAAAACTGTTCAAAAGGGTGTCATTCAGACATGGAAATGATCCTGTAAGAAAATCTTAAGAGGCAGGAAAAACAGAGTCACGAAAGTAGTAAAAGTGTGTAAACAAAGTGAATATGGTCATTTTTCTTCACTTATTACTAAATGACTAAAGGAAAATAAGCACATCTTAGGAGGTTTAAAATTTTTAAGAGGTAATTAAAATACACAACAGTAGAATATAGACTAAAGAAGAAGAAGTGGAGCTAAAAATCCTAAGTTCCTTTCATTATTCAAGAGGAAGGCAGATTAACATTAGCCTTTATTCATTAATAATACAACTCACATGAAGAGGAAAGCGTCATTAAAAAGATATCTAGTGAAATTGTTAATAGTAGCTGACTCTGGATTGTATGCATGTTTTTTCTGCTTCTGTATAATGTCTTGTGCTTTCTAATTGTCAGTAATGAGTGTATAGAACATTTTATGACTAGAAAGTAGTAAAAACTTGGAGATACAAAATGCAATCTATAGTGCAAACATATAACACAATTATCAACTATCAAGGACATAGTAAAAGGCTTTCCTAAACTAGGAAAAATATTAGATTTAATGATTTCTAAGCACTTGCTCCATGCTAAAACTCCAAATCTTTTGTACATTATCTCTTTTACCATTTGAATTTCAGTCTTTGAGAAGAGTGAACAGCAAAGTAAACCCAGATACCCTCTGTGATTAAAGATATAATCAGATCATCATTTCAACTCTCATCCAAAAGCTAAATCTGGACTCTGATAGTATCCTCTTCACATTCTTCCCCAACTTGGTACAGCTAAGGAGACCAGAAGCTTCAATTCTGCAACAGCAAAGAGGCTGTAAGCCTGAGCCCCCAGTCACAAGATCCCAGCCAGAGAAGACATATCTTTCATAGGAAGTGGGACCCCCACCCTCTACTATCAAGGATCAGAAGTTAGTGTTGCTTGGGCCAGGGTGAGCGAGGAAGTGACCCAGTTGAGATCTTGTCTCAACTTGGATTCTTGTCCTCAATTTCCAATAAGGAAGAAACTTACAAATCACCCTGATGTTTCCTTGTTACTTGCAGCCAGTTTCCTCAGGCCAAAACCAGTCATCCTCCTTCAAGCTGTGATGACAGAGTTGTGTTGAGGGGGATGTTATCAACCAAACCAAGAACCTGAGACCACAGACTCTCACCTGAGATCACGCAGCAGTGCCCGCCTTGTGATGAAGACTTTGATAAGGCTTCATGGGGTCAGACGAGCATCCCTTTTGTCTGGGCCACTGCCAACAAGGACGGCAGCAACACAGCTGCAGAGCAATGGAAGATAAGAGTAATCTGGCTTCAGGAGACATGTGCCCAAGTCTCTACATTTGTTCTGCTGTAGAAATATCATGGAAATGCACAGTAACTAGGTATCTGTCTCATCAAATGCCAGACTGTAGGAGATTCTTGCTGCTTCTGACTTCCATAGTTCTTCATATTTCTCCTAATCTAATTATAGAAGCTGTGACTTTAAAAAATATGGTACATTCTGGATATTTGCAGTCTGCTTCCACCCCTCAGAACCCACTTGGAAAGATGTGTGATACTACAGTCTTCCAATCCCTGGGGTATCTTGAGTTTGAATCCTTGACTCTGCAGCCAATGTATTCTGTGATCCTGGGGAAATTCACAGCAGCTGGTGCCTTGGTTTCTAACTGTAAGGGAATAGGAAGGAGGGCAGGGCTGAAAGTGATAACTTCCCTAAAGAATGTTGGGAAACTCCCTAACACTTTGCACAGCTCTGAGATACTCAGAATAATCAGGGGTCAAACTCCACCAAAGGTCAAATGGACATTTGCCCGGTGACCTCAGGGGTAGAGGAGGTAGATGGACGAGGGGTGGCCAAAACATCTGCAGTTTTCACAAACACAGATGGGAGCAGATGCGCCTCTGGTTCCCAGGAAAGGAAACCCATCTGAGTGCACTCACATCCTGGGGATTTGCTCAGCCTGGTTAGCAGAGGTCCTTGGACCCTGGGTGTGATGTTAAGAGCCAAATCCTAAATACCTTGAGCATCCTCCAATTCTACAGCCCTAGGAAGACATAGTGTGTTTGCTGACCATAGAACCGTCTTCCAGCCATGAAGAAAGATGAGTTCTGCTGTTTCCAGCTTCTTCCTATGTGGGCGTGGGCGTGACATGGTTCTACCATAGCTCAGGCACCATAGAGTCTGCTCTTCCCTGGGAATTTGGACATTTAGCCTGAAGGCATCTCCAAGGTCATCCACTGATGCCTGGCCTCCTTTCCATCATTCTTAACAAATAGTCACGTTCCTTCTCTGCTAACACTTTCAGTAACAGGAAACTCACTCCCTAACTTGACAGCCTGATTGTACTTATTCAACCTTTTGTCTTCTTTTTTTATGTCTCATAGAGATCCCTTTCTTATAAAGAACAGATACTTAATTCCTTGTGACTCTTGTCTTTCTAGTCTTAGGTAGAATGAACATATTACTTATCCAAATTCAGGTTCCCGTTTGAGACTGAACAGGTGCACTATTTGCAGTTCTGGTCGGTGATGAGTCACTAATATTTAAAGGCACTTGAATTGTGGCCCCTCACCAGTGTTCTCTCCTCTAGAATTAGCAAGGGAAGTTGCTATTTTAAAATAAAAAGTATTGAACTGAGAACAAAAAATAGCTATGTGGATTTCAGGAGCTACAGCAAGAAAGACCAGTTGCCTCCTGAGATCCAATGTTATACTCTGACGCTCCAGAAAAGAAATCAGTTTGCAACAATCTCAAGTGTGAAAGGTCTGTTGGAAGGATGGGATATCAGCCACATGAATTATGAAATGAATTGTGGTTTTACTTGTTCTGCAAAAGTATTAAAATTTTGCAAGTATTTCATGAGACTGTACAATGTGGCAGCAGTAAATGCCAAATGTTGTCTTCAAGGGGCTGAATACGCTGCGTCAGGATCTGGTGGAAAGTGTATTAAAAGTCAGATTCCCAGGCCTCACTTCAGAATGTCCAAAGGGGTCTGTAACCATTGTTTTCTGCAAACTCTCAAAGTTTTTCTAATGATGAGCCAAGTTTGAGACCTGCCAGTAAAATAGTCAAGGACACTCTCTTTAGTGCAATACATTCATTCATTCCACAAGTATGTATTGATTACCATCTAATAATATTTAATGTGCCAGGTATATTCTAGGCACAAAAGAATGGGCGGTAGATCCAAAATAAGGCATAAAAGTCAAACGGATGTATAGCCAAAAGCTAGTCTTGATATTAGTTATGCTACTCACATTTTCAATGTCTCTAGTTTCCACTTCTATAAAATGAGGATGATAATATCAAACTCATAAGGTTGTTGTGAAATTTAAATAAGGGAACATATGCCAATTGCTTACCCCAGTGGCTGGTCCATAATGATAAATATTAGATATGAAGGCCACATCATTTTGAGAATGATGGTACTGTCAAAGGCAGTCATGATACCTCTCACGGAGATATGGAAAGACTAATGACCATTATGTCCAAGTTCTCAATACACTATGTAGCCACCTTTTTCTTTATGACTACAAGTGATCTTTCTTCTGGGCTCAATTATAATATGAAAGATCTATCTATGATTCTAGTGATTCCATCCAATATCAATGTTCTGTAAACCCCTGCTCACACAAACATGCCTTACAAAACTGTGTCTGGGCACTTGACTACTCTCTGACTTTCTTTTGGGCCATTCTAGCGCTTTGACATGACATCCAGAGTCAAATGTAGCTTTCCAGGCATGACCTGAACTTGATAATATACCATAGAGAAACAACAAGGAAATAAAATGGTAAGGAGCTGAATGGTTATGTCATTCTTGTTCTTCTACATGGGTAAGTCTCAGACCAGGCTCATGTCACAAGTAACTGAGATAAAGCAGTGACTCAGGAAGAAGACGGACAGATTGTTGAAGGAACGTGCAGAGTAAGACCACCAAGGCGTGAGGCAGGGTTGTGGACCATGTGGAGGCAGAAAATCAGCACATTTTTTGCAGGCAACTGCTTTTACTCCTCCAAGGAGGTCAGCAGAGATTGTAATGAGAGCATCTTGGCCAAAGCTAGGATTCA
Source organism: Solenodon paradoxus (assembly GCA_004363575.1). Classification (NCBI taxonomy): domain Eukaryota; kingdom Metazoa; phylum Chordata; class Mammalia; order Eulipotyphla; family Solenodontidae; genus Solenodon; species Solenodon paradoxus. Next base: position 153,080 of record RJWH01001598.1, on the reverse strand, counting down.
CTGTCCAAAACTGGGCTGGGTTTGTTGAATTGGGAGAATTTCACAGTTTTTCACATTATTCCCAAACCCCACTGTTCTGGTCAAGGTTTTCACTCAACATTTATTACAGAAAAGGTCCAAAGCCTGCCTTCACTGGTCCTAGGAGACCAGAGCCTTGGGGAAGAGTAGCAGTGTTCATGGGGCCAGCAAGAAAGGGATGAAGGGTTGTTATGGAAAGATGAGTAGGAAAGCTCCTCTGAGGGAAAGCTTAGCTCTCTCTGTTTACACAACCTTAGTACAGAGCCCTGAAGAGAAGGAAGCACTGAAATGCAATGGAAGAACAAGAAGTTGGTTGGAAGTGAAACTTCAAGGAAGGCTATTGTCCAGCCATAGTACCAACTAGGTACAGTGTGGGCACTGCACAATTCCAGAGGGTGCCATTCGTACATATCAAGGAGAGACAAACTTTCTCTGCAAAGGTTAAAATAATACATATTTTTGTTCTTGTGAGCCATATGGTTTCTTTCTCAACTACTCAACTTTGCTATTATAGTGAGGGTAGTCAGAGATGCTACAGAACACGATATATTTTTATTTGTTAAACTTGATAATGCTATTTGTAGTATTAAAGCAGTTATAGACATTACATAAATAAATGTCCATGACTATGTTCCCAGAATTTTTTTTTTTTTCAAAATCTGGCAATGGGACAGATTTTATGATGCTAAGAATGGCAACTCCTGACATTTTGCAATGCAATGTGGCCTTGGCCAGCCAGGAAAGCTAAAAACACAGTCCAGTTTTCAAATAGTGTAGCAAACTAGAGCTGCAGATTTCCAAAACATGTTTGATCAAAACTCCCAAAGCAAGATACACATTTTATATCACATCCAAGCTTCACAAAAACCATTTTTAGCCTCACAAACATAATATACTCTAAGCTATTCTATACTCTATCACATTTTATTTTTTCATGTTGGCTTTAACCAAGACATTAACATCACCATGGACCTCAGCTCTTGGATTCTTGAACTGAGAGTCAAGAGATCTGAATTTCAGTCTTAGTTCCAATTTCTCTCAACGGTTTATCCTAAGGGTCATCACTTCATGTGAGAGCTTGCATCTGCAAATGGGGATTGAAATGATTTCAGAATAACTCCATAGGAGAAACATGAAACAATTCAGTTTCCTAGTGTAGTATAAGCATTTGTGGTGCCTAGGATGGTTTTAGTGCACAGGTGTACCTTGTAAATACTTCTTTCAATTGTTTATATAAATATACAGCTTTCATCAAATGCATCAAGTTAGTGGTGATATAAATTTTCCTTTAAAACATTTTTAAAATGAATTTAAATTTGTCAATAGTATTTAAAATAAATAAACTTAGGTTAATTTATTTAAAGAAAAATAATAAGCAAGTTAAAGTGGTAAAATTTGTGCAGGTGGAAATAAGTGAAGCTTGGGAAGCATGGGGCTGCTTCATAAAAAGTACAATCTAAAAAATGGTGGACGTGACATGATGATACCTTGGAGGCCTAAGATAAGTGTCTGATTCACTACTGATTTTCCAGCACCTACAATTGAATTGACTTACAAGAGGTGTTCAATAGGTGTTGGTGATGGGTGGATGATAGATGAGGAGATGGATGGATGGAGAGGGATAGGTGAATGAATGGATGATTAAACTATACATGAATGGATAAGTGAATGATGGATGAATGGTTAATGGAAAGATGGATACATGGATGGATGAATGGATGAATGTCTGAATGGTTAGATGGTGGATGGGTGGATAATGGATGGATATATTGTGGATGATTGGTGAATAAATGAGGCATGGACAGATGGATGATCAATGCATAAATAGATGAGTAAATAATGTGTGGATGGATAAACAGATGATAGATGGATGAGCAATGGATGGATGAATGATCAATGAATGGATAGATTATGGATAATAGGTGAATAAATTTTGCATGGGTAGATAAATGGATGATAAATGAATAGTGGATGAATCAAACGAATGAAGCATGGATGGATAGATGATGAATGAATAAATGATGCAGGGATGAGCGAGAGGCGACTGGGTTGCTGATTGCTGATGGATGGTTGGTAGATGAATGGCTGATGGATGAAAGGATGGATTCTTGGATGAATAAAGTCATGAAATAATTAAATCACAAGCTTTTGGATGACCTAGTTTATAGTTACAAGGGAAGAGGCATGGTATCTAGAGTGTCAGTGACTTGAAGGCCTAGAAGTGAGAGTAGGATGCAGAATTTTTCCTCTGATGTGCCATCTGGATGCAAAACTTCTCCCCCACTCTGCTACAGTTAGCACTAAGCAATGGAAACACTCAACTAAAAGAGGCCAACTCTTGCTCACATCAAAATGTCATTCCTGGATGTGGGCACTTGCAGTAAATACCTAATAGAGCAAACATGACTAGAAATCTCTAGAACTCTAAATATATTGAAATGCCAACTCACGCAAATTTAACTTCTTTTGCTGATGACAAAGGTACCTTCCAGGTTCAGCCCAGGAGTACAGAAAGTGCCTGTGACCAGCAGTAATCACATGTCAAAAAGACAAGGAAACACATGTCCCCATTGGGTTTGCCCACAGCTACCATCACAAACCAAATGCCAAGAGAGGGGATTTGGGCATTGACAGAGGGGGAATTATAACCTACCTAATAAAAGACAGCCCTTGTAATGCAGACATTCTCTACTTCTCTTATAACAAAAGATTTTGAAAAATATGACATGCTCCACTTATTTTTGTGATCCCAGACAGACCCTCTGTTTTCACCTGCCAGTCTGTTGTTAAAGGATTTAAAATGATGCTCCTTTCATCTTTCTCTTTATTTCAACACAGCAAAATGACCCTGATTACTTGAAGCATAAGAAGTGCAATCTGTACCAAGAGAGAGTCAACGTAGGTGGGAGCTAAGCTCTAACTTCTCTACACAGGTTCTGGCTCCTGTAAGTAGGAAGAACAACTATAGGACTGTTGTAAGGATTAAATGAGTTAATAAAATCAAAACTTTTAGAAATATCTCTGACACATAGAAAACACTCCATAAATGTCACCTAGTATTCTGTGCACTTTGTAGAAGAAACACTTTAATATCATTCAATCCTCAAAAAAATAGGAATTATTTCTAGTTTTCAGATTATACCACAAAAGATGAAAATTTAAGTGATTTTCAAGAGTCTACTAAATAATAGAGGCAGGACACAAATCAGAATAGATTCCAAATTCCTGGTTATCTTGTCTTTCCAGCTACCCCATGTCATGGTACTAATTCAGCAACTTAAATCCATTTCCATAAAGTGCTAATTCAACCAGATTTATGTTTTAAATTTTTCAGTCTAATAATCTAATAATGGAAAACTCCCCCTTTTCTTTCCTTTAGTTTTTTGTCCAGCTGAGTCTCTCTCTCAATCTCTCTCTATCTGTTCATATGCGCACATTTCATACAAGCATGGGGAGAAAACCTTGACACAAATGACCTTGAAGGGGAACCTCATTTCATCATCATTCTATGACATTCAGTGGTGAGAGTCTGTGGGAAGGGATTTGAGAGACAAAATGGTTCATGGTGGCCCCTACCTGGAATGAGCCTCTGGTCTCCCAGGAAGGCTAATCTGAGAGAGGAGATGCTAAAGGGGCTGGAAATGCGGAAGACCGCCCATTGGTTATCAGCTTCTTCCAGAACCCACAGCACCCTGCAGCTCTGCCAGTCGTGGGGCCCGTGCTGAGCACAAGGCAACTGACCTTCAGGGACTGTCACGCTGTGGTCCCTGAGGCTTGCTATTGGGCAGACAGTAAGTTCACACAGCTCTTCATGAATTCATTCAGCCCTTCAGTAAATTCACATTGAGCACAAACTGCATGTCAGGCTCTACGAAGAGGGCAGTGTTGGAAATGAAAGACATCTGCTAACAGGGAACTTAGTGTGTGCCCTTAATGAGGGGTAGCTTTTCTCCCACCATCCTATCCATCAGAGAAGGCCTACAGAGAGCAGAACGCACACAGCTCAGGCAAAGGGAGGAGCATGTGTGGAGGGGCCCGAGGAGAATGGCTGTGAGGTCAGTGAGCGGCGAGCAAGGGGGCATGGCAGAAGATGGGCTCCTGAGAGGGAAGGCAGGACAGGTGGGACTGGCAGGATTTGGATGTGATCCCCAGGGCTTTGGAAGTCAACTTGGGCATTGCCCTTTGTTCCTAGTGAGACTTTGTCCAATAATGTCAAAATTGCCCTTTGAAAACTTCAGATTAAGGTAATAGCTTAACAGTCTACACTGTCCCCAAACTCTTAGGATTGGACAACATATTTGGGAGCTGACTGGGAATCAAGGGTCCAAGGTCATGCTCAACTCAAACATTTTTCTCCTAAGAGAGGCTCACGGCCTTGGCTGACTTCAAAGCTACCGGGGAGCTTTGTAAACATACAGATGGATGCCAGGGCCCCTATATCAGAATCCAGGGTCAGGAGGGGGTGCCATGAGGCCACTGGGCAGGGATGGGGGGATCAAGTTCCAGGTGAGGTAGCTGCAGGTCTGAGTGGAACACCTGTGCCTCCCGAGGTTCCAGACGAACCACCTCAGCCTCATAAACCCTGGTCACACCAAAGAGGGTGCCCAAAGACTAGCTTTTCTTCTGCTGATAATGATGACCAAAGCATTTCTCTCCCTACCCCACTGACCTGCCTCCAGCCTCTTAGGAAAGTAAACCTGCCCATTGTCAATATTTACCTTGTCTGCTAGCCTCAACGGAAGGAGGGAAAACTCTTTTCACTGTCAGACTAGTGTTTAAACAAAGGATTTGTTGGCATTCTCAGAGCTATGGGAAATCAATCCCCCCAGTTAACCTGTGCCCTTAATGAGGTGGTAGCTTTTCTCCCACCATCCTATCCATCAGGCATGACAGGCCATCATTTGTCAACTGGTAAGAATTCAGATTTCAAAAAAAGATTGCATCCAGAAACCTGGGGAGACAGATGCTCCAAGTGTAATGCAAATCTGAGGGGTGAAGCTTGCCCTGCAGATCCCAGTAGATTGTGCAGGTGGACGCCACCTGGGACCCATTCAGAAGAGATGGTGAGTGCCACGTCTCTTGTAAGAAGCCAATATTCTTTGGCACTCTGAAAGCTTACCAGCCCATTACATTTGCTCCAGTGCTCCTTCCAAGGTAAGGGCTCTGCTACTGTTGAGTCAAAAGATATTACCATAGAAGTTGCTGGAAGTAGCATTGCTTTGAAGGCATGCATTCCCGAAAGGTTACTGGGCTCCCCTCCTGGGGAAGAGCAACCTTAGCAATTGGAAGGCCAGCCAGCTTCAGTCTGTGCTCTGTAATCTCTGTCAGTCCCGATGTTCTGACATCCAGGCCATCTGGGACAGACACACTGAAAAGCCATTTTCTGAGCTCAGGAGGGAAAACAAATCTGATCACTGTCTTTGTCATTTAGAAGAGCCTTGAGTATTATGGGTCCATCTGAGGGGTGAAAATCAGGCCAGAGCTAAGCAAAAGCTTCAGACTCATGTCCCCTCCACCAAGAATATAGCCCAGATGTACTGCTTCGACTCCCAGCGCAGCCCAGCACTGAGTGGATGCCAGGAAGTGGACCCAGGCTGCAGAACATAGAGCAACAGGCAGTCCTTTATTGCAGCACCTTCCAAGAAAAATGAAAGAATCTGAGTGAAGCCAGATTTCTTTTCTGGGAAGGAAAGAAAGAGTGGGAGGGAGAGAAGGGAGGGAGGGAGGAAGGAAGGGAGAAAAATAGGAACAGAGGGAAATACGAGGCAACAGGAGGAGAGAGATGGGGGGAAAGAAAAGGGGGAGGAGAAGGAGAAAGAGAGGGTGGGAGAGAAGAAGGAGGAAGAGGAGAAAGGAGAGGGAGGACAGAATGGTGGAAGGAAGAAAGGAAGGGAGGGAGGGAGGGAAGGAGGGAGGAAGGGATATTTTCTTGTGTACTTGACTATATGCCAGAAAGAACTTCACGAATTTTTACTCATTGAATCCTCCCCACTCAGCCCTCTGGAGTGACTTGAATTATCTTTAGTAAGGGAGTAATACTGGAACCCACTCCAAAGAGTTGCTTTTACTTGGAATCTAAGTAATATAGTATCTGAAACATGCTTAGAAAATACAGGTATAATAGATGCCAAGTGTTAGGTAATTCTTATCATTACTATAACTGCTGCTACTTTCATTATGCCCATTTTACAGATAAGGAAACAGAGGTGTGGAGAGGTGATGGGTTTATTTCAAGGTCACATGGGCAGTAAGCGGCAGTCAGCAACAACAGTTAAGGTTTTTTTCAGCTGTAGAAACTGAGGTCCTCTCTGCTGGCCACTGAAAGGCTTGTTCTGTATGAACTCTGCAATGTGGAGACCTTGTTTCCTCTAGAAGAAGTTTCTGGGTCTTCACGAAAGCTGCTCTTCAGTCCCTTCGTCACAGAGTGCTATTGTCCCAATACTATTCCTGTCTGCCTCCCACATGGAGTGAGTTGTGCTCCACAGGCATCCCAACCACTCCTGCCCTCTGGAAATGGCATCCCTGCTCCAGCTCCACCCATGTCCCAGGTCCTATTCTCCAGGACACTCCTGGGATGGCCACCAGTATGAGGCTCTACAATTTCTTACCCTGGAGGCCTGCTGCCCTAAGGACAATGGAAAGCTGTGATTCCTCAACACCTGAAACTTGAGCTCTCTCTCTTCTTAAATCTATGGTCCTGGAATCAAGCCGAGCCTTCTGGAGACTCACAGCAGTTCTGACTCTGAAAAGTCCTTTGTGGGGGGAAATTCCCAGGCCTCTCATTTTCATCCCAGACTCAGTCCCAGACAACTATGAAGTAGGCGTATTAGTACTCTTGTTGCTGCTGTAACAAAGTACCATAGACTTTGTGACTTAAAGCAACTCTCAACACTTCTGGAGGCTGGAAGTCTGGAGATTCCAAGAGAGAATCCTTTCCTTGACTCATCCAGCTTCTAGAGGTTGCCTGATTTCCTTGGCTTGTGACCATGTCACTCCAATATCATGGGTACTTGTGTGACTTTTCCTCTGGGTACACATATGCCTGATGTTTCTTCCTCCTCTGGTATGGACACCAGTCCTGTTGGAAGAGGACCCACCCTAATGGTCGCATTTTAACTTAATCTCCTCCTTAAAGATCCTGTCTCCAAATACAGGTACTGGGAGTTAAGATTTCAACATATTAATTTCAGGATGAGGGGGCATAGTTCTTTCAATAGCAGAGAGAAAAACCCAAGAAGGAAGCCATCGTCTTCTTATAACCTAATCTTTGAAGTGATATCTCATGACTTATGCTAAATTCTATTTCCTAGAAGCAGATACTAAAGTCCAGCCAACATACTGAAGTATTTCAAGGGAATGAAATTCTACCTGTTGAAGACAGGAAGACCCAAGAATGTGTTGGCCTATCTTTAACACTCCCTCTGAGGGAAAGTCGAGGGAAGCTTCATTATCAAGCTAGCCACAGCTAAGGCGTATCTGGTTGATGGATCCTGTGGGGCCATCCCCTAAGAATAATATAAACTGAGTCTCAGGATCATCTGTAGCAAGATAAAAAGGGAGAATTTATTCACTGTCTCCCAACGTCAGTTGGTCAGTGTCCTCTACTAAGGACTCCATGTTGCTCAAACAGGGCATCCGGTGAGGGCTTTAGTGTCAACAGAGAAGCCAGGTAGGAGGTGAGAGGCTCCTAAGTGGACCCGAGACTGCGCAGCATCAGGCAGCCCTCACAGGAGGCTGTTCGGGACCTCATAGAGCTGACGGTCACAGCAATACTGAAGCAAAGATCTAAAGTGACCCTGGAGTAGGCCACAGCATGCACCTAAATTGACTATTACAATTGTGTTATTTTTATCATTAAAAATATTAGCTGCTGAATTTCAGATTTTTGACATTTGAATGCTGGCCCAAGAGGAGATCAACTTTATGGTGAGGAGAGAACTAAAATGGTGGTGGTGAACTTAATGTATTCTACATGGATGTGGGTTTACGATGTTGCCAGCCTTAAACCTACATCATGCTGTTATACAATGTTCCTTCAACACAGTTAATTTAAGCAAAAAGAAAAGAATGCTGAGAAAAGGGGAACACTTTTACAGAGTTGTTGAGAGTCCAGGTAAGTGCAACCCCCATGGAAAACAGTGTGGCGAGTCCTCAAAAAACGGAAGCTGGAAATCCCATATGATCCCATCATTCCACTTCTGGGCATCTACTCAAAAGTACAAAAGCCCCCATCCGCAGAGATGTCTGCACCCCCGTGTTTACTGCAGCCCTATTCACACTAGCTAAGAACTGGAAATGACCTAAGTGCCCAACATCAGATGATGGATCAAGATGTTCTTCAATGGATACTACACAATGGATACTACCCAGCCCTGAGAAGAGATGAAACCCTGTCATTTGCATCAACATGGATGGATCTAGAGGGAATGACGCTAAGTGAAACAAGTCAAAAGAAGAAAGACAGAGACCAGATGATTTCACTTATTGGTGGAATGTGAATAAGACAAAACGTAGGAGCAGATGAAACAAAACCAAGCCTTGGACACTTGCAGTAGAACTGAGGTTACCAACAGGGAATGGAACAGGGGGCAAATGGTGGCAAAGCCCACTGGACAGTGGCAAAGAACACTTGGTGACGTGGCGGAGGGCAGGGTGTGTGGACATATATCTGAGGAATGAGTTTATTTTAATTTGTGAAAAAAGTTACTTCAATAAAATGCTAAAAAATTAATGAATGAATTTAAGTAATTCAGTTGGGGACAATAGATATATGTATGCATATAGACACATCTTACATATACAATGAATTTTACTTTGTTAGTTTATAGTGACAGGATTAAGTCTCAATCTAATCTCCTTTAAAAAATTAAGAGAATAAGGAAGAAAAAGAAAAGAATGTTGACCCAGTCCTTTCTCGGCACATCTTCCCCAGCATCACCAGGCTGACCACGTCGGGAGCTAGGCTCTGTCTGGCTCCCGATTCCCCAGGCAGGGATGCTGCACTCACCTCAGCGAAGGTTTGTTATCTCAAGACTAAAATGAATTTCCATGAAGTCTGTTGTTTACAGCAGAATAAAATGTTTGAGCATCACACTTTTCTCCCACACCCACCTATTTTCTTCCCAGTATGCATATCCTTTATGCCTAGGTTGAAGAGAGGTTATCATGAATGCCTTTCCCCTCATTTTGCAGATTATTTTCCCCTATCAGGAGTCTACATAGGTATTTTAATTTTTAAACTTAGCCTCAGAAGATACCCTAGATAGGGAATAAACATCCCCCAAATTAAATCTGATTCTTAAAGGCTATTTAAGTAGGGTTATAAACAAGCACGTCAAATAATTCTGCAAGCATTAACATTCTAACCTAATCTCTTTCATCTCTATTATCCTGTCATGTATTATTATTGAAGCTTTATAAACATGTTGGCTCAAAAAGGCTATTAACTTGTTTTTAAAGTTATCTAGCTAACCCACTCCCATTAAAATATCTATATTAGCATCACACTGTCTCTTTAGTAATGATTTGAACTGTCTGAGAGCTGTTTTAATCTCAAATTAATAGCTTTTATTGCCATTATTAATTATTATATCATTTTGTAATTACGAGTATCCATTTTGCTCCAGCAGACTGACAGAATGTCAAAATTGAATACCCAAAGGAAGACTCTTCACTCTAAGATATGTCTAGTTTGTGGTTCTCCATTGAAAATGCATATCAGGGCACACACTGGTGGAGTAGTGGTTACATCAATTGCCTCCGAAAGAGTGCAGGCCACATATCCCTGGGTTTAAGTCCCGGCCCCCAGGAAAAAATAAACAATGTGAACAACTAAATGAAAATAAAATAACGATGCTTCTCCCTCCTCTCTCTTCCTGCCTGCCTACTTGCCTTCAATCCTGCCTGCACCTTTCCTTTAAAAAAAAAATGCATGTCAGGAATGAAGAAGAAATTCAAATGACATGTCTTATTCATGTCACTGACCGATCCATTGGGTTGACATGCTGCAAACAGCAGGCCCACGAGATCGGGATCCCACAGACACAGGCAGGTGCCAGAGACCGTGCTGATAGACACTCAGTGATCTTCCAAAGGCAGCATCAAAGGCAAAGGCAAATATATGGAGACTGAGCAGAGTCTGCTGCTGGACGAAGAAACAGTAGCATCACACATGTAAGTGCATTGAAATGATCTCTTTGCCCATCCTGGCAAACTCAGCTATAATGAGGGCCAGGTCTGTGTCTGACTCACTTGGACATCTCTAGTCCCTCGTGTAGGGCCTGACGGTCACATGGCTGGTGGAACCAAAATGGCTGTGATAGTGTCCACCAGAGACTTCTGAGAGTTCAGCTGCATTCTCCAGGCAACCTTAGCTTCACATCTCCTCTGATACCGACATCCTTGGGCTGAGGCCTCCACTCCCAGGCCTGCCTCTATATTTGGCTGGGCCCAGCTGGCCAAACCATGCCATGGCCCTGTCCATTATGTTTAACCTTTGGGGTCAGACCTCTGACCTGTCCTGCTAGAGGTCCCAGCACAGCAGCTGTCTCTTTATCAGTCTCCCAGGAGCTTGCCACAGTGTGTGTCTTATCGAAAGCAGAAATACCTGTTGTGTGAGATCAGAAAGGGGTGCCTGTCTTCAGTATTCTCTGGAGAAACAGAACCAATATATACAGAGAGAGATTATAAGGTTACCTTGTAACCTGACATGGTTATGGAAGCTAAGAAACCCCAAGATCTGCAGTCAGCAAACTGGAGATCCAGGAGAGATAATGGGTAGTTCTTTTATTGAGAGAGCGTCTTCATTCCAATCTCATCATGTTCCAAAAAATTTACACATCTTGAGCACCACAGAGAGGCCCCAATGAGTCAGACACCACCATGTCCAACCACATGGACCATACGAAGGCCTCACGGTGACCTGCAGAAGCCAGGTCATCTTATAAGGCATCATGAGAGTGTACTGGAAAAGCTTAGAGACAAAAAGTTGCAGATTTAAATTCCCACTCTGTCGTTTTCTGTGTAATCTTAGTGAATGAGTTAAACTCTCTGCTCCTCATTTAAAACACGGGGGTAAGAATGTTCATGTCACAGGATTGTGTGAGGATTTAATAAAACATTATGCAAAGATAGCAGGAGCAGAAGAATATAGCTGGCACTCAGGAGTCAAGTTCAAATCCCAGCTCTTCTGCTTTCCTGCAGTGTGATATCACCAAGGCACTACTCTTCGTGTGCCTCTGTGTCCTGTAAAGTGGGAATTAAATCCACCTACCTCCTAAGTTGTAGCACTGAGTGAGGTAATACATCTGAAATGCTTAGAACAGGAGGTCTCAGAACAGAGTGAGGCTCAACAAATAACAACTTTCATCAGAGACAGGCTCTGGTGTGGTCCCTGACATTTCGCGGGCACTGAGTGAATGGCAGCTACTGCAAGTTAAATGGGTAGCAATGACCAACTGAGAAGACCCATTAAGAATTGCAGAAACAAGGGCTGTACCCTGAGCAAAAGCTGAATTTCGCAACCAAAGACATTTTGTAGAAGCAAAGCTGACTTTTTCGTCATCAACAGTATTAACACGTGCAGCACATTCCGCAATCTGGAGACATAAACTTTGCACACGCACACCCTGAAAACAATTTTCAAAAGATCTGGTTCTGGTCCCTCAAATAAATGAAACCGAGCTTTCCACATGAGCCTGGACCCCTCACAAAAGCAATTGTGTCCCAGATTTTTGCAATGCTGATAATGGAAGATACGCCACAGCCCTTCTGTATCTTTTGCATAATCTCATTCAGTAGCCAATTTTTCCCACCATGAACAGACCAGGTCACCTTAATGACCTTGGGGTTTTGCTCTTTAATTACATTTTATGATTTTTATTTGGAGAGTTGGTGTGATTGAAGTCTGATTCCCTTGCACCTGCTGCAGGTCAATTTCTTTTCTTTCCTAAATATTTTTGTCTGGGTCTTCCATTGGCAGTTAGGGGGCCAATGGCAGTCAGTTTAGCATTCTTCTTTCCCAGTTCTGGGGTTGCTGACCAAAATGCTACCCATGGGTGAAGCTTTTATTAAAGAGTTGATGGCCAGGATATGAGTGTTTGGGAGGAGCCTGATGGGGAAAATTAAGATTCCAATTTGGAACATCTGCCCCTAGATGAAGCAGATTATCCCATCCATTGAGTAGATCATGCAGATGAGTGCATGAGCTCTTAAGCAAGAAGGTGTGATCACTTATCCACCATGGAGTCACAGGCAAGTTGTATTAATTAAACCTAATTAAAGGTCTCTTTCTCTGAATTTCTAAATCATGAAATAGAATTTTCTCATTTACAAATAAAACCATTTATAAATGTGTATTTATAGAGGCACATATATAGAGTGAACATATTTAATATCAATTTAAAGTGATATCCTAATATTATCATCATGTGTCATATTAAGATTTTATATTATTAATTGGTATAATATTGATTTAAGACATAGATATTATTTTATATTAAATGTTGATGTTAAACAAATATATATGTCTAAATATAAAATTTTCATATAGTTACACCTAAGTTTGTATATATCTATAAATAAGGAAATCTATTTTTATAGTGCTTAACATAGGTTAGGGCAATAAAATTCATTAAAGCATTCTAATTATGGTTGAGAGTATTCCTAACAGACTTTGATTTCATTATTAAAGAGAAGAAATTTATAACAATTATAGGAAACATTTTAACACCAACTAGACTTTGAAGTGCTAGAGTATTGAAAATAATTTCTCCCCTTACCTGCTTCAATAGTCCTGTAGAGCCTGTCTTAGATCATTCCAGCTTTAATAACAGAATTCCACAGACTGGGTGGTTGATAAACAACAAAAATGTACTTCTCAGGGTCCAGGAGTCTGGGTGTCTGAGATCAAAGTGCAGGCAGATCCAGGGTCTGATGGGGGCCTGCTCCCTGGTTCTTAGATGTCTGTCTTTGCCGTGTCCTCACTTGGCAGGGGAGAGCTCTGGTCTCTTTCGCCCTTGTAAGAACACTAATCCCACTGGGGGGATTCTGCCCTTCACATCTTATCACCTCCCAAAGGCCCCCACCTCCAAATACCACCACATTGGAGGTCATTGCAACACACGAAATGGGAGAAGAGACACAGATATTTGGTCTCCAACAGCATGATGCACTTTGACCAACTCTAAAGAAGATGGCTTTTATACCAAGTTGAATTTTAATGGAGATTCTGTGTAAATGATCACAAAGACCAGATGTATAGAGCAATATTAGCTAACACTTATTGAGAGAATACTCCACACCACCCCTGTACTAAGTGCTTTATCTACGTGATGGCATTTCATTCTTACAGACCCTTCTGGGAGAGGATAATTGAGACCCCTCAAATCTGGTTGAGCAAAGTAATTTGCCCAAGATTAAGCTGAGAGTACATAGTGAGTAGGTGTTTGAACCCAAATCTTCCAAACTCTTTAATTTGAGCTTTTAGCTGCCTGCTACACCATCTCTTAGAGTCTGCTTTAATGAATTCATTCTTTCAATTATTCAGGAAGCTTAAGAGTCGATGAGTACCTAGTGTGATCAGGTGCACTCTAAGTGACAGGGACAGGGCAGAGAATGAGGCCGAGTAGCCACCCTCGTGGACCTTCATTTCTGGGGCACTTGTAATGGGAAACAAGAAAACACACGAAGGGTAGAATGCATGACATGTCACATGGTCATGACTGTTAGGGGAAAAAGGGGGATACTGAGGGTGGAGGGAGTGGAGGTGCCATTTTAAATCAGGTGAACAGGCTTCCCTGTGGACAGAGACCTGGAGGAGGAGGTGAGGGAGTGGACCTTGCAAATTGTGTTCGTAAAGGAGTAGCATTCAGGCAGAGAGAGTGGCAAGCACAGATGCCCTGCGGGGAAGTCTGCAGGTCTGTGATAGACTATGAGGAGGTCATTGTGACTGGAGCTGAGTGATCTCCACCAGGGCTTCTCCAAGTTCTGTCCAAGGGACAGCAGTAGCCCCATCTGCGGATTGGTTAGAAAAGTACGGATTCCTGGATCCCCTTCCCACATCTGCAGAAACAGAAACTACAATGGAGCCCAGTCGTGCGTGTATGTGCATTGTATGGTATGCATGTTTACATGAGTATATGCATTGTGAATGTGTGCATGTGCATATGTGTGTATGCATGCATGTATGTGTTTGTGTGTGTTCATGTGTGTGCATATATAAGTGTGTGTACTTTTCATTTTGAAGCAATTTAAGATTTACAGAATAATTGCAAAGACAGTAGGATGCCCTTACACCCAAATTCCCCTCATGTTCACACCTACATAATCCTACTGTATTTTTTAAAAAGTAAGATTACCGTTGGGGCAACACTACTAAGTAAAGTGCAAACTATGCTTGGATTCCACTAGTGTCAGCAACCTGTAACTTAATGAGCCCCTCTACACACTGGCCGCCAGTGTGTGAGGACCACCTATCTGAGGGACAATGGAGGAGAGAAGGTCAGGGAGCCTGGGGGAGCTCTAGCTTCCACAGGGTCTTAGAGAAAACTGTAAAAACTTGAACTCTCTCTCTGGGTGAGATGGGAAGTCACCTGAGGGCTTTGAGCTCAAATGTCTCTTTCACAATGTAAACAGTGCACCATAGTTTCAAACTGGAAAGCTTCCCACTCCCACCCTGACCTTGTACTCTGATCCCTCTTTGCAGCCTTCATGTTTCCTATTGTCTTTGCTGCTTTCCCCTTATTCTTTATCTGCCACATCTGATGGCTCTAAAGGACTGCAATCTTGGTCTCAGGCACAGATGTGTCCCCCGGCCCTAGAGAAGTTCCTGGCACACAGTAAGGGCTGTTGAATGACAAAGAGACCTAGAAAGAAACATTAGAGTAGGAAAGGAGTAAACTGTTCTGACATTCATTTTGAAAGGCTGATTTGGGGTCCTGGGTGAAGAGAAGAGCAGTAAAAGATGGGGTTGGAGGGGAAGAATGAACAAAGCAGAAATAGAGAGCAGTTAGGAGTCTCCTGTGATGACCCAGGGGAAAGGCGGTGATGGTTTGACGTTTATGGGGTGGATGAATATGGGGTTTTGAGTCTCACACATGCTTCTTGAACAGACATTGACATCACAGTCCTCGGAGAAATACACGATTTAAGAGCTCTGGAGGATAACTTTTGAAGATAAATCATCTTATTTTAAGAATAAAAAATAAACTCCTAGTATTTGGTTATTTTAAAAGAATTTCCTGTGCATGTGCAAAACGCCTAATATTTATTGTCTATTAAGACATGCAGAGTCTATTATTACAGCCTTGCTGTTTAACTTACCATCAAAGGGAGAAGGCCAAGATGGTCAGATGTCACGTTCAAGAATGTTCAATACTATTCGCAATATGTCCCAGACTTAAAGTGCTTTACGTAATGCTGAATAGCATGGTTCAGCAGGGATGCACTCTGTCTTCCAGAAAGTGGGTGAGGATATGGGGATCCTTGAGATAACATCTCAAAAGTAGTATGACATGTTAAGAGGCAAAGAAATGACATGATGTCGGAAGTCCACAGCCTGACTTCTAACCTTACTTCTGTCTTGCTTAGCTGTGTGACCTTGAACAAGTTACTCAACTGCTCTGGGCTCATCAGAACAGTACGACTTTCATTTTTGGCACAGAAGGCTGCCATTAAGTTCCAAGCTGATGGCACCTTAAGTGAGGAAGAAAGCAAGTCATTTATCAAGAAACCATTTTGTTCTTAGAGAATTCTTCCAAAGCCCCTTTTGGCTATGTGGCTGCAGAAGGAGAGCGTTCTCATGGCTCAAGAGGAAAGGCTCCATAAGACAGTTCCATGACTTTGAAAAGGCCACTACTCCCCAGTCTCTCCAAACGTTGGAAGGGCTGACCTCTTTCCTGGTAGGTTCTACTGCCAGAACCTCTCTGATGACTCAAGTGGACTTGATTGAGGTCTGCTGGCAGGAAAGCATCCTTCAAGGTCCTGGGAACCATCATCTGTTGGTTTTTATGGCAGACACCAAAGATGATTGACATTGGGTCTGCTTTATAGTTCACAAGGCACTGCCACAGATATTAACATAGTCTTCGCACTCGGCTTTGACGTGTTTCTCCATGTGAGGAGAGGAAGCCAGAATCTACCCTCAGTCCACCGAGCAAAGAGTCTCCTGGGATTCCATCCAAGCCATTCCCTGCTGGAAGCCCAGTATCTGAGGACTTACAAGCTACAACACCAGCCTCTTCACCCCACATCTTGCCCTCAATTCCTTTCTCACCCTCTTCATTACCAAACACGCATTCTCTTCCTTCAGTTATCATTTTGCCTGAGTCCTACAGTGTAGTTCAACTTATGACTTACCTTTCCCTGACTTTTGAGGGCCTGATCTACCTCCTGGATGCTACTTTCATCTCTTCTGTTCAGCCAGTTCACCTGGGTCCTCAAAAGCATCCATTGGTACACTGCCCCACAAGCAGCTCCCCTTCTATCCCCTTCATGGATCGAACCTGAGCAGATGCCTCCATCTGACACTGTCATCCCAACATAAAGCCCAATTCTTGGAATCCTTCTATATCCAGGTCTTCTCTCTCTCCTGCATACCAGCTCCTTTTCCACAGGCAAGTATATTAGCAAGATCCCAGCCACGCGATGCAGTTATCCAGTGTTTTATTCAGTAGAATAGGGCTGCATCACATTCTTGTCTCCTGGTATGACACTTGGCTCCATGATCATGGCCAGAATGAGTCTTCTGAGGGTTCTTCTGCCCAACAAGGTTAGGCCTAGGAGCAGAGGTACTAAGTCCATTCATCCAAACCCATATCAGAAGTATCAGACCAAGGAGACACCGCTGAAAAAAGGCCAGTGAGTAGCCTGAAATGGCCTCGGGGGGCCAGTATCTGCCAAACAGCTGACCAGTGAAATCTAAACTGGCAACAAGGCCCAGTTCCCATTTCAAAGGGGAAATTAAAACCAGGCTTCCTGGAAGGGCAGGCCCTTCTCAGAAGGGAGGGGATGCCTGTTACCACAGCAACATGCAAACACCGACTTGTCCTTTCTCTTCTTTTCCTCCTTAGTGGCCAACTTCCAAACAACCCTCCTACATTCATATATCTCAGGGTGAGGTATCAGGACAGGAGGAAGACATTGTATCACTCCCCAAGAAATTCCAAAAGGGTTAGGATGGTCTCATCAAAGAAAAGAAAAAAATCCAAAGAAAAATCAGCAAAGATGTATGGAATAAAAATAAGAGACTGTTTTAAGTGGTCCCAGATTGAGGTCACGGAGAACCTTCTAGAAGGGCTAGAAATGGAAAATAAAGTTCTATAAAAATAGGTGGTCCCGATTGGCTGATGTTTATGTAGGGTGATGCCGAACGATGGTACACGTGTACCAGCTCTCACTTCACTGTCTCCATTTGTAGGAGGAGAAAATAAAGGCCCAGGCAGATTAAGTGACTTATCCAAGATCTGGCGCATGGCCCAGAGCCTCCGACAGTCAGTCTTCATACAGACTTGCTAAATGAATGGACACAGCTCTTGTCAGAACTGATCCGGGATTTAACATTTCTGAACCCAAGAGCAGTTTCTCGCGATCCTGCTCTACCCTGGCCATACTGAACCCCTGCAGGACCTTCCTTCTTTCACTCGTCAATCCGATCACTCCCCACCCTGTGCCCCGCCCTGTGTGAAGGACCAGACCCAGCACCCACCCCCACCCCGTAGCTCAGGCAGCTAAGACACAGGCTATGAAAATTGTGAACCCAGGTTCCAGAGCTGCGCCTGGAAATTTTTTTTTTTTTTAATTAGAAAGTTTTAAAAAATAAAGTTAAAATTTGAAGCAGCTTTATTAATAAGAAAGTGCCAAACCCAGCAGCGAGGGAGGTGGGGCCCTGCAGGAGTAGGGGAGGGCCCCCCAGGGAACTGGGCGGGGCCCCGCAAGGAGCTCACTGCCAAACAGGGACCCAAGGTTAGGGGGTAGGGAGGACTGTGGGACACAGAGAGGGAGGACCAGCAGAACCAAGCAAATTTCTCGAGTGAAGACACAGAGCTGAGAACCCAGGGAGACCAAGGGAGCTAGAACAGAACAGAGTCCTGGAGAGGAGAGAGTGGTCCACGGAGAGCCCTAGGCACCTGTGAAAGGCTCTCCTTGAGTGCTGGGTGGCACAGCCATCAGGGTAGACATGTGAGAAAAGTCTCTGGGGCCAGGGCCACTGAGAAGGATTAGAGGAACAATGCACAGCATTCATACAGAGCAGGGATGAGCAGGTATTCCAAGAGTCAAACTGGAGAGCTTTATGAATCAAAGGACATTGGCAGGAATGCTTAGAAGGCTGCCTGAGGACTAGGAAATACAAGAGTTAAGCTTAGATGTTGCCCTGCTGAAGCCTAACAGGTCTTTAAAGGAAGATCTGAGAAGACCTGAATACTTCCAAGAAATTTAATTGTGTCCCAGAATAAAGCTCAAGAATATTTATGGGAATACAAAAATAGCCATGACCTCTAAAGTAAAATTCACAATGTCTGGCATCCAATCAAAAATCTACAGGCATGTAGAAGCAGGAAAATGTAAATGCATCGTGAGGAGACTAATCAGTCAATGATGCAACCCTAGGACTGACACTGATGTCAGTTTTAGTAAAAAGAAAGCTGTTATTATAACTACATTCCATTATTTAGTATAAGTGTGTTCCACAGTTAAAGAGTGGCATGGAGGATCTAAAAAAGAAAAAGGGTACAGACTTTCAGTTATAAGATGACTAAGTTCTGGAAACTTGCATGGTGATTGCAGTTAATCATGTATTAGATACCTGAAATTTGCTAAAAAAGATCCCCAGTGTTCTCATCACACACACACACAAATGAAAATTATGGGAAATGATGGGTAAGCTAATTAGTTTGATTGTTGTATTCATTTCATAACATACATATACATCAGAACATCACCTTGTGCACCTTAAATATTACAATTATTTGTTAAAAATAAAATAAGGGTGCTTTGTGGGTAAATCTAACTGGAGACTAAACTGAAAGAAAAATGTTCTGTTCAATGGAATTTAATCTAAGTTGCTACTTAGGGCAGTTGGCATGGGTGAAACATTTAATTGTATGCAAGTATCTGCATATCTCTAAGTGGCACTTCATTCATTGAGAAGTCTGGCAGAACACTGCAAGTGGTCAAGGTTAGCCTCAACAGACATAAGATAGGCGGGCACTGTGCATCCCCTGAAATGATGCAATGAGAAAACATATTACTTCTGTGTTACTTTCACCAAAATGAATCAATCAAAAACTGATCAGTAGTCTTCCAAAGTACCAAGGTCACAAAAAAAAAAAAAAGAAAGAAAGAAAGAGAAAACCTTAGGATCTGTCCTTTAACCAAGTTAAAGGAGATTAAGGGAACATGATCATTAGAATGCCATGTGGGATTCTGGATTTGATTCTGAAAGAGAATTCTGGAAAAATGGATCAAATTTAAGTCATATCTATACTTTAGTTAGTAGCTTTGTTTCCACATTAGTTTCTTGGTGTTGATCATTGAACTATGGAAGGAAGACGTTAACAGGGGAAGTTGAGTGACTCTATACTTCTTTGCCAACTTTTATGAAAATCCAAAATAGTTCCTATATCAAAAAATATTTTAAAGCTGCATCATTTATATGGTAATCAGATGGTCAGTAACCTCAACCATCCGGAACAGGACTGACATCCTGAAATGAAATGAAAAAGCTTCTGGACATGAGGAAATGAGCCATTATGAAGACTGTGAAATGATAATACTTACAAGTCTAGTTATTGTGAGACCTAAAGTAGCTCTTGGATGCAAACTTGCTTTTGATGACCTAAGGAAGGTTCTCAATAAAGGATACATCATCATTCCTTACACAGGGAGCCCTTGCCCAAAAAATACCAAAGTCACAAGGCATCAGGAGCTTAGGTGTTTCGCATGCCTTTGCCCTCCTTTCAGCAAGTATTTCTTGAGCACCTGCTAAACAATGACATTCCCCTCAATCACTTTTATGTGAATTTCCAAGAGGTTTTCATTCTAGTTCTTCTTCTAACCCAAGACTCAAGGTGAAATCCATCATTTGCAACAACATGGATGGAACTAGAAGGGAATATGCTAAGTGAAATAAATTGGAAGAAGAAAGACAAATGCTGGATGATTGCATTCATATGTGGAATATAAAGAAACAAAGCAAAGGAACAGAAAAAAAGCAAAAACCACCTCTTGGATATTGGCAGTAGAACTGAGGTGACCAGTAGGGAACAGCATAGGGGGTTGAAGGAAGTGGTGGTGGGGTTCAATGGACACTGGACAAGGGTGAAGAACTTTTGGTGATGTGGTGGTGGGCAGGGTGTGTTGTCATATATCTGAGGAACGGGGAACCTGCACATATGGGCTTATATTGTCTTGTAAAACAAAGGTACCTCAATAAATATTAAATTAATTAGAAAAATAATCTATCAAATCCAGCCAATATTGATTTTTAAACTCCTGTGTGTGAAAGGCTATTCAAGTAATACAGAATAACATTTTTCTATGTATACAGCAATGCAAAATAAAAATAAACCAGGACTAAGTAAACATTTTTATAAAGGACCACTGAGTAAATATTTTAACTTTTGCCAGCCATATAATCTCTGTCTTAATTATTCGTCTTGGCTGTAGCAGCATAGAAGCCACTATAGAAAACATAATGAGTGGGTATGGCTGTGTTCCAGTCAAGCTTTATCTATTTAAAGAAAAATGGTGGTATCCCTGACCTGAGCCATGGAACGTAGTTTGCCCAGCCCTGTCCTGAAAAATCAGGAAAAATATGAATATGTCCATCAGCCTAATATAGAGAAGATGATCTCATCCAAAACTCCAAAATGAACTTCTCCAAAATAAAATATAACTCGAAAAAGAATTTGGATTTCAAACTAGGTCAGATATAACATATGCGTACTTCAGAAGTTCACATTTTCAGCTGAATATTTGCCTTTAGAAATTTCTATTCCATATAAAAACATTTAAGATGACTCATATAGCCCAGCCAAGGCATGCAGGCAACCAGAAGCCAGCCTCTGGAGGCCTCCCTGACCCCTGACCCTTTTGGGGATTGCAATTCAGCATCTGTGACTGGCCTTTGTTCTGAGGTATGCTCTAAATGCAGTTCAGTAAAGCCACAATTACAGATGGCGAGTGAGCATTATCATCATTGCGTTCGAAGGGGGCTGTTTCCGAGAGTGGGGAACGGCTCTGGAGGTGAACAGAGAATGCAACACAGCCATCTCAAGTTTGCAAGCTGCCTTTACTCCAGGGAGAGCCATTTCTGCAATCCGCTTGGCTAGCACAGGGTGGCCTGAGTTACCTACCCTGATAGACTCTACAATGTTCAATAGAGTGACCTTCCACTGTCCAAGTCATGAAGCTCAAGGTGGAAACAGCTCCGCTGACCCTCTGCCAAGGAGCAATGACATCTCTGAACCTCGGCTTCCTTCAAGCCAGTCATTTCAAGCAAGTAATTTACAGGGATCTTACATTTTTACTTCATTTTGGATGCCATGCATTTAGCAGAAGCCATGTTTGCTACAGTGTGGAAAGGTAACAACTTTTCCATAAATATCTAATCCCAAAGTCAATTCTGAATGTTAAGACTCCATCCCATTTGTAAACTGACAGCTAAAACCTTCTGGAATGCAAGTGGAATTCCAAGCAGAAGCTTCATTCCAAGCTTCATTCCATTCATCGGATATCCATTTTATAGCATTCACAAACAAAGAATTCCCAACTGCTCATTGAATGCTTCTATTAATTACATCCCACATGAAGAAAGGTTTAGACCAGGGTTTTCTGCTCTAAGCTGTTGTGCTTTTTTTTTTTTTTTTTTTTTTTTTTCAGTATTTTAGCAATCCCATAGAGTATCCATTAGGAATAGATTGGGCTGCATTTCACGAAAAGTCAGCTTTGGTGAGCTTAAACACAGGGTTTTGTTTTTATTTCAGATGTTTCGAATTCCAAGGTGGCAAGTAACCCGAGACAATGCGCCTCTGTGTAGTAATGTCACCATGAATTCAGGATCCTTCTTTCTTACTTCTCAGCCAGACTGTCTATTGATTTTTCACCCCAATGTGGCAATTTGACTGTGATGCCTCCAGACATCACATCCATATTCCAAGTGGGAAGAAAGAAGAAGCTAAGGAAAGTTTCCTGAAACGGTTTCATCTTTACATCTATGAAGGAAAAACTCTCCTGAAAGCTTCCCAACATCTGCAGTACCCACACCCAGACTCATTGTGCCTTCCATTGGACATGTCTGAGCCATATGGCAAGAAAGAAACCAAAAAATGAGTGTGTTAGCTTTACCAAAGGGTGACGAAGAGAAGGAGGTGGATAAGGGTCAGATTAGCCAACCCAACTTGTCTACTGCCACAGATTGTAAGTATTCTTATATTTCTATTTTCGTGTCATCTGTCGATAATAAAAGTATTCCTTTTATCATTAAAAATGCTCATTGTTAAAGGTTATTTGTTGTGTTAACTTGATTGTTATTGAAGTCATTGCTTCTAATGCAGCAAATATGTTGACATTTAAATAAATGGTGTGTCCTGGTGGAATAGCACTTTGGTCAGCCGCCTTCAGACAATCAGCGCGGTCTGCATGCATCCCAAGGAACCGGGTTCACATCCCAGGGACAGGGTGAACAACCGAGACGAACAACTGAAATAAAACAAAGTGCTCCTTCGTCGTCTCTCTTCCTGCCTGTTTGCCTCTGTTTGCCTTCAATCCTGCCTGCACCTTTCCTTTAAAATAAATGACTATATAAATATATGAATAAAAATTCATTAACCATTCCCTTCCAATAGACCCTGTGTGGCAGGAGTTGACAGTCAACATGGGTGAAATCAGCCCACCTTCTGCCTCTGTAAGTTTTTTTGAAACGCAGTCACACCCATTTGTTTGCTATTGTCTAGGCTACATCTGTGCTATGACAGCAGAGTTAGTATTTACAGCTGAGACGTGGGAACTGCCTGAAGGAGAGTTGGGAACCCCTCTTCAGGGTTATTAGGAATGATTGGAGTATTCTTAACGAAAACAATATCCCAGTTGGTCCTGGGGACACCTGGTCAGCACAGAGCCACAGGTGTCCTTTGTTTTCAATGAACTATCTAGTTTCCATTAAAATAAGTCATTAAGTATAAACCACCTACTAAAAGATCACTTAGCAAAATACTGGTTCTTTTGGATTTGATTTTTCAAAGCACCAGGCAATGAAGCCATTGGGTCATGATCCCCATGATGGCAGAAATAATCACAAATCATCTTGCTTTTATAGGCTTGGCTAACAAAACCTTTTTAAGAAAACAATCCCTTCTGGATCAGGGCAAATAGGATCTGACCAATAAAGCTATGAAAAAAACTCCTTGGAACTGATTCTATCTCCTTCCATAGACTTCAAGAGCAGGACCCATCACATCTCTAACTGGGTAATAATTCATTCTGACAACTTCAGGGGCTTAATTAAACTTGGATATGAATTTCCAAAATGCTGAGCTGCTTTGGCCATCTGCACCAAGTAAAAAAATCCAGAAGAAGCCAAGTTCCTTGTCCTTCTCCAGGGCCTTCTGCCTGCCCTAGTTTCTGGGCTGTTGACCACATGGCAGGCTTTGCAGTGGGTCAGCAATTGTGGGCAGCTTGGCCTGCCCTGCTGCTCATTATATAAGCTATACTTACCTAGAAAGTATGGGTACGTTTCTTAGGAATCTAGCTACTATGGTTACAAATGCAATTCCTCAAAGTAACTCAAAATAGGGGTTCTTCTTTACTCTAGCTTCTGCCCCACCCTCAAAACAATGCCAGTACATGCCAAAAAAGAAAGCCATTTGGATGAAAGAGGAAAGCAAATTCTTTTGCTTGCCTACTTTGCGCTTTACATATAATAGTTCACGTCGGCTCAACAGTGCTCTGTGAAGGTCGTGCCTTATTTTCCTGATGAGGAACTGAGAAGCGAAGTGATTTTTCCCAGGTTGAATGCCCATCCTACTCCAAAGGCCATATTTGTGTCATTCCCTTCCAATAGACCCTGTGTGGCAGGAGTTGACAGTCAACATGGGTGAAATCAGCCCACCTTCTGTCTCTGTAAGTTTTTTTGGAACTTAGATGGCACACACAAGGAGTTAACCTGTTTAGAGATGACAGGGCAGAAAGACAAAAAGGAACTAGGTCTTTAGTGGAAAATTGAATAGTACAGATCTCCTAGCCTCATGCTTCTTGTGCAAGTGGAAAAAATGCCTAATTTTTAACCACTTTGAGTTGAGTGTTTTGTTTGTAGCTGAATGCAGGCCTATCTGATACACTACTTCTGTAAGGAGCAAACATGCCCCTCGGCTTACCGAGCCCTGCCATGACCCGACCTTCCCTGAACCTCCCTAGCTAGCTTCCAGACAACTCGATTCATCCCTAAGAAACAGCTGAAAAGCCACTTTATCCTTCAACTTTCCTTGAAACCTCTTCACTCACAATTAGGGCTTCGTGTCCTATGTGCCAGTAACATCTGGAATTTTGTCTGTTGCCCTGTCATGCACACATTTTATTGTAAACCATGCCTTCTTACCAAACTATGAATGTGCTGAGTGATCAGGTCAGTTGGTATCCCTCATGCCAGTCATCATAGCAGGTGTGCATGAATGTGGAAGGAAAGGAGTGAGGCAGAGAGACAGAGAGAAAGGAGGCAGCAAGAGAAAGATGGAGGGAGGAGAGGAGAGAGGGTGGGGAGGAAGGGAGGAAGGAAGGAAGGAAGACTTTGAAACAGATAAGACCAAATGCTCCAGTTTGGTAGTTAAGAATATGGGTCCTGCAATCTCACTTCCCAGGCTTAAACATCTGCTCTATCACTTACCAGTCCTATGATTGTTGACAAGCTATTCAATCAAAGAAACCATATAATTTAATATTCAAACTTGTGAGCGTGAGATACATAACAAATACTAATACCCACGAGAAGCTAGGCTAGCAGCTAACATGGGGACAATCTCAGTAATTCAGGACAAGTAATCCTCCTCTACTAAACCTCCTTGGATCTCGTTTTATTCATCTATGAAATGCTGATAATAAATGAGCCCTCGTTATAGGATTGTTGTAAGGCTTGAGTCAAATACTGCATTTCATGCTCTCAGAATAACACCCAGGACTTGTGAATACAACAGCCATGATAACTACCTCATTATTAATGAAGATGGAAAAACCAAGGATCAGACAGCTTAAGTGACTTGCCCAAGAGGACTCAGCTGACAAAGGCCAAGTCCACATGTCATCCCCAGTCACCAGATTCTAAACCCAGTGCTCTTCCTACAGCACCTCAGTCCCTTCTAGACCAGTCCAGTCTCTCTCTCCGTGTAGTCTGCCCACCCAGGGCGAGGTATTGGCTGCAAAGGCAAGGAGGGAGGCAGAGCCCCTGGGGGCTACCTTCCTGATCCAGCAGCAATGCGTTCTTTCCTTCCCCAGGCCAGATGTTTGCTGTCACCCGCCCCCCGCCCCCACCACTCCCAGAGACCAGTACAAGAAGGGAGAGAGACCTCAAATCCCTCCCAGCCCAGGCTGCTGGCCCCAAGCCTCCTCTTCTCCCCACCCACCACACCCCCTGCCCCTGTCACCTCACTGCTGAGACTTGTGCTGCTGTGATTGCTGAGAAGACACAGTTCAAAGCGCTTCTAGGCACATGCACCATTTTACGGCACAGACCTTCATTTACTGCAGAAGTACGGCTGGTCTCAGGTCATCGGGGTCTATTTGTCCCTTCTTCCACACTGGATCACACCCCTGCAAGAGCCATGAGTGTGTCGAGAGTCTTGATAAATGCGTAGTGACAACTGGAGGGTGTTTGCCTCCTGGGATTGGGACAAGAAGCTTTGTTTGAAAGCTGAATTTAAGTCCCAGCTCCTGCATTCAAGAGCCCTGGGACCTGAAGAGAGAGAGTAAGCAGGTTCTCTTTGCCTCAATTTCCTTTTTTCTTCTTCTGCTCTTACTATATTTTAATTAATGTTGTATTAGTTAAAGTACAAGTCAGTTCCAGGAAACTAGAGTCACACCTCTGTCAGTGTGAATAGCACACTACCCACCACCAACGTGCTGAGCCATTTACAACTATCATTTTCACTCTTTCCTTCCTTCTCCCTGCTCCGAGGGGGATCTGGTAGCCATTGTCCTGAAGTCAGAGTCCTGATGGATTTGCTGTTATAATAGTCTGTCCATTGTGTTTCTTTATTTTCCACACAGGAGTGACACTGTCCAGGCTCACTTGTCTGTAGAATGGTGATGGTTAGTCACCTCCTCGCGGACGTGGGATGAAAGAGTTGATGCAAACTGAGTCCTGAGCACATTGCCTGGCATGCAGGACGTGCTGCCATGAATCTTCGTTATTCTAGCCCCACTCCTGGGCCAGTGGAAATAGTTTCCCAATAACAAGTGAACCGCTCTGTCTCTGTGGGCCCAGGCCCTTCGGCCAGTCTGGTGTGCCCAGGCCTGGGACCCAGAAAGCAGCTGTCCTGACTCATAAACAGAGATTCAACAGTCCGAGGGTGCGGAGCTGCAAGGGGCCAAAGCTGAAGCAGGCCAGGCCCGTCGCCACAGATTCAGAAGCCAGGTGTGCCACGTACCTCTCTCCTGCCTTTCTCGTCAGCCCCGATACACCCAATTCTTCTGCCCCGCAGTTTCACAATCCCTTACGTGGCTATTAATTAGGCGGACTCAATCTGATCTTCAACACCTGGAGCAGACATTGTCGGTGCTTCCCCCAGATTCATTCACTATGAGTTGTGTGTGTGTGTGTGTGTGTGTAATATTATTGGCCTTAAAAAAGGAGGAAATCTTGTCACTTGCAGCAACATGTATGAAACTGGAAGGTATTATGCTAAGCGAAATAAGCCTGACAGAGGAAGACAGCTACATGGTATCACTTATAGACAGATTTTTTTTTTTCTAAGTCACACTCGGAGAAACAGAGAGTAGAAAAGGGGGAATAAAGATGAGGCTGGTAGAGGGTGTGCACATTCAGTTATAAGATGAACAGGTCTGGGGATCTAACTGTAAGATGTTAACCTGTGTTGTACAACTGAAATTTGTTAAGCGGGTAGAAATTAAATGTCTTCAGACCCAAAACAAAAAGGTAAGTAAGGTTATGGATGGGTCAATTAATTTGATTGTGGGCATCATACATATATGTGTGTGTGTGTGTGTGTGTGTGTGTGTGTGTGTATAAAATCACACTGAGCACTTGAACTATCTCACCACTTTATTTGTCAACTAAAATTACGTCTTGCTGTTCTGCATCTTTCATCAGCTTAGCTCACTCAGCTTTCCCACCCCTGTTAGTCTCCTAAGTAAGTCGACCATATTTTCTTGAAATAAAAATGGGATGGGGCTGTTGGACCCTCTCAATGGACTGGGCCTGGAGCAACTCAGCTGTCCCCTGTGCCCTGTGTTATAGACAGTCCTGATTCATGAAAAATGAGACAAAATTGATGGTCAGGAAATAAGAAAACAAACAGCACAGTCCCATTTAAAACAGGATGTATCGTCAGGGAACTCCTAGGGACAGTGGTCCTGGACCTTTTTTCTGTTCACAGCTTGTTGGAGCTCCAATCTCTTCTGAATCTCTATCTTTGGATCTGTCTTTTCTTCATGGTTAGAAGGAGATTGATAGCAGACATGTATACCACACTATCAAAAAGCCATGCTCCATGTGAGGTCTATCTGATTGCTACTTTACACTCTTAACTGCTAGGATGTTTACCCCTTAAGCTTTGTCTTTATAACTGGTCTCTGGGATATTGATTCTAGAATAGCTTCCATAGATTCCTATTTGGATTCGCCCATGTTCAAAGTACCTTAACACTTTCAGTTCCCATAGAACTTATCTGTCCCATCCAATGTCCCCCAAACAGAAAACATGGTATCTTTTAACTTTATTCACTCATATGAATAGCCTAGAAAATATTAGTGCATTTTCTATACGAATTCTATTTGAAACACTAGGGATACATGATAACTGGATTGGAGAGGGAAGGGAGAGATATAAATGCTCTATTCTCTTTTCTGTTTTTAATTTTCTTTAACTCCTTTTCTCAAATGCCACCAAAAATTAAAAAGCAGTATAATATAAAAACAACAGACTTTGGAGGAAGAAAGTAAAGAACCTGAACTTAAAAATATTCCAGGCATAAAACTAGTTCTGTGAGATTGGAGAGGTCCATGTAAAATAATTCATCAGTAGTTGTTTTCAACCTGGCTGCAGCCAGGAGTAATTTGGCAAGGTCTGGAGATACTTTTTGGTTGTCACAACTGGGTACAGTAGGGTTGAACTCCACAGGATAGAAGCCAGAGATGCAGCTAAGCAGCCTGTAATGTATAGGATAGCCCCCAAGAGCAAAAAATCTATTTGACCCCAAATGTCATTAATACTCAGATTAAGAAATCTGGCTCTCAATAATAGTTCCAAACTCACAAAGCTGATGTGGAGGCAAATGAACAACTCACCCCATCCTGAATTTTCCTCCCTCCTCCTATAGCATGGAATACCAGCACATTCTGAGATCTGGGACTTTGCTGAGAAATATAAATCCTGGTCTAACTCTCCACCCATGCACATACCCTGCCCCAAGGAAAAATGCCTAAATTCATAAGGCAACTTCTCTCATTTCAAAGGAGATGCTCTCTTCTCTGCGGTGACAGAGATTAAATAGGTGCTTATTATCCTAACATCTGTTGGAAGACTAAGGCTTTTTATTCTTGTTTTAAGAAAATGGAGGGCACACAAAGATTGTATAGCAAATATAATAGTAACCAGATTTCACCCTGCTCGTCACCATCAAAACCAAACTTTAGGCATTTGACTTCAAGAAATGTACCAACAGTCCTGAGCCCAGGTACACTGGACTGTGAATCTCTGCAATCAATTCCACGTTACCCTTTTTAAAGCTGTGGCATTGCTGACACATTTTACTTCTTGTTGCATAATTGATTAGAACTTGCCCAAACTAAGAAACTATAGCAGTGGAATCAACCATCCTTGATTAGAATCTCAGCTGAATAACTCACTTCTGCTGTCCAGTATGGTAGCTACTTGCTACAAATGGCTATTTAATCCCATGGTAATTAAAATGTTCAAACAATTAAAAATTTGATTCCAATCACTCTAGTCAAATCTCAAGCGCTCAACAGCCCCTATGGCTAGTGACTACTTGACTACGCTATTGCACAATGTAAATGAAGACTATTCCCATCAACACAGAAAATTAGACAGACTTACACATATAATATTGGGCAGAACAATTTCCTTGAGCCTTTGTTTCTTCCATGGT
This sequence comes from Solenodon paradoxus, assembly GCA_004363575.1. Classification (NCBI taxonomy): domain Eukaryota; kingdom Metazoa; phylum Chordata; class Mammalia; order Eulipotyphla; family Solenodontidae; genus Solenodon; species Solenodon paradoxus. The sequence goes on along the minus strand of RJWH01001598.1, from coordinate 123,726 downwards.
AAAATGGGGATCTTATTTCTTAACTTGTCCTTTTTCCTGAACTATTGGAAAGCTGAACCAATGGAGTGTGTTTTATAAAAACATAAAACAGTATGTAAATGTAAGGAATGTTGTAAGCTCAAATCACTTATTTATCCAAGGTGGTCAAACTTATTACCAAAAAACTAAAGTGTCCAGAACTTATATCTCAAATGTCTATCCAGAATCCAAATACTTATTTTATTTATTATTTTTGAATGTTATTAAAGGAATATAGCATCTTAACATTATGGAATATCTTTTAGAGATTCTAATTGGGATTCTCCTATGGATCACTCCCAATTCAAAGTACCCTGACCCTTTCATTCTCCACTTTCCTATTCATTATAACTCATTTGTTCCACCCAATGTCCCCAAAACAGAAGATGTGGTATATTTAAATGTTATTCACTCATGCACACAATCTAGAAAAGTATTCACTGAGTGCATTGTCTGCACAAGACTCTCAAAACACTAGGGATACATGATAACTGGTTTGGGAAAAGAAGAGAGAGATATAAAGGCTCTTACTCCAAATCTTACATTTTATTTAAGGTGTGTATCATCATGAATCAACATCTGCATATAATACTTTAAGCTTAACAACTAACCCAAATACTTCTTACCATCCACACCACTGCCCTGATTCCAAACCATCATGATCTCTCAATTGGATTCTATCATTAGCTCCTAATTTGTCTTGACACTTTTTATCATTGCCCTTATCACCATGTGTCATAATCATTGTCCCTATCACTAGAATTTAAGTTGCAAGAAGACAAGTAATTGTTATCAGTTGTGTACACTCCTGCTGTGTCCTAAACAACTGCAACATTGCCTGACACTTAGTAGGTGTTGAAAATTTTTAACTAGATGAAGAAAGGAATGTGGGCACTATTTTCAATATACCTATGCAATAACCCCTTCCAGCTCAAAAGAAATCAGGGAGCAGGTTTCTGATGACATGAGCATTCTGCAGCTTTTATGTCTTTTAGAATGTGATCATATTTGCAGGAACTGGGGCTGGCTGCTGGAAGGAAGATGAGATATCAGAAGAGCTTGGGTTGAGCTATCTGGGTCTGGTAGAAATGGTACAACCTGATGGTTTTAGAAAAGCACACGTCATCACAATGGTGCCTCCACCTCTGCGAATTCCCTATAGTCAAAGTTAGCACCATCTCCTCTAGGAATGCCTGGCACTTCATTCATCTAATTCAGCAGATTCTGTGTTTCTTGTAGTCACCAACATGGTGACCCTCCTCTATGTTTCCTGCACCCAACTAGAGTGAATGACTAGGTGGGTTTTCCTGGGTTTGCCCAGGACTGCCCCAGTTTTAAAACTGAGAAACCTGCATCCAGGGAACCCTCTTAGTCCTAGATAAACCAATATAGCTGCTCACTCAATACTTTGCACAGCTCTTGTCCCCTTTAGGCCACAATACAATGCTGGATGGAGTTGATTGTGTTACAATGGTTATTTTTTATTATGTCTATTTCCACACCACTGCTTGACATGTGGCACAATATTTCCTAAAGTATTTTGGAAAACCCTAGTTCCATATTATATCAATAAAGATCACTGATTTAGCAGACACTGTGGGGTGCCCCACCAGGTCTTCTTTCCCCGGATGGTGTATGCATCTCCTTGAACTGTTGGTTACTAACAACTAAGAGCCATACCCACTACCAAAAAATAATAAAGGATTTCCCTTATCCTATAGGAGTTTTCCTGCCTATTGATTTCAAAGAGATGTTTACCCTCCTTTCCAAAGGATGTGATAACTTGGAGGTCATAACTGTGTGATTCTAATGTGAAAAGTTCATCCCCTGACCTTCAAGATGAGACAACTCAGTAGCATCATTCATGCTCTAAAGCTCCCCCACGGACTTCAGCGGAGGCTCATCTTCAGTTGAACCTATGTCTTTATAAAGCTTCTTCCCTCGTGTCCTTACAGATTTCTCCTACAAAAGCACCCTCAAAAAATCACCTGCAAAAGAAACCTCCTCTTAGACTCTGTTTCTAGGAAGTCAAGCATAAGCAGTAATTACTGAGATATTCCAGGGTGCTGCTTCTCAGTGCTCTGGAATAGCATCATCTACTTCATTGGAGATGGTAACCAGGACCCCTGCCTCTATAGGCCAGTGGAGATTAAAAATCCTTGTTATGTTGCAGCAGGGAAAATGCTAAGATTTCTCCCCTGAACTTGGATAGAATACAAGTGCAAGTAAGTGAACTGACTTGTGTCATATATCATTACCAGGGAAAGAGAAGTTTTAAAGATGTGAGACTGTGGAGTTTTTGTGGAGTTACACTGAAGAAAGAGAACATCATAGGTTCAAACTGGTGGCTCATCCAAGCAAGTGTGGAATTCAGTGGGCTCTTGGGCAGTATTTAAAGAGACTCTCTTATCCTGGATCCAAAGGCTCTTTGAGCCAGGAACCAGACTCTAGCTCAATTTTAACAGCAGTAGAACTTCAGAGGTCTACTAAATGCTTAAGTTAGGCCACGATAGAGAAGAAGTGGGTTGTTGAGGCTTGAGAGGATATCTGGGTAAATGCACTTGAGACTCTTGAGTGGCTTGAATGCTGGCAGAAGCCACTCTCCTTAGTTAAATGTGCCTCCTAACCCCACCCAGCCTTAAAGATTGCACAAACGTCTCAAATGAGAGAAGTGCTCTATAAGAAGATAATCTCACCCTTCTCAGGACCTGGCTCCATTTCTCCTTCTGTCAACAGTTGACTAATTAGGGTCAGATCTCAACTTGACCTGACATAAGAAGTGCTGGGCCCAATAAAACATAGGAGGGACTTTGTACCAACTGAGCAGCAGACATGGATAAAAATGCCAGTAGGAATTGGGAGAGAATGCCAGATATGGATCATGATGGTATTAGATTGAACGGAGCAACATACAAAGTTGGATAAGAGAAAGAAGACTGTCAGCCTCAGGGAAGTCTCAGTAACACTGATCCTCAATAAGTGCTCTAATACACAGATTGTCGTTCAAATAAGTGAGCTGAGGGCCAGTCTGATACTGTGGAGATGGATCTCGAAAACTTGGAAAAAGCAACTGTCAGTAGTATGTGAAATCAATACCAGATCTTCTGGTTAGACTATAGAAGAAGAGATTACAAAAGGTGATAAAAATGGGCACTTTAGAATGGTTTTCCCTAATAAGACCAGGGAGTTGATGAGCTATCTCTCTTCCTTAGGACACCCCATAGAACGTTCTGTTTACCAAGGTGCTTAGAAAAACTCTGGTCAGGAGAGCACCAGTATTGTTCATTAATGGCTGTCTTCTGTAGGTTAAGCTGATGGTAGAAATTTCCTAGTAACCCTGAGGTGGCAGATGTCAGAAGACAGAGCTTAACTTCAGAAAAGTTACAAACAGAAATACATGGGTGATCAGCAAGGTTGGAATGGCAGACAGGGAGGCCTGACCTTGGAAGGAATATGGGGCCAGTTAATAGAGCACAATGTTTCTAAGGGCAAGAGAGATAGACAAACAGTAAGGGGATTGCGTAATACAATTTTTGTTTTTATCAAAACTAGGTAAACAGAAGCCTGAGGCCAGCCATCCTAATGAATCTCACAATCTCTTGCCCAGTTTCCAGACCTGAGCCAGAAGAAGCTTTCAAATGAAAGAAGGATTGGATTCCCAGAAGGAGAGATTTGCAAGACCAGAGCAAACATAAACAATGATGCTCCTCTCCAACCTTTAGCCCAAAGGAACCTACAGCCATGTACACAAGTAAATGTGTAACAGAGAAAGGAATAGTGCACGTCTTTCCGAAGTTTTTTTGGTGCAGGTTGTGAGTTATCTGTGCTATCTGGGGACTTTCCGGGGGATCATGTTAGAACTACTAGAATTGGATCACAGCGGGGACGGCTATCAGCGGAGTCCTAGCCCCAGTCTTACATCTCACAGTGGATCCCCAAGGTTCATGAACCCCACATCCCCATTTGTCATTTAATAATTCCCAAATATATAGCCACAATGGCATACTTAGCAGATGGAAAGCGCTCATATTGGTTTCTGACTCTGGAATAATGTTGACTATAGTAAAGGGGGATAAAATGAAAATCTTTTAATTATACCCCAGCCCTGCCCAATTAAGTAAACCAAAAAACTGCATTGCATACTAAGGGCAATGGCATATCTTCACTGAATTCACCAGTCTGGTTTCTGCAAAACCTGCATGAGCGACGATGCAAACCCTGGATGACCATGTACTTAACTGAGGAACGCATCCCACTGCAACCATTGTGCCACATTAATAAAGTCTCCCAGATGCTTTGTCACAGCCGAGCTAACAGATTCATTTTTTTCCAATTACTATCCTGAAAGAGATTACAAGGCAGTTCTTAGTCATATACAATGAGCGACAGACATATCTCTGTGGTTTTCCACCAGGTATATTACTCTCCTGAGCTCTGTCACCTTAGAGGGTGTGCTAGCTGGTTGTTCTGAAGAAGATCATATTGGTTCCATGTATGGATGACATCATGCTCATTGGATCTGATGGACAAGAGGTGGCTTTAAGGGTCTCAGTAAGACACATGCACCCCAGAGGATGGGAAATAACCTCTATGAATTCAAGAAAGAGGGATGTTTAGGGATCCAGGACTCTAGGGCATGATGCTACACCCTCCCGAAATAGAGGACAATGTATTTCACCTGTACGGTCTACCACTAAAGGGAGAAACACAAGGCTTGAATTTTAGGGGCAACATAGTCTATTCTTGGTAACACTCCTCTGACCCATTTATTGGGTGATGTGCTGCAAGAAAGGTATTTGCAGCAGAGTTCTTAATATAAGTGGATGTGATGCTAGAGACACGTAATCTAACAAATTCCCTGCTACTGCAAGGCTCTTATTAAACACAGAGGCCACCGTCTTCATCTGGCCCCAGTAGAAAAGGTACTGCACCGACTATAGACTTCTGGAGCAAATTCATGCCATCCACAGTGGAGAACGCTATACCATTGGAAAAGCATCTCCTGGACAAGACTGGGCCCTAGAAAATACTGAGCCTCTGACCCTGGGACATCAAATGATCATGTAATTAGACGACCCATCCTAAGCAGGGTGCTGTCACATCCACCGAGTCATAAGAATGTGGTCCCATTAACAATGTGGTACATTTAATAGTGCATGCTCAGAGAGCAGAAATTATTTGCAAAAACAGGGGGCCCAGTCACTTTGCTCGGCGCCCCCTCAGCTTATACCCAGGGCCTCATGAACAGGTGTAATAGATCACTGGTGCAATAGGCTCGTGCTCAGAGTATCCTTGGTGGCAGAGCTGGGGACTATGCAGGAGCCCTATAAACCAGGCTCCCTCTCAGCAGCTTGGTCCCACTACCAGGCTGAATGTTCAAGCTGCCAGCACTGAGCCCCTGACCCAGCACCCTCTTTGGAGGACACCCACCAGCCACTTGGTGGTAAAGTGACTCTTCTTCCATAAAAAGAGCAATAATTCATCCCGACTGAGATGAATACATATTCTAGATGGGGTGCTTTTCCTGCCAGCTAAGTCTTAGACACACCCCTATCCCAGGGCCCAAAGATTTTTTGGTTTTACCGACACAGAATCACATACTAACATTGTTTCTGTCCAAAGGATCATTTTACAGAAAGTGAGACAGGAGTGCGTAGCCCTGGGATCTACTGGTTCGACCATGCAGTGTGCTTTCAAAACAATTCCTGGGCTCAGAAAGCACTGAAGCAAACTCTTAAAAGCATAGTTAAAACACCTATAAAGGTGGAACTGTGTCCTTTGGGTGGTATTCAACCTAGACCAACAGCCATTTTATGGTGCTAGGTCCACCAGAGTTAACTACACGGAGCCTGAGAGTATGTGGTGGATGGAAGAGCAGGCCTATTGCCTATATATCCCAATAGTGAATTTGAGAATTTACATATTTCATTTCTCAGAGAATCAGATGTGTTTGTGACCCTCTAAGACAGATGCCCCAAACTTATTTGACCGCTTCACAGGGTTGGTATTTAATGATATAATGATGTTACTTAGCTTGTTTTTCACAATACTCACAGGTGGAATATATAAATGATTCCTTAGCACAACTTCATTTAACTATTGGGCATATCTAGAGATCCGAAGCATTATTCCAGTGCCTACACCCTAGGGCCAAAAGGGAGGGAAAATATTGATCTAACAATAAAAAATAAATGTGTGAATAGACTAGCCAAAGCACAAATTCAAACAACTCAGGAGTCATCAGTCTTTGATAAGCCAGCAACTCATTCATCCTCCAACATCCCAGCAAAATTTAGAAAGGCAGGACATTAAAAAAAAACAATGACTTTGGGGAGATGAATGGAATAATATAGAGAAAATCGGGGGGGGGGGATCATGAAATTGGACCCATTTATACAGCCTGGCCCAAGGCCACAAAGGTAAAGTAACTTGCGTTAGATTCAACACTGAAAATACGTCTCCATGAATTACTGAGCATTACAAAAGGTAAAAGAGCAATAAGCAAATGCTTCATATGCATTATCTTTCTTTGTCAGGGTTATGTTTCAGGATTCCAGGTGGGGCGCAGCGCCATTCAGCCACACAGTAAGTTTGCCTGCTCCTTCCAGCACCTGCATGAGCCCACAGGGGCGTCACAGGAAAGGCTGTAAGCATCATAATAGGCAACTTCCTGTCAATCAGTGGGTGGTATGCAGAGAAACTTCCTTCCGAAGAGTAAGGTACAGTACAGAAAGGGGGAAGAGAGGGAACCTGGCCACACTGCCAGTGAGAAGATCAAGATCAGCAGCAACAGTGAGAAGTCAGAATGGTAGGTGCCCTTCATGTATGGGATGAGAGTGACGCCTCTCAGAACACATCATCTTAGTCTAATTAAGACAAAAACATCAGAAAAATCACAAATGAGACACGTTCTACAAAATACCTGACCACAGGGGCTGTGTGCTCAGCTCTTGTAACCAGGAAATGAGAACATGACTCCTGAATCTGTTGTTCACTGTCCTTGGAACCTGAGGACGCTCATCTCCTTTCTCTGGACCTCAGTTTCCTCATTTCATTTTTTTTGAAGGAAAGGTGCAGGCAGACATGAAGGTGAGCAAGTAGACAGGAAGAGAGAGGAAGAAGCAGCATTTATTTTGTTTTATTCTTATTTATCCATTCACACTGGTTGTTTGCACCTCACCCCCACCCTCGCCCCATCTGGCTTGGGACTCAAACCCCTGGGGGTATGTGGCCTGTGTTCCTTCAGAGGTGATTAACCTAACTATTCCTCTACCAGGATGTGTAGATTTCCTCATCTCTTACATGTCATTTTAGTTGCTCTCCAAGAAACCTCATAAGACAATCATCTCAAAACATTAAAATCAAAGGTGTCCTTTATGTGCTCATTAATTTTGTCCTCCTGGACAGGTGGAAAGTTGTGTCCTTTGTTGAGTTTCAGCAACCATGTGGGTAAAAGCTGATGTATGTCCTTTTGCCAAATTATCAGGGAATCTGGTATGTTACAGAGCCTGTCGAAGCTAAAAGTATGGCTTCCAAGGTCCCTTCCATTTCTAACTTTCAACTCCTCAATGGAATATGACATGATTTTTTCCCCATAAGACCCCCCCAAAATCACTGACTGCAAAATTATAGGTGAATGTGTGCATAAAAGAAAGGATTCCAGGAAAGTTGGTCAGAATAAGAAAAGAAATAAAGTTCACCTTTTTTTGAGGTCTCAGAAAGTATGTTCCTTTGGTGTGACACGAAGATTCAATTCTATTTCATTCCAGACATTTTTACTAAGCATTCACCCTGAACCACATCCTGTCCTCAGTCCTAGAGATATGGGAATAACATTTAAAGGCTTCAAGTAGGGGGCTTACAGGATTAGATCTGCATTTTAGAAAGATTACTTTAAGGAGTGGATTTGAGTAGAGGAAATAGGAAAGGCAGGGGGAGACCAAGGGGAAGGTTTAGAAGATTATTGAAAAAGTCCCAGGCAAACAGTATGGCGGTCTACACCAGAGTGTGCTGAGGTAGGTGAAAGGAAATGGACAGTTTTGAGAAATATGCACAAGGGAGGAAAACCCAAACTCAGTAACTGGCTAGGGTTTGCATGCACAGTGGGCTGACATGTGGACCTGTGTGGGGAGCCTCTGAGGTTGGAGGCGAGTGGACTGGAATACAAACCAGAGAGGCCTCTCAGACACCAGTTCTAATCTGAGGACCAGTTTGCGATGGGGTTTTTCCTTGAACCCGCCTCATAAATCTGCACAGGAGGAAAACAAGAGGCCAGACAAGAAGATGCATGTCTGAAGTAAAAAGAAAAACATGTTTGGTCCTAATAGGGTTGTGGTGGGGGGAGGAATGTTCTGGAGCAAGCCGCCTGAGGCGAGGACTGGTTTTGAGGCTGCCAGGCTCTGCAAGGAGATGTCACAGGATTCCCTGGCAATCCTGGAGGAAAATCAGCCAAACACACGTGTGTGTGTGTGTGTGTGTGTGCGCGCGCGCGTGCGTGAGTGCCTATAATGTCCCCAAAGAAACACCAGACTTACTGTCTACTGATGTTCTCAGAGAACTAATGGTTTTGGCAATGTAACCTCCAAACACCGGTTCCACAGGACAGACACCTTTACTGCAGGATGGGCACCTCACAGTAGCGACATTTGCATACAGTGAGCTGCTTCATTTTTCTTTCATCTCTGACACAAAGGAGCTGCTTTTTATCCCAAAGAGAAGCTCCCTCCACAAATAAAATCAGCCCTTCGCAACCCAATGTCATACATGCACACAGTCCGGAGGTTTTGTCCGAAGGTCTGTCCATGTTTTATTTATTTATTTTTTTTTACCTTGGCAATTCACATTCACATACCAGAATTTATATTTAAGCACATTCCTTTTAAGTGAACTATTCCCATAAACACTGCTCCTAGAATTTGCTCTGTAAATGAGTTCAGAGTCAAATATCAAATAGGGGAGGCCTCCTAGTATCTCTTAAGAGATACTTTGGTATTTAACTCTTCTTGAGGCCATTTTATAATGGTTCCAGGGGTCCAAGAATCAAGCTGACTTGGTCTGGAGATCTTGGTAGCAAAGTCAGTTAAAAAGCATGAACTGTGCAATTAAGTCACCTTGGGCTGAGTCCTAGATTTCCTACCAACTTTGAGCTTCTGATCTAAAAATCTCTGCTTCAGTTTCCTGAATGGTAACATGGGAATCATGACCCTGAAAGGTCACTACAATTAGCCACCTTTCACAGATGAGAAAAGTGAAGACACAAACAATAAAGTGATTGTTCCCAAATGCACAGCTTGAATTTAAACTGGGGCAGCCTGGCACCTCCCTGCATGGCCTGCCGTACTTGCTCAAATTTGTTTTTTCAATCCTTGAAATAATTCTGCTAATGAGAACTCAGACAAGTTACTTAACTCCCTAAGCCTCCGCTGCCTCAAGAGAAAATAGGGTTGTTGTTATAGACTTCAGAAGAATGTTGTCGGGAATAACAGAAATGCAGGGAATAGGATTAGCAGACTGCCTTGCAACTGTGAGTACCCTCCTAGAGTCTATACTCATTCCAGTGCTAACAGTCTTCTCCTCAGCATCACTCATTGTCCTGGTGATTATTTGTTTGAATGTTTATGATTTCCTTGAACTGCATGTTCCAAGAGGACAGACACTATCTCTTCCATATTTGCCCCTGCACCCACAGCACCTGAAAACCTACCACAGATCAGGAATATAGCGTGTTTTCCGTGTCATTCACCAATGAATGAATAATTGACTTTAATTCCTCCTCTCTTGGATTGCCAGAAAGATTAAATGAGATAATGTATGTAAAACAGATAGAACAGTGTTTGGCTTGAGAATCGTACCCAATTAATTCTACCCAATTTCCCCTTTAACCCAGAATACTGTATCTCAGATAAACATTTTGGAATCACATGGGCCAAAGGCTAACAAGCAGACCGCCTGGTCTCCTCTGATGAAAACAAACATCCCAACCAGACCCATGCACCACGTGACATGAGCAGGTAGGCTGAAAGGACCATCAGTTGGGTTCCACTTGGATGGGCTGTGCCGCCATGTATCATGAAGACCCACACCATGGGCATGTTTTGAAGCCAAGGAAGCAGAAAAGGGAAGGTACTTGATGTACTGATTGATTAAAGTCACTAATTAAGTCTATGCATGGTACAAACACCAGCAATTCCTGCTTACTGGGTACACCAGGGAAGAGTTTGGCAGAGATTATGAAAGCTGCAGCCAATCCATCCATGAGCCAATGTACTGAATGCGTAAAGAGATGATTCAACTGAATATATTTGGAATCAGAAATTGCCAATGATGTTGAGAAATAAGAAACTACATAGAAATAGAAGAGACAGGTGGGCAAAAACAGATCTCCTCCTTCTTGCTCAACAAGATAGTAAATTCAAGTAAACAGGTCAGGCAAAAACACGTGAATCTGGGCATCAGACTTCCTTTTCAGTCTTGGGTCTAGCAACTATGACTGAGGCAAATCAATAAGGACCTCTGAGCTTTCATTTCCTCATCTGCAGAACAGAATACCTACTTCGTAGTGTTACAGGAAGCTGAAAGAGATTATCTAAAGAGACTAGCGAATGGTAGATCCACCACCACCTCCACCACCACCTAAAGGTCGCCACATGATTAGAAGATCCCACCACGAATAATCAGTGTACTCACCTCCTCCCCCTTAAGAGGCTCCAAGGGTTGTGTTATTAGGTTGGGCAGTGAGTCACTGTCTATTAATAAAACTTACACAGGGTTTGCAATAAAGTAAGTGACAAATAAGAACTCAGAGACAGAAAGGATCTGGACATCCTCAGATAAGATGTCACTCCTTAAATAATGACAGAGCACTGGCTAGTTGGAATGAGAAAAGGGACTAAGGTGGATCCAGGAAGCTGGGAGAGGGTAAAGAATGAAACAGAAAGGCAATGGGAAGACCCCAGCAGGGGCTCCAATGAGAGGTAACTGAGTGATAGTCACCCCTGCAGTCACTCTACCAGAGGTGGCCCACCCAGATTGGAGTACTGAAGACTTAGCAGAGGCAGAAGTAGCAGCCAATGAGAGGCAGGCTAATTAATGACTGTCAGCCCTGGAACTTCTCAGGAGTTGGAGTAAGTGACACTGCAAGAGGAAGGACTTGAATTTGGCCTGGAAAGAGACACTGACCGAACACAATAGAAACTTCTGCTTTACTCACACACCCAAGGTCGGAAACAGAGTGTGTCTCTGGTAAAATTGAAGCAGTTGTCTCTAGACTTTCCTTTCTCCAACTCTCGAAATAATTTTCAGGTCTTAAGGAACTGAAAACTTATAATATGCATAAACTATGGCATATTAGCATAATCAATCACTGAAGATATCACAATCCAATAATAATGTGTCAATGTGCTTTTGAGCAGAGAATGTTTCTCTGTAGTTCTATTATTTTTCCCTACTAAATTGCCTGCTCTTTTCTTGTAGTTTCTCTCTCTCCATAAAGAATATCAACTTAAAGGCAGGTCAACAGTATAAGTAGGCTTGTCCTGGTGGAGTATGGACAATCACCTCTAAAGAAGCACAGGCCACACACCAATAGCTTTGGGTCCCAGGTCCAGGGGTAAACAACCAGTATAAATAACTAATGAAAATAAAATAAAATGCTTCTTCCTCTTCTCTCTTCTTGCTGCCTACTATTCACCTTCATTTCTGCCTGCACCTTTCTTTAAAAAAAAAAAAGAGTGTAAGTAGAAGCTTTACTCACCCATCCTTTTAAAAATTTCCTATGTAAGCCTCTTTAATTTATGCAAGTAGGACTAACAATCTTATAATAAGTTTCTACTATTCAAGATGCTAATCAGATCTGGTGTGTGGTCTGTTGTATGTGCGAGTACTCATGTTTTTTCTTATTTGAAATCGAAATTCATTTTGAAGCCAAACTATTCATTTAAAAACGGACATTTTTGCTTAGCTTGCATTTCTTGAAATCGGTCTCTTTCTTTCTAATAAAATTTCAAAATTCATCAGAGCACAATAGATGTCTGTTAGGTAATTGGCTTTAATGGAATTTAATTTTTCCAAAGATAGGTTTGATATATTTAACTTAAAGAACTGCTGGAATTTTGAATGGATGATATTTAAAACATGAAAATGTATTAACACTATTGCATAATAAAGCTATTGAAACCATAAAATAAAACATGAATGTGAGCAAAGTTTGAATAAAAATAGAACATAAGATAATACTTTACAGGAGCTTGAGAAAATATTTTTACTAACATAATCAGTCTTAACTTAGGCCTAAGTATTCCAAAACAATTCTAAACTTGTGTTGGTTTCTTATAAACTTGTATGTGCATAAAATATATTGTTAGAAATCAAAAATAAATTTACCTTTGTGATGTGACATCTGTGTTTTTCTTTAACTCGCACATACCCAATTTTGGTCAAACATGAGATAAGCACATGTTGATTTTATTTCCAACTGAAGTGAGACCATTTTTGTCCTTGCTTTCAAGGTATATTGAATAAGGAAAAGATTGATCAGACATATAGGAAACAAAATTGCCCCAAGGTGATCCTTTGTTTTCCTATGCAAGGTCAGATACTTTTCTGCAATAAATCAGAGCATGTGAGAGACAGATGGGCCAATCTCATGTTGCGTGTTCTCTCTGCCCCTCACAGAGTTCTTCCTCTTCTCTTAAAGTCAAGTTCTTGGACTGAGCAGAAGATGTAGAAAAAAAATTTGTCCCTCACTCCATTGAATACAAGGAACAAAGGAAAATACTGTTTGACCCTGTAGGCCTCCTAGGTGGTAGATGATAAGATTTAAAGTAAACCAACACCCTCTCACCAGTCCAAGGAACAGTGGAAACATGACAAGATTTCCTTTTACAACATGATTTTCCTCAAGAATCCTGTCACTTGAAGTCAAAACAATTTTTCCAAGACCTTGCAAAGAATTCTTTCTCTTCCCCCATGTGATGGAAACTGTCATAGAGGTAGGCTAATATTTGGAGCCATTCTTTACCTTGAAAAGTGGCCACAAATTTGACCAACTACTTTCTTGAAAGCATCACTGCCATTCACCCTTCAGCTCAAACATCTGTTGAGAACTCTCCCTCTGCTAAGCCACTAAATTTCTGTAGGTAGAAACCTCTCAGGACCAACCACCAAAAGATCACCATCAACACAGCCTCCAGAACGGTTCCTTCAAGACAGGGGAATTTTGTGTTTCCAGGTATAAAGACAAAACATTAAATACAGATGACTTTCTTCTTTCAGACAATTGGGGTGGTGGCGGGGTAGTGGTAGCAGTCGGTGTTTCCTTAGATTTCATCATCATTTGCAAATCTTGCAAATATCACATCATGACATTTATTGGCAAAATCCGTTGACTCATCAGACTGGATAGAGAAGCTATTGTTTTTCCTGTATGACACAAACCTCTTCATCATCACATGACATGTTGTCCATGCATTAAGGATTCAAACAGCTTTTAAGTGGAATCTTTTCATTTCTCCTACTATATCTTCTCTTACCATTTAATCCATTTTCATTTTATTGGGATTATTAGATTTTCAGCAACCATGTGGCTCTTTCTTCAGGGGACAAGAGAACTACTCATTGTTACGAACTTGCTCCCTGAAGCTGAACTTTCAGCTAAAGATTTTTCCTATTCATTTTGAAGATTCTAATAGCATTTAAAATTGCCACTCTTTCCATGGGAAAGGCAGTGACTTGTAATTAAAGACCATATCCCGGCGAAGCTATCATTGCATTTGCGAGTTACTTGCCACAGGTCCTGCATCTGTGCAATAGGACAGTGCAGGTCATGTAAAACTATTGATGAGTCACTTTCATGATCAAGAGGGACTGCTATTGTGTGCCTCTTGTTGCAAGAGTGTGATGAAATGACTCAGAAGATTACAATTCTTCATTGCCAACCTTATCAGAACGATGCCCATATCTGGAAGCCTAGAAAAGTTCATGTGGAAAAGCAAACATGGAAGAAGAGCCAGAGAATATTGGAAAGGGGAGACGTCAAGGAGAATGAGCCCTGTAGATGTGGAAACATGCTGTAAAGTCATAATTAAAGCATCATTAAAACAATATAGCATTGACACATGCATCAGCAAATAGATCAATGGAATAGAGTTGGAAACCCAGAAACAGATCCAAGTGCATCTGGAAAATCTGTATCTATAGGCTTTAAGTGGCCTTCCACACCAGTGGTGAAAAACAGACTTCTTTGTAAATAGTGCTGAACAATTAAGTAGTCAGGGGATTGGACTTGCATTGTCTCATTTAATCCTAAAGATTACTCTGAGATGTGTCAACTTTTATTCAGACAAGGATGCTTAGAAATAAGAGAATGGGCTTTTATTTCAAAACAAAGCAAGACATATTCCCCAACTAGGAAGGCTCTCATCTGTTTTATGCTTGAGCAAGAACCAATCAACACGTGGGGCTGGCCTGATTCCAGCAGGTGTGATCACCTGGCAGAACAGGAAGCATTGGGCAGGAATGAGGGCAGTTCTTAACAAGTGTAGAATGACATTTGTTGAGTGGTAAGTAGGACAAACGCCTAAATATGGTTATTAAAGAAAAGTTCAGGAACATGATGTCAGATGACAACCATCGAGTCATCTGACATTCTCCTCAAAGCCTGTCCACTCTAGCTCTGGATGACTTCATCTAGCCATTAAGAGTTATTATCTTTTGTCCACTCCCCCTTTCTTTAGAATTCCCTCCACTTTCCTATTTAATGGACTCATCATTCTTTGCACTTCCCAAACACGTGCCTCCTTTCAATTTCAGTAATGGCTTGATCCACCCAACCATGGGCAAGTGAGAAGTTCCATCATAATGAGAACTCTTCTTCTCCTCCCTCTCCATATTTAGTCACCAAGTCCCATTTTGACCCCAATTATAGTGTTTTTTCTTGTGCTAGTCTCTTTTCTCATCGGACCATCTCTAACTTAGTCATCCGAAGAGGTTGCTTATGATTGTCCAATCCCCATTTTAACTTCTGCCCAAACAGTGACTCCCAGCCTCTGTTATGGATTGCATTGCGTCCACCCAAAGAGATGTTAAAAGACTAACCCTCCATGCCTGTGACTATGAACTTATTTGGAAATAAGAGTCATGAAAAAACAAAGCTGCAGTCATTGGGGAAGATTCTAATCTAATATAACAGCATCCTTATGAAAAGCAGAAATTTGGACACAGACCAGACACAGTCCAATACCACATGAAGATGAAGGAGAATGGAATGGGTAAAGTGTCTATAAGACAAGGATCAAAAGTTACCAGCAACCACGTGAAGCTAGGGGAGATGGATAGAAGAGATGCTCCCCATTGCCCTCAGAAGGAATCAGACCTGGTCATAACTTGATTTTAGACTCCTAGGCTCCAGAACCATGAGACAAATTTGCTATTTAAATCATCCAGTTTGTAGTACTTTATCGTGGTAACTGTAGCAAGCTAATACAGTCTCAAGAACTTTTTTTCTAAATACAAGTCTGAACACCCAATCTCTACTGAAAGTCCTTCCAAAATAATAAGTTCTATGTAGTAAGCATTTCTTGAATTCTGGGTTCTCCATTTTTATCTCGTCCTGACAGCATCTCTTGAAAGAAAACATCATTTCAGATTTTCCAATTGAAGAAAATGATCTAAAGGCTAAGTCACTTTCCCAAGTTCATGTAGAGAGTAAGCAGAAAGACTAAACTTTGACTCTTAGTCACTTTGAGTCCCGAAACTCAACTAAGCATTGCTTGTTCCACTGTACCAGGGCTCAGCAAACTTCTTTAATGGGTCACATAGTAAATATTTGAGACTCTGCAAGGCATACGGTCTCTGTCATGAATACTCAGCTCTATTCTTATAGCATGGTAGCCCCAAACAATAAGGAAATGAATGGACATGAATGTGTTCCATTACATCTTTGATTACAAAACTAAGTTTGAGGATCAGATTTATATCTCTAGCCTTAGTTTTCCAAACCATGACCTACAACATTGCTTTTAAGACATAATCCATGCTTTGTGACTAAATAATTACTAATATTCACAGTATGCTTGCTTTATGCCAGGGTCTGTCATTTGTTAATTTCTTTAAATTCCCACCGTCATCTGTATGTTTGAGGTCATGAACATAGCAACATTCACAAGTAGTGACGGAGCCAACATTCACAGTTGGGTACTCAAGGTCCAAGACTCATAATCTCAGCCATTGTCCTTAGGGCCTTCAGTTCTCCCTGACGGCAAATCCCACAAGTCCCCCCACCCTCTGCCTCCTTCTTTCACTGAACATGATGGATGTCTTACCACACGGAGAAGGGGATGTGAAGAAGGGAGACTGGATTTAGGACACCATCTTGCTCTGAAATGCGTGTGCAGCTAAGACAAAGTCTTGAGTTGCCCGGAGTCCTCAGTCCATGCTGTTGGGGGAAGTGCCGGGTGAGGAGAGAGAACTATCTCCTTCATTGTTTCTGTGAGAATCTAGGAAGACAAAATAACAGTATCTGAAGCATAAGCACCTGCAATGCTTGGCAAACCCCTAGGCTTACTTTAAAGGTGCTTTTATTCTCCATAGCATCTGAGTTGGGGGTCACAGCTACTTGCCATCCAACAACTAGATCCCTAATTTTCTTTATTTTTCAACAATATAATAATTTTATTATTATTTCTTTTGTTTACAAAATCATAGTCATTTTAAGATGTTGACCTCACTTCTCAGGTCATCAGCATTACACACCACACCCACCACCAGAGTCCCAGGGTCCTTCACCACCACCCTGTTCCCTCTCCTTCCCTCCGGGCTCCCATCACCCTTGACAGCCATCATCTTGTGCCCTGTGTGGGCTTGCTGGGTTTTAGTTGTTTATTTGTTTCATTTCACTATATTCCACAGAGGAGTGAAACTACTCTGTGTTTTTCTTTTTCCTTCCAACTTATTTTGCTGATCCCCTCCAGTTCCATCCAGATTGTTGCAAAGGACGTCATTTCCTTTTTTGTTTTAACAGTTGCATAGGAGTCCATTGAGCATCTAGACCACAGCCTCTTTATCCAGTCGTCTGTTGGTGGGCATTTAGGCTGTGTCCGTGTCCTGACTGGTGAACTCTGCTGCTGTGAACACAGGTTGCAGATATTTTTCCTGGTTAGGGACCTTAGATCCTCTGGGTATATGCCCAGGAGTGGGATTACTGGATCAAATGGCAGTTCCATCTTGTTTGTTTTTTGAGGACACTCCATACTGTTTTCCAGAGCACTTGCACTAATTTATATTCCCACAAACAGTGAAGGCGGAGAACCTGGATTTGGGGGAGGATGGCAGCTAGAGGTGTACTTCTCCTCAGTGACACACAAACAGAAGTCTGTTGGGGATATCCAGGAAAAAAGTGGTTTTCTGATATAAATAAGTATGCCTCATTCTTGGTTTTCTTCTTACTTCCTGGAATATGGTCAAAGAACTGGAGGTAAAGAGGGTGAAATCTCTTTACTAAAACTGGTGGAGAAAAAGGAAGGATCCTGAGGCGCTGATAGAAATGTGTGGCCTCTGCATGTTACTTCCCCCTCCCTATCTCCAGACTTCACGTCATGGGAGAAAAACACCCCTTGCTTTGGTAAGCCACTGCATTTGGGTTTCTGATATATGTGGATTCAACCTAATTGAAAGACCTGGTCAGTACTGGGGATGTATCTTCAGCAAAGAACATAAAAGGTATTCAGTAAATGTTTG
The DNA here is from genome assembly GCA_004363575.1 of Solenodon paradoxus. Classification (NCBI taxonomy): domain Eukaryota; kingdom Metazoa; phylum Chordata; class Mammalia; order Eulipotyphla; family Solenodontidae; genus Solenodon; species Solenodon paradoxus. Next base: position 105,975 of record RJWH01001598.1, on the reverse strand, counting down.
ATGAATGAATCAACAAATGACTATAATGACGATAGAAGTTAGAAGCATTAGATAGCAGAAGACAGAATCTTCACAACTCTCAGACTTCGGTTGTCTTCTCAGTGCACAGATCTGGAAGCAGAGTTTGAAGAGGTTAACTTGTAGGGTGTCCAAGATGGTTTGGAGTAGAACTAGGATTTGTGTCCAGAACTGGGTAATGGTGAAACTTTGCCTCCTCCCTGAGGTCAAATTATTGTCACAACTAACTGCCCACTGGGTACAGGGCCAAGGTTAGTGGAAGATTTGAGAATTCGGGGTGGATTCCCAACCCCACAACTACCCAGCTATAGAGCGATGGACAGTTCTTTCTTCTGTGTTTCAGTCACCTGGTTTGTAGGAAGGGGGACAAGAGTCCCTTCCTTGCAGGCTGATTGTATAAATGTGTCAGGCAACATAAAGCCCCTAGTCGAATGCTAGCAAGGGCTTTAAAATACTGTCCATCAGCATCATTGTTAAAAACCTCCCAAAAATGTCCTGCAAGAATCTATAACAAGAAAAGGAATTGTCCCTGAATGGAAGACGGCTCTGGAGAGTATCCCAGTGGGCTGGGTCTTGGAGCTCTTCAAGGCTGCATGTTCCTTAACATTGAAGACCAGGTCCCAGCTTCTCCCCCAGAGTCCCCTTTGCAACACAGATCCCCACAGGCCTCAGAAATGCCTGTAAGATTTCTCTTCCACTGGAAGTTGTGATAATTCGCTGACTGCATTGTCACTCCCAGCCAAGGGAGCGTCCCTTGGAGCCCGAAGGCTCACCCACTAATCCCACGCAGGTGTCAGACAATGCCTAATGGGCGGAGAACAGTGTGCCCCTGTCTGGCTCTGGGCCGGCCACACCTCAGCATCAGGAGCAGCCCGGAGTTGTCTGGGGCTGAGGCGGGATGCAGGGGCAGATTGGAGTCTCAGATGCTAATCTGCCAACTGAAGATTTCACATCTGTCTTGGCGCGCCTGCACGCATGCGCGCGCACACGCACATGGGATCTAAGCAGAGGCAGCAGGTGGGGTGGCGTTCCAGGGCTGTGAAAACAGGTGGGTGAGATGCCTATCCTGATGCTCTGGCATGGCAAATCCCGCTGGTGCCCTAGGTCTCCAGAAAGAGTCCTTGTGGGAAAGGGTGAAGCAGGAGGTTTCAAACAGGATGATGGTGATCAGAGCTCTGCTTGCGTCCCAGCTCTTCCGCTTGTTCATTGTGTGATATGAACTACATGACTTCATCTCTCTTGGATGTCATTTTCTCATCTGCAAAGTGGGAAAAATAATAGTCCCTTCTGTTGTGAGGAGGATTAGATGACTTAATAAAGCTTCAACACTGTCTTGGGAAAATGTCTTAGGGCTCAATCAATAGCAGCTACCAGCATCATCTTAACATTGTATGTGTAGTAAGAAAACTACAGAAGCATCTGAATAATCAGTTCAAAGCTTCTCTGGGAAGGGTGCTGGGTTGTGCTTGTATCTTTTATCATTTGTTTTTCTATAGCCTATAAAGGTGTTAAGATGAATGCGCATGAAATTGTCTTACAAGAACAGATCTAGTTCTTAAAGTACAAGCTTTGTCAATACCTATGCTGTTGTTCGTCCTCATTAAATTAAAGAATGCAACATAGTCCCTGCTTTCAAGGGACTTCCCATCTAATTGGGGAGACAGCATAAACATAGATAAAAGCAATGTTTTTTAAATGTTTAAAACCTGGTGTGCTCCCTGGTGACATATCAGTTAGGTCTGCTGCCTCCAAAGGAGCACAGTCATGCACATCCCCAGGACCCAGTTTGGTGGCCCAGGTCTGCAGGGACCAAACCATGTGAACAACTAAATAAAAATAAAGATAGAAGCTTCCTCCTCTCTTTTCCTGCCTTCCTACATGCTCACTTTCATTTCTGCCCGCATGTTTCCTTTAAAAGAAATGCTTAAGTGTAAAATACAGTAGATAGCTAAATGTTAATGTGGGTGGCAGTGACAAAAATCCCAGGGATTATTTAAACAAAAAGCACTAGCATCTGGATGAATGGAATGGATATCTAGGTTCTGGCTGGCCCCCTCTTAAGAGACCTGAGAGCACTAAATTGTCAAGTTGATGAGGAAAAAATGACAGGTAATCCTTACTCTGCACTTGCTATGTATCAGATACTAGTCCAAGCACTGGGCATATGTTTCACTTTATTCCACACAATAATTCTGTCATTAAATGCCTCACCTTAAGAATGAGTAAGTGGGGTACAGCAAAGTGAAAATAACGGACCCTCCATCACGCAACCAGTAAGAGACAGAGCTGGATTTTGAACACGGTCTCATTCCAAAATGTTCTTCATCTCTATGTTATACTTCATTTCAGAAAGAAAGAAACCAAGTTGAATTGCTTACGTTTAGGTAGCAATAGATGCCATAATGAACAGTCTCTATCCTCAGTAGCTTAACAGAATTTATCACCTTTGTTATCACATAGCAGACATCCTTCCACACAGTGATCCAAGGACCCAGACTCTTCCCATATTGTTACTCGACAATTCCCTAGGGCTTTGGAGTCCTCTTCTGAACCTCTGCTGGAAGATCACACATCCAGGGGTTCTTGCCAAGCCTGAAAGTGGCGCCACTCATTCCGACTAACATTCAGTATTCAGTGACACAGCACTTCCTAGCTGCAAGGGAGCCTGGTAAATGTAGTCTAGTCAGGACTCTGGGGAGAACTCGCAGTCTCTGCCAAACCACTCATTCAAGGGCAAAAAACTAGAGGGACTTAACAAAGAAGACCAACTCCAAGTGCACAGGTACAATATCCAAAGAGCTTCAACAGCTTTGGTCCTAATTCTAGAAATGATTCAAAGGTAACCAGCTGACCAAAGGCACAGATGAGGCACAGCAGTCTGAAGCAGATAACTCTGGCAGAGACTAAGTGCTGAGAAGCACCATAAGCAAAGGTTTCTCCTTCTACATGTTCACCTGCAAAAACAAAAACAAAAGCTCACCAGATGCAGCAAGTTCTATGAAACAGCCAGTGAAACAGTGAGCAGGAGGCCCCAGTCTGGAGCTTGAAGGACACAGGACCCTGCTAGGATGCTTTAACTACAGAATAGTCTAGAACATGGCTGGATTCAGAATAGAGTGCAGGCCTGGAGAAGGCAACCAAATGCCAGATAAGGTCCTGTGCCTGAATCATTGTAAGATTCAGAGGAAAGAGACGAAGACAGAAAACAAAGAAAGATCCATGCTACAACCCCCTCCCCCCACAGCTGTATTTCCATACCAGGGTGTCACCCCACCCCTATGCACTACAAGTTCTGAGCAAAACAGTCTTGAGAAATAGGACTAAACCACAGACACTTTGACTCAGAACACTCAGAACTTCTTCCCAGTCTATACTCCATGACATGATAAACTACCTCTCCATCCACTACGCTGAGTCAGAAATGTGGGGATCACTGCTGATTCTCCCAGAGGATCTAACTCACCTCTGAAATATACCCCCTCTACATACCCCTCCTTTCTCCTCTGGTACTAGACCTACCACTCCTCTCCAGTTTTCCCTCCTTCCAAAGTTTGTTTGGTCCTCCAACAAATGTCACTTGAGTTTGTAGCCATCACTAGAATATGTGCTTACCAATTCCTTTCTCACTGCCTTCCTTACAGATTGAAACCCAATTTGTTTAGGAAAGCAATGAGCACAGTGTTCAAATGCCACCTTCCCAGGCTTCTTTGCAACTAGAGATAACCATGAGACATAGCTCAGATCAATGAGAAGTAAGCAAATATCTCTAGGGAAAATTTCTTTCCTTGGATGTGGGAGAATGTCTTCCAAGGAAAGATCTTCTATTTCTCATTTCCCTTGACTCTTCCTCTCCTTCCAGCCTAGAAGGTGGACCAGATGCCTAGAGATGTAGTCCCTTTTGATGTCCACAAGGAAGAATGGTTGGTGTTAAGAATGTTGCCACCAAAGTGACAGGAGCCAGATCCTTGACTTTCTGAAGAGGCTGCATGTTCTTGGGATTGCCCACTTCTGCATAGTCTGTCAGGTGGCTGCACTGGTCTATTGATGCTGTCATTCATTACCATGAGCTTAGTAACGTAAGCACAATTTTATTCTCTTCCAGTTCCAGAGGGCAGACATCTAAAATCAGCCTCATGGGGCTAAAGTCCAAGTGCTGGCAAGGCTCTATCTGTGGGCCCTGAGGGAAAATTCCATTTCATGCCTCATTCAACTTCTAGTGGTCACCTGTGGTTCATACCTGTGACCCTTGCTCAATCTTCAAAGTACATACTCCAGTCTCTGCCTCCATCTTCCCACCTTCTCTCTGACTCTTGTACCTCAGCCATCTTTGAGGACCCTTAGGAGTATAGCAGACCGTATCAGGATACATAAGGGACCTCGGGATAATCCAGGATAACCTGTCTCCATCTCAAGATTCTTAATTTCATCACATATGCAAAGTCCCTTTTACCTTGTAAGGCAATGTAGTCACAGGTTCAGGGACTAGGATGAAGACATTCCGGAGGGCCATTATTTAGCATACCGCAGTTGGGAAAACAAACCCTGGACTTGTGTAAAGTAGCGTTGTGATTATCTATTACTCACAGCTGAAGGCAATCCAAGCTAATACTAGCACCACTGGGTCCCAGACACTGTGCTTGCTGTTCGAGACACTTCAGCCCGCTGAGAAATATCCCCAGACAGGAGTTGGTCCGGCTTGTGTTTGCAACTATTTATCTGCTTCCTTGAGGGCCTTGGAGGTCCAAGAACTCTGGAGGGCAGGAAATGTGTAACTCACTCTTCAATCATCCCTCAACTGAGCCTAACACATTGTGATGCCAAAAAAAAAAAAAACTTGAACAAATGGTCTCAGCAACTCAGCATCATGACTGGGCCACCAAGTCCTACATACAGGCGCCTGAGCTCATGTTAGGCTTCGACCAATAGGAAAATGTTGACTAAGTAATGCTGGGTCCCTGCAGCTCCCCTCAGGAAGCCTATCAGATGCTGGATAAAAACAAAAGGCACCAGAAAGTGATGGGGATGAAAGGCTGGAACAAATAAGTTTAGAAAGCCCACACATTCCTGCCTCTTTAAGTTTGAAAACCCTGAAATGTCCCCTAATGAAATAACCTGCTTCAGTTCAACACAGGCTCTCCAAACTCACCCGACCATGACATTCCTTTGTTCCTGGAGCACTCAGTAATCTTCTAGGGAACGAGAGACTTCAACAGAACACCATTTGGGGCACACTGTTCAATTCTTCTTAGTAGGGCAGGCCAGGGCCTGCAGGTGAGCTCAGCAGCAATCAAATTAAAAGTGTCCAAAAGTTGCTGGATGTGGGAACCTCCACTGTTAGGGACTTCGGGGTGGAACTGGATCGAAAACATTCTCCACCTTTCCCAAAGACTTCTTCCAAAGGGCCCAGGTACAGAGTCAGTGAAGGCAGAGCACTTGTCAACACACTTGTCAATGGGACCACCCAAAGGCTTCTTTCTTGAGGACCCCAAGAAACTCCATTTGGGCCCTAAGTGCAAATCACTGACCATTTTCCATCATTCCAGCCCAGCAACAGCCAGACAGTTAGGATCTGATCTTCTTCCAGGCAATCAGCCTAGAAAGGGGCTTTCTCCACTCAGTCACTGGAACCCATGGACCCTCTGCATTGACAATCACTGCTCCAACTTCACTGAGCAGCCAGCATGGACCCCCAGGCTCAGGAAAGTCCCCCATCTCTCCTTCACCCCCATACCAAACCTCTTCTATTCTTCTGTCCAAGGACTCTGTCCTTATTTTGGGTGTCATGCTCATGAATATCCAAGGAGCATGATGTTGGGGCTCCTCAGTTCTGTGTTTTTCAGGGTGATATCAGCAGAGCCCTGTGAGTTCACCAGGGAAGCATTTTTGAGGACACAGAGTAGCTGATGTGGGGTTCACGTTTTCCTTTCTCATTGTCCTCACTTGAAAGAATTCACTTATATTCCTAACCAAATGTGTATATATATATATATATTATGTTTGAACCACATTCCCTAGGTCTCCATATTACACATGGGAAAACTTAGGACCAGACAAGGAACAGAAGTGCTCAAGGTTACACAGCAAACTAAAGGCACATTTGGAAGCAGAAACCAGGTTCCTGAGCCTTAAGCAAGCATTGGTTTATCCCGCAGGCAATTCCTAGGATGGGTGGGTGGTACTTGCTTAGAATAGAGCATTTGATGCAAAATCATTATGAGACTTTTTTTTTTTAATCAAATTCTAAGGAGTTACTAGAAACTATGGTAGAAAACAGACTTCAAAAGCTTCATTTACAATTTATTTAGAGAATAAATTGAGACTACTCTAGGGAGGATACTTCTTAAAGGGAAGATTCCACCCAGGGATTCCATTTGGTAAGCTAACTGCTCCCGCATTCTTCTATTTTAAAGTTTGCATAGACTATAAAAAGGATTTGCATATAACGGTCTCCTCTCCTCCTCCACCATCCCAAACCTATCCACTTTCTCTTCTTGCCAGTTTACTGGCCCTGTTCCAGCAACATCACTCTAGCAGAGCAAAGAAAGAAAATTCTTACTCTTAAGCAGTTTTAGGGCAGCTATGTACATAAATGCTTCAATAATTAAGCCCCACCCACCTGCCCTACCTATTTCTCCCTTTATCTTACCCACCATCCCCAACTGAGGACAAACCAACAAACTGGACATTGTTGACTTTTCAGAAGTTCTGTTAAAGAGCAAAGAGCATGCCCTGGTGGAGTGACAGTTAGGTCAATCACCTCTGAAGGAGCGCAGGCCACATACACCTGGGTTCGAGCCCTAGGTCTAGGGGAAGAAACCCAGTGTCAACAACTAAATAAAAGTAAAATAAAATACTTCTTTCTCCTCTTTCTTCCCATCTGCCAGTCAACTCATCTTCATTCCTGCCTGTGCCTTTCCTTAAAAAAGGAGAGAGGGAGAGACAGTAAGAGGGAGAGAGAAAGAGAGAAACAAAGAGAGAGAGAGAAACAGAGAGAGAGAGAGAGAGAGAGAGAGAGAGAGAGAGAGAGAGAGAGAGAGAGAAATAAGCATCAATAGAACATTTAAATTACAGAAATTCTCAGTTGCCACCTTGAGGATTTATGTCAGAAAAAGGCTGCATGAAATTTAAATAGTTGACAAGACCCACCCATTAAGTTCAATGGAACAAGGACTTCTGTTGCTTCCCTTGAGATCCCTCTCATTTAGGGTACAAATTGGCCACAAATTTTCAGGGACGCATGTTCTGTGAGACTAGAAGGATGCCCACGAGACACAATGACGCTCTGAAGTCCAGACGGTTAAGGTCACACAGCAAGAAAGCTGTAGAGCGTGAATTCAGATGCAGGTTTTAGATGCCATTGTTCCATGTTTCCTTACTGGGGCCCCAGCCTTGGTGACAGGTAACAGTAACACACACGCCGCCATGCACTGATCTCTTGCTGTGTGTGCCCCACTACACAAAACTGCTACAAGAAATACTGAACTAAAACAACTCCAGCAAGGAAGGGAAATAGCTGTTGGATTTTGAGCTTACCTCTGTTCTCCAGTGGAGAGAGGAAAAAAAACAAGAAATTGTCCATCTATGGAACTTACAACTGAGTGGGACAAGACCTGTGAACCTAGATAACCAATTAGGTGGCCACCTTTGCAATCAAACCTTTTGCATTTGGGGGGCTGGGGTGGGGGTCAGGGGCCGAACTTATTAACTCTTTTGTCTCTCAGCATGATGACCTCCTGTGCCCTTACCAGGTCTCCGTAATAAATGGCAATTTTACTTTGGTATCATCGATCTGAATATGGGATGTGGACTGAATCCTAGATGCTGCCTCTGGCCATCCGATATGCAAGATGATTTAGGAGGGTTCTAGACATGGCCTCTGTCCTACTGAACACATAAGTGGCTTGTCCAGCCATATTGTCACCATATATAAACCCAACAGATCTACCCAAATAGTTAATCTAAATCTCATGGCCACCAAAACCCAGAGTTTCAGTATGCACTAGAGATTCCTCTGGAGTTGTTTTAATTTATGACTATTTCAGAAGGGCCAGTTTTCCAGTTTCAGTCCATGATCTCAGCGACAGGCACGAAGCCTTTTATAGTTCAACCGGTTGGTTTTGAGAATCAAAGATCCAAAGATTGAAGTGTCACCTGTGTTTTGTAGGCAGGTATCTACTTAATCACGGCTCCACAGCCCGAGGAGAGAAGCAAAGCCGATGCATGTGTTCCAGAGGAATTTGGTTTCCCCGTTAGCAATAAATATCATAAATTTCCAAACTGGGCATGTTTAGTCATTTGACATATCACTCTGCAGATCTGAGAACAAGACAAAGGGTGGTTGTATGCCAGAGCAGAATGGGAGGGAGGCCTAGAACACCCAAAGTTTTCTCATCTAAAAATATTCCTCCACGCCATGCCTATTTTGCTACCTGAATACCCAAGAGACCGACCACCATTAATGTCCAGGCCCTTTCCCGGGATTTGAACAATCCTAGCATGCCCACCATGAAAAAGATTCTTTCTCGGACTCAGGACCAGGGAGAACCAGCTGGAGGGCAAAGGAGTTTAAATAGAGGCTGAGGCCTAGCTAAGCACAAGTACAGGAGTAACTCAGAGGGATCGGAACAGAAGCATCTGTGAGTTCAGTGTGTCTCTAGTTCCACTCCTACACGAGAAATTGCTGGAATGCTCTCCGCCTATACAGTCCCTCAACCACTTTTGGAGTCACTTCAGGTCTATCCATGAACATGTCTTCATTCCCTCTTGGCTTCTCCTCCACGGAGAGCGTTTGCTGCCCAGACCTACTGCAAAGTTGCCCTTAGATAGTAACAGCGGTGCTACCACAACTAACCTTGATCTCCCAGCATTGCCAGAGCCCTTGAAAAGACTCCTTCTACTTTCTTCTTAGCCTCTGTTTCCTCAGAACACAATCCAGTTGCACGCAGCGCTGTTTCCACAAGAAGTGGTGCATACATGCTGCATCAGCCCCACCCAACAATCTGTGATGGCTCTGTCTGTGCCCCCTGAAACAAACACTCCCTCTTCATTATCAAATTGTTCTATTACTTCTTCTGTTTATGTGGCTCTATGCATTTTAGGATATTTAATTTGTACCTCCGACAGTGTATTTCACACCTCACCCACCACTAGGGTTCTATGGCCCATCACTGCCATCTTGTTCCCTCCTTCCTTCCTTCCCCCTCCCCCTCCCTTGGTAGCCGCAGTCTTGCATCCTATGAATTTTGTTGGGATTTTAGTGGTCCAGTTCATAGCAAAAGGCATAATTTCATCTTTTTTGACAGTTACATAGAATTCCATTGAGTGTATAGACAAAAATTTCTTTATCCAGTCATCGGTTGATGGACATTTAGGTTGTGTCCATGTCTTGGCTACTGTGAATTATGCTATTATGACTTGAGGTTCACGTATATTTTCTGGTTAGTGTTTTTGCATTCTTTACTTATATGTCTAGGAGCGGGATTACTGGTAGATGCACCTTTTTTTTTTTTTTTTTTTAGAAGAATCATCATACTGTAAAAAATTAACATTACATTCACTTCTTAAGAATTCTGACCCAGTTTTCTAGTTCCCAGTATAACCCACTCCTCTGTCCTTCTATACTCATCTGATTAATGCTCTCATTATCTAACGTAATCACTAAAGCAACCAAATGTAGTAAATTGTTCCTATGTAAATCATTCCTTATATCCCTGATGTTTCTCCAAGACACAGTAACTGGGAACAAAATGGAGCCAAGTTAATAGGAATAAATTTTATCTCTTTAATTATAGCACTTTCCCTGTTGCAAGATTTCAAGTATTCCACTTCCAACAAGCATTCTCTTCCAGTTGCCAGAAACTTACTCCCCTTAAGCCCAATGTATAAAGGAAAAGCTTTATTGCATAGAATACTATTAAGAACAATAAATTATCACTTCTATCTCCAATGATATCTTTAACTCCTCTTTCCTGTATCCACCCAAGTTATCCATGGCCATGATGTTCATCAGAGTTGTTATTATTTCACAAAACTAAAGTCAAGTTCATGCAATATTGAGGAATGCCAGGCTCCCTTCCACCCCTGTCCCTCTCTCACTTTTCCTTCCCCCCGCCCCCACCCCGCCACCCCACCGCCATTTGCCCCTGTGCTAACTTCTTTACACAATAGGCTTCCTTCTTGTAATGGTAAAATTGGTCAATATGCCTGTCGGCTAAGGATTTACAACTATGCATAGAAGGAAGAAGAATATAAATTTTTTTCACCCAATAGCTGCAGAGTAAAAGTCCTGGCAAGACTTCTGATTGCCCCAGTTTATGTAAAATACTTTCCTGAACCAATCACTGCCACCAGAGGAATATAAACTTGAGTTGACCGAGCTGAAGTCATATACCCACCCCTGTGTGGGCAAGTATTGGTTACAACTGAACTAAATGAAAGAGAGTCCCCAAAGGAAAAAAAGATTCTGTCACCAAAATAAGGGGGAGAAGAATGCCAGGAAAGCTAAAGAAACAGAAACCCAAAAGGATTCCATTCTGAGATCTAATATCACTCATAGCTCCTTTGGATTTTCTCTGGAACTGGAGAAAAACCACATCTACAGCCATAGGGGTGAGGCCATCGTAGAACATGCTGTGAAGACCTGGGACCTGAAAGGTCAGGAGATATAAAATAGGGACAGTTATTGATTCCACCTCAAATGTTCTCTCCATATGAATGTGTGATTCTTCTGCATAAGGAGGTAGTTCTAAGTCAGTGTTCTTAACCCAGGGAAGCTGCTTATAAGACCTCAATCTTTCATTTGCAAAATTTGGATTTTATATCCATATCATAAAAATACCAGGTGTTTAGCTTAATCCACCTGGGCCCCTCTGACATTTCATTATTACCTTAGGTTCTAACTTTGACATGAAGTATCAGAACCTATTTTCATACTGCTCTTCTTAAATATGCCCAGAGATGAACATTTTAGCAGCTAAAAAGCAACTCCTGGCAGCCATGAACAATTAAGACAATACAGAGTTGAGATGTAGCAGAGTTCTGACTGCTGATCACTAGGCCCTGATTGCAGACAGGTCTAGAGTCAGTGTCTTCCTCTGGACAGTTCCATTGAAGAAATGATCTAATTCCCCTTTCTGCATAAGCCATATTGGGTTGGATTTCTATCACTTACAACCAAAATAATCCTAAATGAAAGATACAGGGTGTGGCTTTCCTTTCTCACTATCTTGAGAAATGTGATGATACATTTGTTGTTCCATGAGAGCACTCAACTGACAAGAAATGTCTGTCCTTGGTAGGAGTCCCAAGTTGGGACAGGAAAAATTGGCACTTATGCCACATACTTGAGGAAATAAACAAGCCCAAATCTGTGGGGCCACAGATATACTGTCATTAAAGCCATGGATTATTGACAATTGATCAGACACCAATCTTCATTCCCCAAAGAGAAAATGGATTTAGAAACACAGCCAACTTCCATTGCTCAGAAAGGTATAGTTGGCCAATTATGTTTTTTCCCAGGATATCAGGGAAGCCAGTATAGCACGATTCCATTACATTTGCAAAAAGTAGCAGGTCCTGTGAATATTAATGTGCTGATCAACTTTCAGAGAATCAACCAAGTTTCAGGCCAAAATAAGGAGACTTATGTGGGCTTCCATGAGTCAGTTAACTTTCTGGTTAGTATCTACTTTCACTTGAAGGATTAATTCCCTCACTACAAAGGTGAGTACTGGCAATACACAGGAATATATTCACCCTATGAAGAGCTTTGTATTACACTAAATACCTGGAGTTTTCAGGATACTGTGAAACCAAATCCCTCAAATGAACAGTTGAGGTCTTATATGCAGCATATGAGATAAAACACTTCAAAGACATTTCTTGAAGATCTGAAGGCCTTGAACCTATACACCTTTGGGTTTGGGGTTTGACTCACCTTTGGGGTTTGAAGAATCTGAACCAAATTTGTACCTGAGTTTCTTCACCAAGCTCTCTTGTACTTAATGCAGCTCCGAAAGCAACCTTGGATCCCCTGATTTCTATTTTAGATTTTTCCTTCTCTTTTAGAGGTCCTAATGTTAAAAATATTCATTCTTGTTAAATGTGTGATACCACATCACGCCCAACACAGCTGTTCTAGTTACCATCCACCATCATCCAATCAAATCCTTCTACCCATTCCTCCCATCCATCCCCCTGCCCCTCTAGTACCACCATTCTGTTGTCAGAATCTATTTATTCTTTTGTTTTGTTTCTTCATATTTTCCATATGACTGAAATCAGACAGAATTTGTCTTTCTCTTTCTAACTTATTTCACTTAGCAGAATCCTCTCAAGTTCCATTCATATTATTTCAAATGGCATGATTTCATCTTTTTCTATATATATGGTTGAGAGTAGTGTTCTATTGTGTCTATATGCCACATCTTCTTCAGCCATTCATCAGGTACTTAGGTTGTTTCCATATGCTGGCTATTGTGAATAGTGTATAGAAAATATGAAGGTACATGTAGCTTTTCACACTTGTGTTTTCACGTTTTTCAAATAGATACCTCAAAGTGGAATTGCTGTATCAAATGATAGTTCTATTTTAAATTTCTTAGGAAACTTCTAGAATGTTTTCCAAAGTGGCTGCTTCAATACACAAGTATAATAAACCAATGTTACTTCAATTTAAATGCATATAGATTTCAGCTTTCAGGTCTTTGGATATTCTTAGAAAATCACATTCCAGCAATCAAAAGAAATTCATTAGTTCACGTGGCCCTGTCAGGCTCATCTGATCTGGCACATGTTTGGAGATCAGGACTTGATTTCTTTCTGTCCACTGTTGTAGCTGAGTATTAGTTCATTTTCTTTGGTGATGGCTGCCCTCAAGCAGTCTTCTCTCACTGTGTTCAGATGACTGATATCTCTCAGACCTGCATCGTTCCTTACTCATACCCAACAGAAACGGACTCTGTGTCTCAGCTTTTCTAAAAAAAAAAAAAGCCCTACGGTTCCTTCTGTTTGGACTGACTTAGATCACAGACCCATTTCTGTACCAATCATGATGGTAAGAAAGAGAGCAACATGCTAATCAGTCCAAGCAAGTCTGTTCTTGGGGCTAGGAAGAATGTCAGTCTCATCCAGATCATGGGACTAAGAAACTTAGGGTATAGCAGTCAAGGGGAGTGGGAGATGGTGGGTAGCAATCCCTAAGTCCTATGACAGCCCATGTTTTACACACGAAGCAACGTAAAACCAGAGAGGTGCTATCACTCATGCACAATCACACAGTGAGCTAAGTAGGGGAAAGAAAACGACTGGACCTCAAACCCACGGCCCTAAAGACACTTGCTCCTTCCACACTGCGTTAAACCTTCTCCCAACCGAAGCAGTTCAGAGGTCATCCTGCTTTTTGATACTTCTAAGGTTTCTGGGAGAAAAGACAGAACCATTCTATGGGTTTGTGGGGAAAAGTAAATTACTTGCAGCGACACTCCATTCCTTAGGAGCAGGCTCAGCAACTTTCAACAACAGTGAAAAAAAAAACTAAAAACAAAAACCGGTTCCAAGAATCCAACGCATAGACCATCTTGGTCATCTTGGCCGCCAGGAGAACACAGGATGCTGGGCAAGAGGAACAAAGGAGAAAGTCCCACTTGGACCCTGGGGCTGCCTCCAGATCTGAGGGAGGAGGCTGGGGGCCAGGACTGCCTTTCCTCTGTTCCCAGTCATCTGCTGGGTCATTTGCATTTCATTGTGGTCCTGGATGATTTAAAGAGCCCAGTGAAAGCCCTTGGATGTGGTTAGAACATTCATGCTCCAGTGATAAATAATGTGACCAATGTGTATGGCCCAGAGTCATTGCATTATCAAAGAGCTGGGGAACAGTTTCCTTGGAAACTGGGAAAATGGTGAGGAATCTTTTTTTTTTTTTTTTCTTGCTTCTGCTTATTGCAGTTATTTATTTTGTAATCCATTTGATGAATTGATTTCCTGTCCCCTTCCAAACATTGAATACCATCCTAGAAACTAAGGCTCTTTCTGTCTTTGGAATCAGATCTTTTCAATCCCGCTCTTCCATGAGAACTTTGATCAGAAGAGTTGAAAGCAAAGCATGAAGGACACCAGGCCCCTTTCCCATCCTTTCCTTGTGCCACTGCTCCAGACTCTCATTTTTCCCAAAAGAAGCCTCCTGGTTGACTTCCAAGGCTGTTCTGTAGCCAGAAGAGATAATACTGGTGGGGAGTAGTGAAGGAAGGGAAGAAGATGAGTGTAAGGAGTGGGCTCTCTGGACAGAGAGGGACATGGGACAGATGGCCTACTGTCTGGGCCTACTTGTCACTGCGAGGCAGGTCCTGGCAGGGAGGACTTGAGCCTTCATTTGGCAGGAGCAGTGACAGACAGTAAGAACACAGAAGTCTAGACTTGTCTCTGTTGGCAGAGTACTCAGGTTTGGACAGGTCAGCAAGGAACAATTACTGGTTATCTCTGGATCCGTCTCTTAGTCTTGCCTCCATGTTTGCTATGGTGGCTAAGAGTTTGGGTTTGGGGAATCAAGGTTCATATTCCAGCTTGGCCATGTTTTAACTGTGTTCAGTTGCCTAAGTCTTTTCACTCAAGTCTCCATCTTCTCATCTCAGCCCTTACATGAGAAGGCTTCTGTCCTTTTCTACTGCAATTAGAGCAAAACAACACTGTGGGAGAGGGTGAACTGAGCCAGCAAGTACTCAGGATGAAGACGGGGAGCCAGGACTGAGCACTTTACCGTTCCCCTGTGTAGGCCTGAAGCTTTCCCAGTCACAATCAGGGAAGGGGTGGTGATGAAAGATTGGGAGGAAGCCATTTGTCAATGGCAAAGTAATACTATGAGGTACTCTCACAGATGGGATGAGGTCAGAGACAGCCTGCAGCAATCTGAGCAGCTTTCAAGGGCCTCATCTGAGTTTTCACCAACCCTTCTCCATCACTCTGAGTCACCTGAAAATGAGCTGAACTAGATTCAGTGTTCTGAGATGCCCACTCAGCAATATCAGGGCAATAGACCACCAGCTCCCCAGTTACTAGTTGGAATGTGAAACACAAGTGGAGGTAGCAGACTCCTTTATAGAACCAAGGTCTATGTCCTTGTCTTTCTCCAACCTCCTTAGAGTTAGAGATGTTTCGTGGTCAGAGAGAAGGTTCGTAGAATCCAGGATACAAGGTCAATAACCATCCTTACCTCTTATAGTTGTTAGGCTCCAATAAGAGGAGGGATGTGTAGGGTACTTAGCACAATGCAAGGCATAGAGTGCACCCTCAAGACGTGGTAACCATCATGAGCATTTCAAGAGCTTTCTGTTTGCCTCACTAGGCTTTTAAGTTCCCTTGGAACTTTCTCTTTAAAGGTGGAAATATTATAAGGCAACTCAGATTTCAAATATTTCCCTCCCTCATTTTGTGCCTTGGCTTTTTGAGAACCGAGGATTATGATGTTTTCGTTACCTCTGTCCCATCATCAAGAACTTGGCTTTTTGGAATCATAAGAGCCCTGTGTGCCAGGACAACCAATTAGGCATCAATGGATGGAGGGGCCTGCAACTCAAGAGCTCATTTTTTCCATTTGTCTCTCAAGAGCAGTATAGTCTCTTTTTAGAGACACAGGGGCTCCCTCTCTGTTAGACCCTCCATCCATCAGAATGATTTTCAGACCTCTCTTGAGGAGTTACCTTAGCCACTTTGCTGGTTCAATACTGTCTAAACCACATCCTGGTTTCTTTCTGCCATTTGTCACACACCTGGTCCTTTTGTATCCTTCCACTGAGCTGTCATCGTGTGGTTTTTGGCAATTGCCAACTGCTTTTTCATATTAGCCCAAGAAAAACATCATTAGGAAGGGTGAGCCCATGGCCAAATCCATTGCTTAATGGTCTGCAAAGCCAAACAGAAATAAATTGGAGGTATCTGAGCCCAAGGCCTCTCTGTTAGCAAGGAAAGTGAAACTTGACCCTTTACCACGAAAAGATGGTAGAGTTGCATTGCTGCATTGAAGAAAGTTTTCCCTAAATACATTTCAATCATGGATTGAAATGTGCTGTTTCTTCTCAAGTCTTCTTGCATAGGTAGAAGGGAAGACCATTTTCTCTACAAGGGAAAGCAATATAATTCTGTTTTCATTAAAATTCCCATTCTTGATAGAATAGCTTCTTGGGTAACTGGCTCTGTTTCTTCTTCTAGGAGTTGTAAGCTAATGGAGAAGGTGATTCAGTGTTGCCTTAGCACTGCTATCTGTCTCACCCTATCACACCACTTCTAACTGTTCAACATTTACCCATACTCTTATTATCACTATACTCCTAATTCCACCACACACTTCCACCTCTGTCCTTCTCCAACACTGACCTTCATTACATAGAATCAAAGCAGCCATCCAAGAAAAATTTGAGAATGCCCTCACAGAATCCCGACATAAAAAACCAAATATTTTATGTGCACCTAAAAATGTTCCATCATTAAACCCCATTTATTTTCACAGCCTCTTTATAAGAGGAGCATTATAATTATATCTCCATTTTACACACGAGGAAGTGGAAGCTCAGATGACTTCCATAACAGCCCAAGGTCACACAACTAATATTGGTGATTTAAAAACTGGGGAATGATCAGTTTCTCCAACTTGACAGCATTCCTAAAGGAGGGAGGAGATGGAGTCCACCAAACTGGCAGTCAGAGAGGAGCAGAGGGTCTCTTGTCCAATCAGACAAAAGTCAGATCAGAGCAACTAAGGACCAGAGTCTGCAGCCGTGAAAGGCAGCAGGGACAGTCACTGAAAGCAGGAGTATAGGCCCTAGTCTTCTCCCAAATCCCCATGTCTACAGCCCATTCAGTCCGGAAGACCCAGACCCAGTTGAGACCTAGACCAAGATGCTCTCACAAACTTAGAGGCCTCCTGAACCTTCAGGAGGTATAATCTGTTGAGTGAACTTCAACACATTCCTACCTTAAATTGAGCTTCATGCCCATAGCCTAGGACTAAGGTGTTTGGATGCTTTCCCTAGGATAAGTCTGTATCATGAAATCAAGACTGGGATGCCCAGTCTCCACAGTGAGTTACAGCTCTCACAGTCTCACCACCCCGGTGGGTTCTCTCTACGTATAGCTGCATGATTCAACTCTCTGGTAGCCTTAAGCACCCTTTCCCCACAACCACAGCTGACATGGAGAAATCACTAGTCAATCCCGAGAAAACAAGTCCTGCTGGGGTTTAGCATCTTCCTCCTGATGGGGGAACCTCTTTACTCTAAAGGACACTACATATTACCATGGAAGCTTTGTAGAGCACAATTCTAGGGGAGCCATTCATTCTTCCATGATGTAAACAGTGCCCCTTGGAGATGGACCAGGTGGTGTCCCTGTCATCTTGTCAGCTTCTGCAAAGCTTACTCCTATTCATCATTCATGACTCAGCTGTATTCTCTCCTTCTGAACTCTTCTCTTGCTTTCCTTCTAAATAATAATAATAATAATAATAATAATAATAATAATAATAATAATAATATCTAGCATTTACTATGGACTGGTACCTGCCAACCATTGCACTAAGCCCTTTACATGTGTTATGGCATAGTTATTATTATCTCCATTTTATAAATGACTAAACTGAGGCTTCAGAAGCTTAAGCTACTTGCCCAAAGTCCCAGAACTAGCAAATAACCAAGTCAGGATTCACAGGAAGATAGGCTGACGCTAGCCCAAGTCTTCCCCTTCCTGCCACACAAGTCACGGCCTCTCTTGTACCTCACAATACTTGGAGTCAACCTCTCAGAGCTTTTTTAATATTTCAATGCACCCACAGGTTTATGGTTTAAGTATTCCACTAGATTATGAGTTCCTTGAGAGGAGGGCTCCTGACTTATTCATCCTTATATGCCCTGAGTGTCTAGTAAAGAGTTGGAATGCAATAAATTCTTTGTTTAAAGTATGCATGCAGATGTGACTGATGACCCCTTGCCATGCTTGTACCTGAACAAAAAATCACAGGGTCTGATAAAAATGAGTTCAGGAAGTGACTGAGGGCAAGGATAGGTAGAAAACAGAGCTCTTGACCCCATTTTGGTCCAGTTCATTACTTCATGGAGCCAGGAAGTGTTGAGGGCTAGCTTTGAAGCCAATAGTAGACCCAAAGCAACACTTACTGAACCAGCATCACCCGCTTGTTTGATCCTGAAACCAGCATTATGAAAGCTGAGCATGAGTGTTGCAAAGTGGTGATTACTCTCTCAGGATGAAGGGAGCCTCATAGCTGTGCTAATACAAGCCATCATTTTGCAAGTTCAGCAGCCTCGACTCACAGGACTTAAATTTATTCTGACCCAGCAATTTTACATCCTTATCAGCAATAAAACCCTCTTAATCAAAAGCCCAATAGACAACTCAGTTACAAGATGAACAGTTGTGTTTGGAATGGGAGCTGAGAGCATGGCAGACCATAGCTCAGCCTTCCCTTTGCCTCCATGGCTGTGACTGAGGCACCTCTATAGAGCCTGAGGACCTCACTGAACACTGAATGGGCTATAGACATGGGGATTTGGGAGAAGACTAGGGCCTATACTCCAGTCAGTCCAGTTGCAGATGAAGAAAGAAAGGGCCAGAGAAGAAGAGCCTCACCCAGTGTCAGAAAGCACATGTGCTCCTTTCTCTTCTAGCACACCCTCTTTTACCAAGCTGGTCCAACAAAGTCATCTTTGAATGGCTGGCCCTGCCACCATCTTCAGTGTGGAAGGAGGTTCTCTGATGCACCTACACTTTATCCTGTGTCTTTGGGAACATATTTCTGAAATATCCGAATGCTGAATTCACATTGTCCCCCAACATTAGTTTGTATTACTTTCCTCAGCCTGCCATAATAATCACCACAAATTAAGTATCTTAGAACAACATGTTTTCTCTCCCAGCTCAGGAAACAAACATGTATGTTAAGATGCCTGCAGGGCTGTTTTTTTCTGGAGGCTCCTGTTTTTCCTGTCTATAAGGGCTTCGGGAATATGAATCATTCTATTGCCATAAGAACACACGTTTAAGCATCAGAAAGACCTAAGTTTTTGTCTTGCTCTGCCACTTAAGAAAGATATAACCTAATGCAATTGACACTGAGCTAATAATACTACCATTTAATGGGATTATTATAAAATCAAATAATAAACTCACAGAAGGCACTTACCACACTGATGGTACAGCATGTAAACTCAAAAGAAACTATTATTACTATTATTATTCATAATATCATAAGGAAGATAGATTCACTCACACCCTTCCCCTAAAAACAACACTCTGCATGCAATAGTTGAAGCTCTCTCTTGTTGAAGGTCATGTTATCTCTTGTTTCCAATCACACTTGCTCGACCCATCTTAGGGCTGAACAGATGAGAATAAACCACCAACACTTCCTGAGAGCTCAGTGCATGTCAGGTTGCAATAACTCAACCAATGTCCCCATCAAGCAGGCACTATTACAATCGTCTCCACTTCACGGAAATGACACTGAGGCTCACAATCATTCTGCATCGCCCACAATCACAAATGTACCAATGGTGGAACTAGGAGTGGAACTAGGATTCTTACTTAAGAATCTACAGGCTTAACCTTGCTGATGGAAGCTGGCCAGCATCGCTCTGCGTCGATCCACATCTAGGGACTTCAGAGAAGTCAACAGAAAATTTTAATTAACAGTTCAGTCTGATAGAATCGACCTGATTCAGAGTTGATTGATCTTTTTAACTTAGGCTTAGAAAGTATACATGAGTTGCCTAAAGTTCTATAGCTCATCTGTGAGAGGCTGACTATATGTTCTATTTTAAATGGGGCAATACTTTTTTTTTCATGTTTCCCTACTGACATTATTAGACATTAATATCAATGTAAATTTTATCCTGGTTTTTAATCAACCCCGTCCTTCTTTAATCTGGAGCAAAAGAGGCAGGTGAGTTGCCCCAGGCCCAATAGCAGCTGACCCTTTCACCCCATGTTAAAAACAGCCCTCGCTGGTGCTGACTGTGGTGGGCTGTGGCTGCTACTGCTGTTCCTGCCCGCTGTGAGGAAACAGGAGCTATGGGAAGAGGATTCCCCCCAACCCCCAGCCCATGTGTGTCTGTTTCTTCAAAGGGAACAGAATACTGCGTGTGGTCAAGCAGCAGGTAAGTACTATAGGGGTTCTCTCTCGCTGGCACTGTGGGGATTACTGGGCATTTCTGACACTGGATGGTTAAAGCTGCATGTGTTTTATGCAGGACATTTAGAGCGGGTTGGTAGGGGCACCAAATTTTTCACCTAAGCTACCAAAATTCCTTCCACCTGCCCTGGCTATTTGTATGAATTCCTGTCGGACCACACATCACTACTGTGGGATTGCCAACCAGCACTGAATAGCACTTACTTGTTGTTGGCCTGCTCTGCTCCTGTTCAAATTGCTCCGCCTCCTCCCTTCCCCTTAGTTGCCAGCACATAACCCCCATTCCATTTTTGCCATCTCAGTGTTCCATTTTTGTTTCAAACAAATACAGTCAGCCTAGTCTATGACTGATCCACAGACAGGCATCTGTGTCCAGATCGCCTTGCGAATTCGCAAGAAGACCAGCTTGCAGAAAGTTCCTCCTGCTTCCCATGGCTCTGCTTCCTAACTGATGGTAGCCTTCGAATCCAGGCCCAAGGTTATTCTTCAGGCCTATTCCAAGAATTCCGCTGTCTCATGGTCTATGAACTCTGTCACAGGGATATGAACTGAGGACCTATTCTTATTCCTGGGAGAGTGGATGGACAAAAGTTCTGTCTCAGGACACTAGGATGGAGATCCATGGGCCACGAAGGAGAACAGAGACAAATCCCAGCCCCCAGAGGATGATTCAGGGCAATCCAGATTCATCCCAGCCAAGGAAGAGCTGAGATGGGTGCATTCCACTCTGAGTTGGGAGATGATGGTCAGTAGTTCACTGGACTTACTTAAAGTTTCCTTAGACTGGAGTGTGAACAAGAAGCAGGTCACTTTCTTGGAATCTATTGATGGGGCTGTATCGCTGTGACCAGGCTTGGGAGAACAAAGACCTCTTTCCATTTGGCAACAGATGTTGTTTAACCTCAGCAGCAGTGCCATTTAGACTAATGTCTAAAGTATTAATAGCCAACACTAACAGTTGCAGAAAAGCATTAATTCTACTCAGAGAAATAAGATCCATCCCAGCCCATTCCAGGACACTGCCAGGGGCAGAAGGAAGAATTAAAGGGCTTGGGACACTAGTGATTCTCACAAATGGAGGTTCTAAATCACAGACTGCTTTTTGTCTTAGACCCCTGGGGAAAGTTAACACATGGAACATTACCTCTTTGCTATCCACTCAATAATACCACAAAAAAAAAAAAAAAGTTCTATTATGACACTTAATTGATAGATGAGGAAGCCAGGACAAAAATCAAGGAGAAATCTTTTTTTTTCCTTGGTTTTCTGCCTGTGTACACAGGAGGAATGCCAGGCCTCTAGGAAGGACTGAGAAGGAACTTCTGCCTGTCTTTTCACCTTTTATTTCCTCCTCTCAAGATGATATATCTAATTAGGGAGACTGAGGAAAGTTCAGAGAATGTTTTCTTCACTGCCATCCGTGTTCTTGTCTTTATTTGGAATAGACTACCCCACCTCTGCTACCGTCCAGCCCCTCACCCACAGATTCTCTGCAAGTCCATCTGGTAAACCAACTACTACCACAGGAGAAACCAAAGTGTCTTTGCCTTGTTTGAACTCCAGGGGAAGATTCACCCACAAATGAATCCAGATGTCTAGACTTAGGAAAACTGATTTTGTCTACTACAGGTCCCATCAAGCTTTACTAGCAATAAAACTGATAAGTAGTAATACCTGCTATGCAAATGGCTCCAGATCCATTTGGAGAAACAAAGTGTTGGCACTTCACAAACACCAAGTGTATTCCCCAAACCATTACCTGCTCAAACGCAAACAGCTAGGAAGTAGATCGATACGAGATCGAAACCCAAAGTCTGAGCTTTTTAACAATTTCTCTACGTTGCCAAAGAGAAAGGTGAGTCAGGAGACATGTCACAAAGGCCCTTGTGGAACGTGATGAAGGTTTGGATTTTTGTCACAAAGTCTGTAGAGAACCACATAGTGTTTCAAATAAAAAGATGCTGCCATCTGCGATAACGTCTGGTTAAGATATTGTGTTAGAATTTTCTTCTCAAAGAAAAAAATGAGAAAACAATACTCTCACTGTCTTTGAAAGCTACTCAACCTGTGAGACTGAGGAATGCGAAGGCTGATTTTTGTTGTTGCTTGTTCTTAAAGGTGCGAGTAGGTCGTTTTTGCTTTGACTTCCTCATTCCTGAGGAGTCCGGCAGGGAGGTAGGCAACTCGTGTGCTCTCTCTTGGCCTGGAAAAGGAGTCCCTGGAGCCAGACTTCACTGGTACCTGCTGGGCTTCTGTCCTCTGAGGCTCTGTGGAGAGCCAAGCCGTAGCCCACAGCTCGATTCTCAGCATCTGCTTCTTCGCCATCATTCATAGTTCACGCTGCTCATCCTGTCAGCCTCAGAATCTACTAGCCGTTTGATAAAGTCACCCAGAAATAACTTTATATCAAGCTTTGGAGGTAGGTATAAGTTCCATCTCACAAATGAAGAAGTTGAGGTGGGGAAATTTTGACCAACCTATAACAAGTTTGAGCAAGGATGGGAAGAGCAAACATTTGAACCCAGGTCTGTTTGATAACAAACTTGAACCCTAAGACTATACCTAGCCACATGCGAAGCGCTCATCTTTGGTGTGAGGACTACCAGTAGAAATCTTTTGCACATGTTTCAGGTGTGGTTGGGTATGGAGAAAGCATTGATAGGACTAGGGTTAAATACCCAAGTGCAGAGGTCCATGAAGAAAAATCCCCTAATTCTCATTACAACTAACAGAATCTCCTAGTGATAAAGATAGCAAATGTTCTCAATGAGTTTCAAGTTTCAGTTCATGCCGAATATTGTGGAAACATCAATTTGGTATTCAGACATACCAGAGAAATGAATACAGAAACAGACACTTATCTTGGATCAGAGTGTACACAACACACATAAGGGCAAAGGGTTGCTGATTCAATGCAAGGAAACATTTATGGAATACCTATCACTGGACACAGGAATGAGTCAGACACAGCCATCGCCCTACAGGACCTATAGAATAGTGCAGGGACAGAATGTTTAGAACTAACGATGCTACCATGTCCAAGAGGGACACGTGCAATAAGAATAGGGTGTTCATCGAAGCAGAGAAACCTCAGTAATTATTCGTATACAGAAATAGGACTGCTTCCCAGAGGAGAGATAGAAGAATTTAACTGGGAAGGATGAAAAGAGTTGGAATGAAAAACAAAAAAGTCTATTCTGGAGGGGAGGATGTTTTGAAAAAAAAAAATAGAGAGACAAAGGGATCAAAATATAAAGTATATATGAGATCTGTAAAAATAAAAATGTATTTCTGGGATGTAGCAGACAGATGGAGAGTCTTCAAGGGAAATGGGCAGGGCCCAGATCATGAAGCCAAAATAATGAGCTGGAATGCAATCCTGTTGGTTATGCAGAACCACTGGAGAGTTTTAAAAGCAGTGAGAATAACCCTTTGGTGTGCATTTCTGTAAGGATGCAGTAATGCCTGGGAGGATGAACTGGAGGGTAGAGACAGGAGGTGGAGAAAAGAAAACACTTAGGAGGCTATTTAATAATCTAAGTTATTGATGAAAATGGCCTAAGTCCCAGCAATGCAAGAGGAATAGAGAAGAAGCATGACACAGGACAGATATATCTGGGGTGAATAGACTGTTGGTGACAAATTGACTGTGAAGGTAAGAGAGTCAAAAGAGAAGACCCTACAATCTCTTGTATTTGTGAAATGGTGACGAATAATGATGTCATGAATCAAAAGAGGAAACCAAGAGGAAGGTGGGGAGTGGAGAAGATAATGGTTCTGTGTGGGACATGCTGTATTTGAAGTATTGCAGAAAGGACACAAAATTGGAAAGCAGTTAGAAGTAGAGGCTGAATCTCTGAAGAGAGAGATAGAAATGTGTGAGTCATCAGTATTTGGTGGCAGCTAAAGTTCTGGGAGCAAAAAAAGTTCCAAAGTTCCCAGAGAATACAGAAATTGCTAGAAGCTCAAAGAAGGCAGAAGCCTGGGGGAAAGTTACATTTATAGTACAATCACAGGAGTAAAGGAAAGGAATTAAAGAAGAATAACTAAAAAGGTAGGAAAAGTAAGAGAAGGCAGTGTGATGGAAGTGACAAAAGTGCTCCAACACTCATGTCAAATGCCTCAGGAGACCAGATATTAATGCTCTACTGAGTCACTTAGAAATCATATTAAATGCAGATTTTCACTGAGTAGACCTAGGATAGGGCCTAAAATTCTGAATTTGTAACAAGCTTGATCCTGGTCCATGGAAGGTGCTTGAATTAGCAAAGGAGTGGAATGAAAACTGACACAAAGTGAGAGACTCTATCCATTAGAGGGCACTGGGGACTTGGAGGAGGGAGGGGGAGTACTAAAGTGGCAAAGGTCAAAGCCAGGTCACAGACTTGGTGAAGAGTGATTGGTAGACTGGGAGAAGCCAAGGCAAGGGTGGATCCCAGAGCTTCTGTAGGCTCAGAAGGGAAGGAGAGATGAGAGGCAATGGGCTGGAGAAGAGGCAAAGAGGGGAGGATTGGGGAATAGGAGATAGTTGAACCTGTTTGTCAGAAGGAGAGGGAGGCAGGTAGAGGAGGTCTAGATCATTTTAGAGAAAAGGAGAGGCCATGGAACTAAGCGGTTGATCTTTGTGTCCTCACGTCTTTAAAAGATCCTTCTTCTGTGACAAAAGGAAAGGAGGAAAGAATAGACCATTAAGCAGGTTGATTTTTGAAGATACAAGATAATGAATGTCACAACTAATGTTCTTTATATACTAAGAGAAATGAGAATTAAACTCATTGACTAGGGAAAAAAAAAGAGGTGAGTTGGTTTTAGAGGACAGGTAAGAATAGTAATGATTTGAAATATACCTTCTCCCCATAAAGAATGAGGAAACCATGATGGTGTTGATAAGGAAACACAAGAGAAGATAGTGATAATAAAAATAATTCAAGGACAATTCAAGGAGAATAACAATTCATAATCATCCATTATATAATTATCTATTACACATGTAATATTCAATCTATCATGCAAGAATCAGTTGGAGGACCCCAGAGTGCAGAGAATTTCTGAGTTGGAAAGAATCTCTTATCTGGAAATAGAATTGCCAAGGCCATAAAGTGAGTATTGAATAGGAAATGTAATGTGTCTACTTAACTCTAAAGCAATGTACAAACTCCATGGCCGCCTTCTCTGGGTTTAGACCTCCTGGAGCCTTAGTCTAAACTTTCTTTCTTTACACCTCATTTCATCAAACTCAGTTCAGGTCCCAGTCACACCAGTTTTGATCCATTCTGCTATTTTGTAAGTGGAAAACTCTTTCTTTGCAATCTTCCCTTTTGAGTGGCTCTATACATAATTGGGTATCTATGAGATGAAATGTTATAAGTGATGCCATCTTCTTCTGTATTTGGGTCAAGAAAGCAAGTCACTTTAGACGGGATTTTTATTATACTTATTGGTAATTGATCTATTACTTGAAGGAGCTCTCCTTGCAAAGGCTTTCTCCTTGGCCCTGGAGAAAAGATGAAAGAGAAGTATGTGTGGTTGTTGTTTTCTAAGCTTTGCCATATTTCTGCTTCTCTGGACACCGGGACTCTGAAGAAGGGGTTGCTCAGATTTCAGTAAGAGCCCAAGGTTCTACTGAGAAGGAAGAGCCTCAGACCTCCAGCCTCTTTCCATGAAATTTCAAGTCAGAAATATGCAGGCGCAGTCCTCACTATGGAATTTTGAAAAGAAAAAGTCATCAAGAACCTGGAAAGTCTCAAAATCTATTTAGAACATCACCATTTCTAATCTAAATATTTCTCACCTCTACCACCTCCACCACCCTGATTTGACCCCACATCTCTCTTCTAGAAGATTGTAATCACCTTTAACTGGGCTTTGGTGAACTCTAGACCCACGACTCTCTTTTCAATATTTCAGTAAGAATGATGTATTTAAACTTTTAAAACTAAAGACTGTTCTGGTCACGCCTCTACTCTCATCTCTCCAAACATCTTCCCTTCTCACTCAAAGAAAACGCTGGAGTTCTTAGAACAACCTACAAGGTCCTATGTGAGCTAACCATCTCCCCCTCACCGAACTAATTCTCTTACTTCATTCATGAGTCCCTCCCTGGATACTTTGCTGGAGCTGCACATTCTCCTCACTACTCTTCAGGCAGATCTGGCATGCTCCAGACTCAAGGCCTTGGCACTCTCTGTTCCATCTGTCTGGAATGGGTTCCCTCCAGCTTCCGCATGGTTCACACCCTCATCTCCTTCAGTTGTTGCTCAAATGTCATATTCCTCCTGAAACTTTTTACTCACCACCTGCTATACTGGCAACCCTTCCTTGCCTTCATTTCTCGTCTACCACCCTGCTTTCACTTCTCTCCATTTATCACATTCCAACAAACTGTATAACTTACTTATTTGACTTATTGTCTATGTCCCTTCCATGCATGTCAGATCCTACAAGTCAGGATTATTATTTGTCTGGTTCATTTTTGTATTCTCAATGGACATTGGTACAAAAAAGGCACTTGATAAATATTGCTTGAATGATGATACACGGGCCAAGCCCAACGCTAAGGCCTAAAGCACAAATCGCAAGTCCAAATATATGTAGGAGCCACATAAGTAGTGCCCAAGAAAACTATATTTAAAAATAAAAAGGAAAGGGGGATGCATTGGAGAACCCCTACCTATCAAATGTTCAGGTCTAGCAGGTTGGTGCTAGCAAAAATTAAGCTTAAGAGGGCCATGTCATCATATCTTCTTTAAGAGAAATTAGAAATCTTATTTTCTGTGAAATCTCAAGATTTTGTTATTGATGACTAGGTGTTCAGCCCAGATCTCAAGAAAATTGGCCTGATCCTGTAGAGTATGTGACTGAGGCCAGAAGTCCCTCCAGAAATTCGATTGCCCAAGTGGGAGCCTTCAGAATGACATGTGAGCCCAAGCAATGACCAAGGGAAAGGAAGTAACCAGAGAGGTGTGCTTGGTAAACACCGCTAAGGGGGTACCTGGGCATTTAAATTCAGGTGTGTGCCAGGAAACTTGTGGTCATGGGTTAAAGCACTCAATTTTGTTAACATGTCAATTCTCCTTACATTGATTGGACATAATTACTGATTCAAATCCTACGGGTCTTTTTTGTTTCAACAACTGATTCTAAAAATCTGTGTAGAAAGACAAAACAAGAAGAGCCGAAATCATTTTGGAAAAGAACAAAGTAGGAAAGTCACATGATCTGATTTCGAGACTTAAAAGGAAGCTGCAGTAATTAGAATACTGTGGTCTTGGCCGAAAGTTAGACCCATAAATCGTAAGAATAGGGTGAATACTCTAGAAATAGACCAGTACAAAGAAAGTCAACTGATTTTTTTTTAAGTTGCATAAGCAATCCTGGAGAGACAGATAGTCCTTTTAATAAATGGTGCTAGGGAAACTGGATGTTCATATGCAAAAGAAAATGGACCTTATTTTATAACTCACACTTTATAAAAAAAAATTCAAAAGATATTTATGACATAAATGTAAAATGTAAACTTTTAGAAGAGATTATTTGTGGCCTCAAGTTAGACAGGGTTCTTAGAAACAAAACCAATGACATGACCTATAAAAAGAAAAATGGATAAAGTGGGCTTCATCAAAATCAAAATTTACTCTGAAAGACATTATTAGAAGTAATGAAAAGAAAAGTCAAAGGGGAAAAACACATTTGCAAATCATTTATCTAATAATAGACTGGGCCCAGACTATATTTAAAAAAGCAAAAAACAAAAAATGCAACTATAAGAAAACAAACAACTCAATTAAAAACTGAGCAAAAGATGTAAGCCACTTCATTGAGGAAGATATACATATACAGATAAATTAAAAGTATATGATAAAGATACTCAGCATCATCAGTCATTAGAGTAATGCAATCGAAATCATACTGAGACACAAATACATATCCATTAAAATTGACTATCTTTTAACTTCCCACAGCAAGCACTGACAAGGATACAGAGCAACTATAATTCTCTTATCCTGCTGGTAAGATAGTAAAATGGTACAACCACTCTGGAAAATGATTTGGCATGTACTTATCAAAGGACACAATACCACTCTAGGCATTTAACCAAGAAAAAGAAAAAGTATCTGCACCAAAACCTACATGTGAATGTTTATGGTAGGCATATTTGTAGTTGCCAGAAACTGAAAGCAATTCACATGTCTTTCAACTGATGAGTGGATAAACAAATACATAGATTGGATTATAACTCAGTTAATAAAAGTAAGGAACCGTTGCTACAACATGGAAGACTCTAAAAGACATTATGCTAAGTGAAGGGAATGACTGAAAGGATTGTTTGATTCCATGTATGTGACATTCTGTAAAAGATAATAAGGATGGACAACAGATCATTGGCTGCCGGGGGCCAAGGGGTGGGGCATAGAGTGGGGAGGGTATGACCTTGAAAGGACAGTAGAAGGAAATTTGGAGAGGTGCCAGATCTCTTATTTATCTGAATATGGTGCTTATATGACTTTACATATTTGAAAAAACTGCCAGAAATATATACCCCCCTCTAAATTTTTACTATCTTTAAATTTCAAAATTAGTTGAAAAATTGGGGGAAAAAACTATCTGGTGCTCAACTTATTTTAATTTATTTTCATCATTCT
The DNA here is from genome assembly GCA_004363575.1 of Solenodon paradoxus. Classification (NCBI taxonomy): domain Eukaryota; kingdom Metazoa; phylum Chordata; class Mammalia; order Eulipotyphla; family Solenodontidae; genus Solenodon; species Solenodon paradoxus. The sequence continues at coordinate 77,121 of RJWH01001598.1, read as the reverse complement.
CTCCCTTACTCTCATACCCAGCACTCTACAGACGGAAGTCCTTCCACAAGACTCATTGCTAAACACCCTATGAATTCTGATGCCTCTGTTCTTTGGCTTAAACTATTCTTTCTGCAAAATGTTCTCTTCATTTATTACCACCTCTAACCCCAATCACTGAAAAACTCCTATATAGTATTCAAATGCTGGTTCATCTATCATCTCCTTGATGTGGTTGTCCCTGACTAACTGGCCTCTATCGTATGAGTTTTTTAAGGAGCTTAGAGTTCGAGAAAAATAGATTCAAGCCTGCAACTTACCTGGGACAAGTCACTTACCCTGTGTCTCAGTTTTCTCATCTATAAAGAGACATAACAATTATATTCCATCCTAGAGTTACTTGGATAATCATGAAATGAAGAGTGTCAGACACAGAGTAGAAGCATTCAGGTACAAAAGGGATGGTAGTGATGATGATGACAATACTGATGATGATGATAATGTCTCTATTAATGTCAAATGTATGCTTAATTTTGATTATAGTTGACAGAGATGTCCTCACTTGATGGCTCCTGATGCTTTGCATCAACTGAGTATCAATAATGTATGTGAAAGGAAAGTTTGACTCCTATACTTACAAGGGATCTCACAACTATTTTGCTGTCAACTATTTTGCTTTGAAGTTCAAGGTTTTTGTTCACAAGCGATGAGAAGTGAGAAAGAAGGTATGAGGAACTGAACAAATATGCTAGGCCTTGCAGCCATGGCAAAGAATCTGGTGCAAAGAGAGCCCTTAAAACATAATAAGCAGTATAATGGCAGAATAGGACTTGCATTTAAGGAATGAGACTCTTGTTCTGTTGTAAAAGTATTAGAGGGGCAAGTCTAAGCATGGAGGCGTGAGTCAGAGTTCCTGTGGCCTCTGTGTTCTCCCTTATCCAAGTGAGGAAAGATGGAGTTTTGAACTGAGGTATCAGCAGTGGAGACAAGGAGAGGCATAAAAATTGAGATATATTTTAAATATAAATTTGATGGAATTTGAAAATGGTTGAATATAGAAAAATGAAAAGACTTGTCTAAATTGAAAACCAGACTTAAATAATTTCTCATTGATAGCACCAGTTATAAAGGTGTTGGCAACTGGGGGAAGAATGTGCAGGGGAAAGAGTAAGAGTCTAAGTCTAAGCATCTTAGGTTTGAGATGCCTATAAAATGATCCTGGGGCAATGTCCATTTACCATACTGATATGAGCTTAGATCCTGGAAACACTGAGTCCCATTTTTAGGACTCAGAGACTTTTTTTTGATAGCTAAAGTATTTCTTTCCCATCCCATTTTCCTTCTCTACTTTCATCACCCTAATTTTGGATGTCATTAATCTGGGCTATAAAAATAGTCCTACACCATTGAATTTTCAGTCTTGCTGAGCCTAGGTTTTTAAGTTGGTAAATGGAGATGAAAATAATAGTACCTTCTTCGGACTCTTAAGATTGATGAAACAGAATAAAATAGCACACTTACTTCACCCAATACAATGGCTGACACTTAGTAGAATCTCAATTAATGATAATCCTATTATTTGGGGTTTTATTTCCATTTCTCGGTTTTAGGTGGAAACAAATCACAGGACTTGACATGTAGCAAGCACTATGTAAAAATTTACTACTGCTACCAAGACATAGTGCCATGCTGTGGTTAAGAGCAAGACTGGCATGAACTGAGACAATTTTTTATGCAGCTCCATTTCATCACAAATCAACTACTTGGCATTGCAAGTACTTCATCTCTATATGCCTCAGTCTTTCATTTTTAAAATGGGGTTAATAATGTTTGACATCACACAAAAACAATCGGTTATTCCAATAACAAAATGAATTTACTCAGAAACTAACAGTAGAAAAGAGAGAAAATTGGAGAGTGTGTTCATGATGAGATACACACATATAGAGACAGAAAGGGGCCAAGAGTCAAGGAATCAAAGGCTAACAACCCCTTTTATGACTCTAGTTCTGCTAGAAGGGGAAACAGTATCACTTCCCATGGGAGATGCAAGAAACGTTAGGTTCTATAGTCTGCTGAATCACATATACATGGGTACTCACTTTCTAGCCTCCAACCTCATTTAAATAGAATTTTTGTCCATTAATATTTCTACCACTTTCAAGGCATGATAAGCAATATAATGGCCACCAAGGATGAAAACATATGATTTCCCACAACCTGTGAATATATTACATTACATGGCAAGAGGGAATTAAGTTCACAAATAATACTAAGGTCTCTAACAAGGAAATGATAGAGGATTATCCAGTGGATCCAGTGTAATCACATGGCTCCATAAAAGTAGAAGAGGGAGACAGAAGAGGAGAGTCAGTGAGAGATATGACTAGAAAAGAATAGTCAGAGAGATGCAACACTGCTGGCTTTGAAGACAGAGAAAGGGACCATGAATCAAGGAATGCTGGTGACCTCTAGAAGCTGGAATGGCAATGGGGAAGATTCTCTGTGAGAACCTCTAGGAAAGAGTGCAGCTTTGCCTACACCTTGATTTTAGTGAGACCTGCGTTGGTCTTCTGATCTATGTAACTGTAAGGTCATACATTTGTATTATTTTTGAGCTACTAAGTTGTGATGATTTGTTTCTTCAGCCATAGAAGACAAATACACATAATGTAATAAATATAAAGAGATTAAATAGTGCTGGGTACTTTATAAGAGTTCAATGACATCCTTATTTGGTAATGGGGAGGAGGAGGGGCACTGAGGAAGAGAAAGAAAGAAGGGGAAGGGCTGAGGGGTGAAGCAAGAGTGAGGGGAAGGGGAAGAAAGGGGGGGAGAGGGAGGAAGAGGAAAGAAGTAAGAGAAAGGGAAGGAAGAAGAGGGAGAGGAGGAGGAGGAAGAACAAGAAGAGGAGGAGGAGGAAGAACAAGAAGAGGAGGAGGAGGAGGAGAAAAAAAAAAAGAATTGGGTTGATTATCACTTCTTCCATTGTCAATTCCACTTCTCTTGCTTATTTCTACTAGTCACATCTCTTCAACTGACACTATGAAGAACCACACTTGTAAACAAGTCACTTCAATACAAGGTGACAAGTTCTGACAAGAAAAGAAATTTAAGGGCTTTGCTTTCTTGGGCTCCTCCTAATCTTTCCCCAGAATTGCCGTAAAGGAAGGTGTGTTGACTGAGTGAGGATTAAATCCTACCTGACTTTCCAAACATGTGAAGCAAAATCAGATATCTGTGGTTTTCTGACATGATGAGTATTTGTGTTTCTCATGGGGATTCAATGCTTTGTGGGACAGCTGGAGCGAACTGAAATCAGAGCTGAAATTGTAACTTTAAGACAAACTTATTCCAATAAGAGCATTAGGAGGGTCAGGTAAGATGAACAATGAGAAAAATGGGTCAGGATCCAGGAGATTTGCATAGTATATATTGATTTAAAGCTTATATATCAGCTCTATTGTACCATCACCTCCATTTATACCAAATGAGATATGATAAATAAACGAAGCTAGAGCCTGTTGCAAGTTATATGCTAACAGCAGTGTGGGCAGTAAATGATCAGAAGAAAAATAAATCAGGTTGGGCTGGAGAGGTCAAAACATGCTTCACGGTGTCTCAAGCTAACTTTTTGTAAAGCAGACATCTCAATGCAAACATGAATAGCTACCTATAAGCATGTTCCCTCACATACACACACATACTCTCACATGATTCTTGGTCTCTTCCAGCATCTCTGAAATTTACAGCCTGGGGGAGAGAAAGGGGGAACAAGACTGCCTTGCAACTAATCGTGTTCATTCATTCATTCAATCACCGCTCACTGAGCACCTACTCTGTCACACCAGGTCCTGTCAAGGTGCTAGAGACAGACAGATCCACAAGACGCTGTGCCTGCCTGTGAGAACTCTGTGTGGCAGGACAGGCAACAAGAAGTCAGTGATCACAACATTAGGAGAGCAGGCAAAAATGGCTGTGAGCACAGGCACTTCAGGAGATCAGGGTGACAGCGCATAACAACCTGAAGGGGTCAGAGAAACGCACCAGAGAGTGAGCTTTGGTCTGCCCTTGCAGGATGAGTTTTTGGCTAACCAGCTGCAGACCCAACCATAAGAAAAGAAGCATGTGGTTTAAAGGAAGTCAGGGCAGAACTATGGCCAAACCTCTTCCATCCCCAGCCTCTACCTGTCACTCTGTCCATTAGTTCACACTTCCGCATAATAATATTACAGAACACACAACACACAGCTGACCCAGCTCAGACATGTGCTGCCAAGTTCAGCCTGTGCCATTGCACATAAGGAAGAAAGCTCATAAGTGCATGGCATTCTCACAGGTAATGTGGCTAGAGATAGAGGCAAGAAAGCTCTTTGAGGATGAACTCCTGCAAATGGTTTTGTTTTCTGAGTCTCATCTATAAAATGGGAAAAATGTGTTCAACCTCTCAGAGTAAGAGTTTGGTCCCAAGGACCTGGGTTCGCATCCCAGGGCCACAGGAAACAACGATGAACAACTGAAACAGCATAAATAAAAATGCTACCTCCTCTCTCTTCCTGCCTGAACCTTTAGGGGAGGGGAGGGAGAGGGAAAGAAAATGGGAAAAACGGGAGTAGTATGAAGTAAAAGCAAAATACACATGGACATATGTACTTTCAGTTTTCTATACTAACTTCTGTAAACATTCACTGGGAGCATGCCTGAACCATTCTTTCAGAATCTGAAGTTACAGAGATGGACAGACCTACTAGATTTTTGTTTTTCCCTCACTCCAAGTTCCTTCCTCAGATATACCGTGGAAGGCTAAGAACTCCAGTCTCCATTCACTTTCTAGAATTGCAATAGGAAGCTCAGTGATGCCAGTTACTGCCTTTACTGCCCTTTTGCAGTCTATCTGGAGTCAGCCTGACTTTGGTCAGCGAAACCTTCCTGTCCCATCCAGTGTGTCCCACAGCCCTCATGTCTAGTGTGATATTTGTTGTGTCTAGTTGTGTCATATTTGTCTGTTGGTTGGTGTCTTCCACTAAATGAGCCTCTCTTTGAAGGCAGGGGCCATTTCTTACTCATCTCTTTACCCCCAACGTGCTTGGGAGTCAACAACTTGGGAGAGAAAAAAATAAAATACAATATAGTTCTCACATTCTTCCTCATCCTACAACCCCTCTTCCATCAAGAAAATCCTGACTTAGGTAGTTTATCATCTTCCTTTTCTTTTCTAAGAAATATCTTAAGTATTACAATCCTTCAGTTGAGTTCCTAGGAATGATTACCTGGGTCAGAATAATCAGTGGGGTAAGAATACAAGAAACAGGAGCAAATGAACCTTTATATTGGAGGAAGAGCTAATAGGAAGATAACAAAAGCATAGATCCCAAAAGATGAGAAGGAGGAGGAAAGTCGGGCACCCCATTGCTTGAGTTCTACGAGAGGTTTGGCAGAAAGATGAGAACAAATATGAAGAAAAAGAACTGGAGACAGCTGTGAAGTTTGGGAGGTATTCAAAGTGATGGCAGTGGTAAAAGAGGATTTTAAGAAATACTTCTGAGATTTATCAATTGGTTCTCTTGTAATAGTCTTCCAGAGATGCCAGTGGAGAGTTGAAGTAACTTTTAAGAGATGATGTCTGTTAAACTGTCTTTCATGGGTTGTGATACCACGCAAAACCTATTCCATGGAGCCCCCACCCTGATTTTCTCTGGATAACATGGGGAATTAGACATGAATGAGCAACACCCAGATTATCCACAGTACAGTAAGATTTCATTTGTGTGAACCACCGATGTTTATTCCAAGCTGTGAGGCAGTGTTTAAGAACTTAGGTTATGGCTGTTAATAGATTTATGTGGTAATCATTTCACAATATATATGTAAATATTTAATCATGCTGTACACCTGGAACTAATATAATGCTATATGTTCTATACATGACATATAATACACATATATGAATATGTGTGTATATATGTGTATGTGTATGTATATAGATGTATATGTACATCTATATACATATATATATATATATACATATATATATAAACAGGCTATAGAGTCAGATTTGCTGGGTTCCAGTGCTCACTATCTCGATGATTCAGATAAGTTCCTTAACTTTTCTGAACCTCTCTACTTTATCATTAGGCGAAGATAGCAATATAACTTGACAGCAGGTTAGCAGGCAAATTATCTGAATTCATCCCTGCAAAGCTCTTAGGGCAGGCCCTGATAGACAATAAATAGTTAATAAATGTTTATTTTTACTACTTGTATATGGTTGTCAATATTACCCCATCACAATCTACATTCACTCAGGGCCCTATAAGTTTCTTGCTCACTGGGCAAGACATAACTTTGTCCCTTATACCAATACTGTTCTCCTTTCTAGGTCTAGTCCGAACCTCATTTCCCTTCCATTGCTTTAGCAGCATTTTCTAAGCCATGCATTGGGATTTGATCTTCTGTTGAGTATATTCAGTTTGCTTCTCTTAGGAGACAGAAAGCTCCTTTAAGATCATGAGAATCATACTTTGGAGGTTCATCTCCCTAGTCCCACACAGCCCAGAGGAGCACATACTGGTCTTTGTGTGTTCTTTGGTTGAGCGTGAAGGACAGGAGTTGGGTGAATTATTTTGTAGACATTTAGCTTCCCTCTTAATATGCTTCTCATTGGCCTCCAGCTCTCCCTCATCGATCCTGCTGTCAAACTCAAGATATTACCACTCTATCATCCAGAGAGTTCTAAAATGCAATGACAATGAGCATTGTATGCCTACAATTATAACTACATTTCACTGTAAATGTCCTTAGCTTAATAGATATTAGATAGACTTTTCTGTGTCTTTTAGAGCATCACAGTATGTGTTTTCAGAAAGAACCTAGAATTCAGAGGTAGAATTGCATCCCAGCATTTTCTCCTACCACCTCCTGGTTGTAGTAATGGGCAAATCACTTCCCATCTCAGAGTCCTATTTATTCAACTATGAAATAGGAATCCCAAGTCTGTCGCATAGTCTCATTGGTCAGCCTAAAAGTTATACTGTGTGGGAAAGTTCTTTGAAATGGTAAAATACCAATCCCATTATTGTTCCTATTATCACATTTAAGAATCCACCAGTGAGGAGGTGTCTTAAGAAGAGGCAAAGGCCATTGACCTTCCAGCTGGTGTCCAGCCTAATTAACATTCACCCAGGCAGATTCTGAGACTGAAGGAATGAAAGGGACAGAGGATGTGGGTGGGAGAAGAACAGTGGGTGATGAAGAAAGAAAAATCTAATCTTTTGCTAATACCTAGGGCCTGGCCTTAAGAGCACACAAGCAAACAGTGAAGCCTGGTGACCTGGGACCAGCTGGGGGACCCCCTGAACAAAAGTGGTTAACAATGCTGCTTTCAGCTCAGCTGCTCTCCAGGGCCCACTCCAGCCTGAGGCTGCTAGAAAAAGGAGCTGGGGCCGGGCTTGGAGACCCAGCCTCACAGTCAAATGTCAATCCACCCCATACCAAGTGAGTGGAAAGCAGCCAGGGCGTAGGGTCTTTGTTTCTTTGTTTTTAATTAATTAATCTTTTGTTCACCCATCTGAGTCCTAAAGAAATCTCTCTGTCAATCCTTTCCAAATCCACCTCCCCCAGATGTACCCACATTAGTAAAAACATCATAAAATCTGTGGTTTTGGCTCACTGCCTCGGCCATGTGGTCAAATAGACTTTTCTAAACAAGTGTTTATTGAGTGAGTGCTATTCATTCAGCAAACATATAACAAGTGCCCAGTGCGCTCCTGGCCCTGTGGCTGGTGTTAGGGACACAAAGCTGAACACAACCCAGCCTCCGTAAGGTCTGTCTGGGAGGCCAAAGACCAACCCCAGCTAAAGCAGAGCCAGGTAGGAATGTTAACTGCTGTGGGAGATTCCGGAGGAGAGGGCTGCTGAGCTGGGAGCAGTAAAAGAGCACTTCTCTTGGGCAGGAACAGGGAAGGCTTTATTTCATGGTGGCAGTTGAGTGCTGATGGTTCAGAAGTGCCTCCCTCCACACTTCCACCATGTTCACACAAGAGCAAACTGGTGTAAAGCATGGGGCGTAGGATTCCTCAGCTTCCTGGGCTCTTTACTCGGCCCTCTGTAGTCAGATCAGATGAGTGGTTCCAGGAAGGGGGGTGGGCGTGGGGAGGGGAGGGGTGGGGTCAACTATGCGGGGAAAGAAGAGCCCAAGCAGTGGTGGGGACATGAATGGAGTCTACACAGATGGATTCACAATGGTGCCCCCTTTTAGCCTCTATCATGTATGAGGCAATATTCCTTCAATAAAATTAGTTTTTAAAATTGTCCATCATAGCAACTAACATTAGGAATGCTTTTCTTAAAATTTAAGAAATACACAGCATGAATGTGAAGAAAACATCACTGTTACAGATGACTATTCGAAAAAAGACCAAGAGAAAAGGGAGGGTGTGGGGTTGGGAACACCAAATAGTGTAAAGGTCTCTCCCAGCTTTCAGTCTAGTAACCTTCCAATCAAAACCAAAATAAAGAAATAGATAGAAATACACTCGGCATGCATCCCTGCAGAAAGCAGGCCCTCTGAAGATTACCCCTGGACAAATGCAAATCCAATACCTGGCAGCCACGCCCTTGGCTGTGATACTACTATTCAGCCTCTGCGGACCTCACCTGCCTAGCAATCCTGAGCCCTGTCTGCCTCTCCTACCTGGGTCCGCAAAAGCCTGGGGCAGCTATGAAAAAAGATGGAATCATGCCCTTTGCCACAACCTGGATGGGACCAGAGGTGATCTGGCTATGCAAAATAAGCCAGAAAGAAAAAGAAAAGTACAGGATGGTCTCTTGCACGTGGACTCTAAAGCAACAAAACAAACCAACAGACAAATCTTAAAATTCACAGGATGCAAGATTGTGTGGCTACAGCGGGGGAAGGGAAGGAAGGAGGGAATAAGGCAGCAATCGAGGGCACTGGAACTCTGCTGGTGGGTGTGGCCTGAAATACAGACTGAGGTGCCATTTCAATACCCTAAAATTCAGAGAGCCATGTAAACAAAGAAATAAGGAGACAATTTAATTTAAGAACAGCAAAAACCTGGGGCATGTCTAAGTGACCTTCATCTCCTCTGAGCCGAGCACATTTGCAGACAAGAGGTGACCTTCCAAAGAGTGTCCTGGAACTGACAACTGAGCCTTCTGCCATCCAGGGAGGTCCCAGCAGCCCTGGAAGGTGGTGGGAGCTACACATCTGAACAGCAGGGAGATCCGGAGCAGATCTGGGTTGGCTTGGGACTGGGAGAGGAAAAAGACACAATCGACTTGCTTCACAAAGCCTCGCCTGCGGCTTTGGGGGTGGCAGGCAGGAATGAGGGCAGGGCTGGAATTTGGAAAGCAGGAGACTCCAGTGTGCACATCCTGCTTCGCCTCTGGGTACAGACCTGCCCTGAGGTGCACTTTTGTGGCTCTGAGGGCAGGGTTTGGGCTTTCAATAATAATTGCATAGATTTGCTTCATAAACACCAGGCAAACGTAGGATAATGACATGTTCTTACAGAGCTGGGGCTTGGTAATTACTTTTCGTGGTCCCAAAGTATTATTTAACACATATTCTGGTTTATAAGACAGAAATAATGATGAATTTTCTTGTTAATTATACAGCACTTACCCACTACATATCCTGCCAGTAGCTGATACTTAGTCCATCATGAAGGGGCCAGCAGTTGCTTTGGTAAATAATAAGTTCTTAGGATTGGTCTCCAGGCACATAAAGCATTATTAAAACACCATTAGTGACATTTCTGCAGAAGGGCACACACGCAAGTCTCTGTGAGAAGCCAACTTTCCTTGGGCTAAATACTGTACTTTTATCTCTCTGACAGGAGCAATGGAAGGGAATTGATGCTAACCTGAACTTCGGCTCACAGCAGGCTTCTGCCTTAATGAAACGGAACTGAGCAAGCAGGGTCGGCCCAGGCTTGGAGAGCAGGAGGGGAACAACTGCTGTTTGCAATGTGAAAATTGCTCTTTAACTCGCCCACATGGTTGTACCCAATGTAGGAGGAACCTCAGGTCTGGCGCCACTACCTCTGTGGTGGGCTGACGCATGAGCGGTACAGGGCAAACCACAGCCTCGAGAAGGGTCTCCTTGGTGGTGGCAATCTCAAGGTTCTGCCTAAGATGGGGCCTAAGAGGTTCACGGAAGGCCTGAAACTCTGGGAGAGGGGGGACCCATGGTTCTCAGGCCATTTGCGGGGAACAAACACACATCGGACATCAAGCAAAGGAGATACAACCCAGAAACAACCTCTTTGTCCTTGAAAAGGACTCCTGAGAGAACCGCCTGGCATCTTAAGTCTGGAAGGCAGTAATTTCGAGGGCCTTGGCTCAGCTCTAACTGCCTTGGCTCAGCCACTTCCATCACAAGAAATCAACTCTTTGTAATCAATAGGGGGCTTAGAGAGGGTGGTCAACCATGATGGCTGGCAGGCAGGATATTGAGTGGGCCCTCTGGAGAAAGCAGAGCTTTCATTACCATTCATTCCAACCCATCCCATTTCTGGAGAGAACAATTCAACACCAAATATGAACTCACTTCCAGCTCCCCATTGCCAAGGTGATGGCTAGCGGCCAGTTTCAGAGGCCTGTTTCCTCTGTAATAAACTGCAGGACTCTGACTTTGGCTTTGGGGGTGATTTTGGTTACATGGAAGTCAATGGAGAGTACTTGGGGAAAGCTGAGGGTTAGAGTCAGAAGACTTGGGTTCAAATCACAGCCTTGTTTCTTAGGGGCTGGACAATGTGTTCCCTCTGGGCTTCAGTTTCTTCATCTATAAAACAATCAGCAAAGACTAGAGATTTCATCAGAATGGAAAGCATGTCCATTTTAATTCACCACTGAAGTCCCTGCCCCCAGTTCAGTACCTGACACGTTCCACACCTGGAATCAACATTTTTTGGAATAAGACAGGGGAAATGCATCACACAGTCAATTTACGCCAATCCAGCCATTTGCACTTTGTGAAAATCAAAGAGAAAAATAAAAACTATTACAAGAGGGCAGAAGACTTTGCTTGATAATCCACTCAACACACATGTTCCCCAAATGATACTAAAACCAAAGTTGTGGGACATCTCTTCTCCTTCCTGGTTTGAAAGTCGTGCTTTGCTGAATAAATAGACGGGTGTACTATAATATTGCACTTTGGCATACAAACTCTCACTAAATAATATACAATATGTTTCTCTAGCCATCCCACATCATTCACAACTTTCACTGCACTTGGATATAATCTCCAAAACTTTTCAACTCTATGGGTGATTTATACACGTTTATAGGGAGATTTTGATTATACCCAATTTTTGACTTAGAAAATTTACCCTGTAGCCTTTCAGTTATGATTTTACAGGGTCAGTTGTGAGTAAGTCAGGAAGATAGGTATGGCGGACTAGAAGCACTAGACAAAAACAACTGTTTTCCTGTTCACTGCTCTCTTGGTGTGGCTACTTAGTTTGGTCAAGGTCAAGATATTTGATTACAACTCACACCGCTTAACACCCAAGCTTGAATACTGGCATCTACATCACATTTAACCCAACAAAAACCGGATGAGTCATGAATAATTGTCCAGAAACATGCTAGACACATTGGATGCATGAGTAATATAAGGCAGAGAGCAAACAAGTGCTCAATCCTCCCAAGAATGGCAAATCTGGGCATCCTACTTAAACCTGGAGGTGGCTACTGGGAAGTATGAGATGAAGGACAGCTCAAACACACAAGTAAAATTGATCCCCATTTGTTGCCATGAAAGTCCATTTCTTCCTTGTCCCAAGCTGCCTGTTAATGCTTGTAACTATTTTCCCCCATTCAAAAATGCTTTATTCCCTCCTCTACAGTCCCATCATCCCACTTTTGGATATTTACCCAAAAGACACAAAAACACTAATTTGCAGAAATATATGCACCCCAATGTGTATTGCAGCCAAGAATTGAAACTAAGTGCCCATCATCAGATGAATGGATAAAGAAGATGCGGTCTATACACACAAGGGATAGTACACAGCCCTGAAATGATGTAATCCTGTCATCTGTGACAACACGGATGGAACTAGAGGGGATGATGCAAAAGTGAAATAAGTCAGAAGGAGAAAGACAAATACCAGATGATCTCACTTACATGTGGAATGCAAAGAAACAAATCAAAGAACTAGACTAAACAAAACCCAGTCCTTAGACATTGACATGAACTGAGGTTGCCAGTGGGGGTTGGGGTGGGGTCAAATGGTGGCAGGGTCCAGTGGACAGTGGGGAAGGGCTTTCGGTGTGGCGGACGACAGGGTGTGTTGTCATAACTGAGGAATAGAGAACCAGCCCATATGGGGGCGTTTCTGTTATTTTATAAAGCAAGGTTACCTCCAAAGATATTAAAATAATTTAAAGGTGCCTATTTCCATCTTATTTTGCTGAGTTTCAAATGAGAAAAGGAAACGTGATTCTAACCCCATATCCTACTCACATCCCACCCCACTATTACCAAGAAAGCTCTCCAGTCCCAGAGGGAAAATTCTGGGAGGTATAGATACAGTCTCAAATTCAGTTATAAAACGGGAGGGCTGCACACAGTACTGTCAGTGGAAAGCCTCCACAGGATCGTCAGCATTAGAGAAAGACCTAAGTATGAACTTAAACTTCAGCTTGAGAAGTAGGTTATGGCTTATGTCCGTTGATTTTACTTTTCCTGTAGCCGTTCAACTTCATTCTCATAATAGAATCCTGATGTCCTTTGGGAAAAGACCCTACTCTCTGACCTTAGGAGGGACGAGGGGAGTGGTATTGTTTAGACCTGGAAAATAATGGAAACCCTATTCCTTTGATTACAGTGTTGAGTTCATAGATAAACATGTATATGTCCAAATGATCTAATTAGTCCTATTCCCGGGATTATTGATAAAGAGGCGGTCTCTTTAGCTAAACTGTTAGGATATCAACCTGGATCTACCAGGGCCAGCCGCTCCAGTGTGTACCTGAAACTAGAGTCAAGGAAACATACTCGAGACATGGAGAAAAAGTCTAAGACCAGGTCCTGGAAAAATCAATGAGCCCCTGGAGCCAGTTATACTCAACTTTGAAGCCAAATGACTCTGGACTGTAAATTATGTTGCACAATCAATGTCGTTTTTACTTAAACCACAACTGCAAGCCAACTGCGTCTATTAATTGCAATGGAAAGAGTTCTAACAAATTAGTCATTGAAAAAGGAACGGCAGTGTAGGCAGAGAACAAAGGCATGAACACAGACCTGGAGGCAGAGATATGGTCTTCAGGTATCTCAATCCTACATATCAAGAACCACAGAAGAAAGATACATCCCATGGGGAGCAGATTAAAAAAGTACAAAGTGATGGGAAAGAGGCATCGGTACTTCCACCTGGACATCTGAGAGCCAAACTCCAGAACTCAAAGTTGAAAAATACATGCCCGGACCCAAAGGCATCTCATGAACTGGCTGGTCCAGTTACTATTCTTCTCATCAGGGAAATCCCTAGCACATACCAGATGCTGCACATCTGTGGTTAGCATTTGTTCCCCTAAAGAATAACACAGATTCTTCTCCAGGCAGGCCACACATTTTCATGCACTGTGGTCTGGAGAGGAACAGTGAGCCTGCAGAAGACTTTCAGTTGACAGACAGCTCTGGGGCACGTCTTTTAGGGAAGCTGATTCATCTTCTCTGTCAGGGGCTGAAGGGAATGCACACCTGTGTCCTAAGATGACTTCAGAGAACAGGGAGACAAAGGACCGCACTGGGCTCCAGCTGCCTCTGCAGACACTTGCACAGTGGAGCCAACATACATGCAAGCCATGCCTGGTGGGCAGCAACAGAGGGCTTGTTGATGCTCAGCTCCGGGGAACCCCCACTGGGGGCTCTTCCTCTCGATTCTATCCCAACCAACGCTTTGGACTGGGGGAGACTGACAGGCACATCTGGGCTTGATTTGATCCCCCCACTCACCCACCTCTCAGTCATCCACATGCTACATTCTTCCATTCATTACAGAATACAAGCTGCTCAAAAATGCTTTGATGGGGAGCCCCAAGCCGAAGCGGAGGTGCCGTCCTCTCGTGCCCACATTTCACTTCTGAGAATTCTGCTCTCTGTGCTTGGGCAGAAAGAGAAATGAGACTGCAAGAGAACAATGAAGTGTGAGCAACCTGACCCTCCAGCCCACTCCCAGGGCAGATGGTCCCGAGGGACTATGTGAGGTGCATGTCATCAGTGCTCCCCCAGTTTATCTCAGTTCCGGGGAGCCTCTCCTTACATCAGCATCTGGCCCTGCTGAGTGTATTTGTCAAAGTAAGTCAGAATGAACTACTATAACCAACAATACCAGAACTAAGTGACAGAAGACAGTAGAGGCAGCCTGTCACAGCCTGTCTGGTGGTGCTCCTTGGTGACTATCCTCTAAGCCGTGATTCAAGGATTCAGCCTCTTCCACCTGCAACGCTGCCTTAATAAACACTCTGGAAGGGGGAGAAGGTTGCCGAGGGCTGGATTTCCCAGACACAGACTCTGAGACACAGATTGGCTTGCAGGACAGTCACTGGGGTGTGCTCCAGGAATCACCCCCTGTGGAAGGAGGGCAAGGCTACAGGACTGAGCAAAGGGAGCCTGTGAGCTATCAGGCAGCCCAGGAAAGGTCTCCACCAGAACACATGGAGAATTCTGGAACTGGGTGGCCTCTCAGAGTGGCCCTGAGTTGGGGCAAGGTGGTTATGCTGCTAAATCTTTGTGTTCATTGGTCATTGGCTGCAGACAGTAACCACCCAGCAACACTGGCAGCTAAGGATTTAAGTTTTTCATGGTTACAGGGAACCTGGGTGGCACATGGCAACATGTACCACAAGAGGACTCGGCAAGTCTCGGGAAAAGTTTTGGTAAATTCCTTCAGTTTTGCAGGTCATGTAGTCTCTGTCACAACTACTTATCTCTGTTCTATAAGCAGGGAAGCAACCAGAAGCAACATGTAAATGAATTACTGTACCCGTGTTCCAATAAGATTTTATCCACACAAACAGGCAGTGGACAGATTTGGATGTCAGGTCAGAGCTGGACTCCTGCGATAGCAGATGACAGAAATATGCAAGGGCCAACCCTATAGTTGACATAAACACTCCTGTTCATATTCCAATGAATATATGAGTTATATATATGTTATATACGTATGTATGTGTGTGCGTGTATACATGTATATATATATATATATATTTATGTATGTATAGTCCATGGACCCAATTGTAACTGCAAGAGACTTGTTCTGAGAGTCCCAGAAGAAAAGAAATTGAATTTGTGAGCAAACAGCCAGGTTGCCACAGTGTGTGATTCTTGTGTTGAAAGTCATTTTTTAGCACGAACTACATAATACCTGCTGGTATAGCTATTACTGAACAAAGTAGTCTGCACACACTTTGCAGCAAAGAAGGCTTCAGAGATTCTGAGAGTATTTTGCGCTGTGTATGAATTTTGCTCCATCCCTGACTTTGAAGCCTGATCCCATGGGAACATCAAGATAAATGGCAAAGGGCACAAGAGTGAGGAGTTGGACCATCCTGGGAGCAGAGCTCAGAGCTGCCAGTGGCGAGCTCTGGAGAGCCAGATTCTCAGGGCAAATTGAGCCCACTCCATAAAGAGATTGGCAGTTGGTACACTGCAAGCACTTGACAAATGTCTCTTCAGAGAACACAGGTGCTCGCATGTTGCTGGGCTGACCCAAGGAGGGCTGCAGCCTCTCTCCAAACTTGATTCCATCCTACAAAGTGTGATCCTCAGATAGCATGCTGTTTGGGATGAGTAAGAGCATCTGGGACCCTTGTCATTAAATACAAATAAAAATGAGAAAGATACTTGCCTGACTATTGTTGGGAGGACAATGCTTATGTCAATAAAAATGTGTCGGCAGCAATGCCAGACAGTGCAGGGGTTCCTGAGGAAGCAAACATCCATAAGATACGGTGTTGGTTATCTACTGCCCCAGAGCTTAGTGGTTTCAACCACCAACAATGGTCTTGCCCACAGCTCTGTGGTCGGCCAGTGCTGGCTCTGCTGGTTTCATGCGGGTGCTGTCACGCAGCTGCAGTTGCCTGGTGGCTTGGCTGTGGCTGGACAGCTGGGACAGATGGGAAGACTATGCACACGAGAGCAAGCCCAGCAGGTAACATTCCTCTGTGTATGCATCACGATTGCTGACATCTCATTGGCCACAGCAAGACATGTGACCGAGTTCAGCAACCCTGCAGGAAGGCACCTCAGAAGGGCATGGATACCAGGAGGAGGAGTTTACTTGCAGTCATTATTGTTAACAATTTGTCACCAATACGTCTTTGCACATTTTTTATTTAGTTTTCAAATTCGTTATTGAAGTACCATCGATTGACAACATTTTATAGGTTTGGGAGGTACAGCCTTATAAACCAACATCTGTCTCTACTGCATTATGTTTGCCACCAAAAGTCTGATCTCCAGGGCACCTGGCTGAGCAGCAGTTGGGTCAGCTGTCTCTGGTCAGCACAGTCCAAATACATTCCAAGGACCCAGATTCACATGCCGAGGCCAGAGGGAATGACCAAGATGAACAACCTGCTCACCTTCACGCCTGCCTGCACCTTTCCTTTGAAAAAGAAAAGTTTCCATTCTTTAGCACAAAATTGACCCCTTTTATCTGATTTACCTAGACCTTTCTTCCCCCTTCCTTCCTCATCATCAGTTTTGTTCTTATACTTTAATAATTTTGTTTTGTTTTGCTTGCTCATTAGTTGTGTTTATCTCCCACATATGACTGAACGCATATGGTGTTTTCTTTCTCCATCCGACTTACCTCACTTAGCATAATCCTTTCTAGTTCTATCAATATTGCTGCAAATGGCAGGCTTTCATCTTTTTTATAGCGAATAATAGCTCATCCCCAAATATCTGCTCTTAAATTATACCCACAACTCAAAGTCTTGGAATCACTTCCCCAGACAGACCCTGGAATGTACATCCCTGTAGAGGGTACATATCTATTTAATTTCTAGGAAAACAATGTAGGGAGAAATTGAACTATCTTTCTAGCAAGGTAGCATGTAAGGGTCATTCTGCTTCAATACCAGGAGTCAACAAGACCCTACTTCCTGGGTTTTGGGGGTAAACCCTGCCTCTTCAGGGAGTGTCCCGCATGTACTCTCCTACCCCATTCCCTGCTTTTCTTGCCTCTCTTTGATCTGAGAGTCTTTTCCCTGTAAGTCCTTCCCAATATAGTATCTCCACTCTGCTTATTCCTAGACATACTACCCACTCCTTAAAGAAGAGGCTGGGGGAGTTGTCACAGAGTGGAGCGAGTTTAGTCGGAGATGCCTGCCTATCAACACACTGTCATAGTAGTTCAGGCTAATATGACTTAGATGACAGACGAGGAAAATATTTAACTGATAAAACCAAGAGAATTTGGTGATGCAGGACTCCTGACAAATTTCCTTCACAAATTATGCAGGACAACCAGTGTGAACAACTAAACAAAAATCAGATAAAATGCTTCTTGCTTCTCTCTCTTCCTGCCTGTCTACTTGCCTTCATTCCTGCCTGTACCTTTCCTTGAGAAAAATAACAAACAAATAAATTGCAAATCTTTGCCTTTCTTCCAGTCTCTCTTGCAAATTTTCATGATACTTTTTATTTGCTATTTAATATCATTCCAAGTAAAGAAAATTTTAATGGTAAATTATTGGCATGAATTTTATCATTTATTGTGCAATGTCAGTTTTATAGGCAAATATAAGAGCATTCCACTCACATGTGGAATTATCCAAGGTGCTTACTTCTTATCTTCATAGCTCTTGCATGCACATGTATTTCATTCTTACCAGAACAGTAGAAAGGCTACATAAAGTTAACTCAATTGTTTTCACTTCTTCATATGTGCACATTCTACCAAAAGGAAGATAGGCAGGGAAAACCCTATGCATTACTCTATTTCTCTTTCCTTCTCTACCTTAGCTTTCAACCTATGTAAGGATATGCTGGGACTCATTGGTTATGTGTGTTTCTTAGAACTATATTGTCTTCCATCCTTTAGTCTTCTAATAAACATTCTGGTTCAAACGGAAAGCATGACTCTTGAGGTTATCAGTGCCCCTACTTAACCAATCATAGATGTGACACATTTACTCACTGAGACCTCACTGAACTCCTCCATGTCATGCACTTACCAGAGCTGGTGGTCAGGAAGCATCACACACACTATTTGTGAACGGAGGCAAGAATGGCAGACATGCCTAGTAGGCAGTCTTCTGCTTACACATGTCCTATTGTCTAATCAAACAACAAAACCCAAGTTCAACGATCAACTGTGCTGAGAAAGAAGGGCCTTGTCCTTGGTTTAATGCTCTGCTGTTGCCATCTTGAAATTCTTAATAATCTGATCTTTGAACTTGAGTTTTGTACTCTGAGTTAAACTAGTCATACATAATTTTGATCAAAGATCTCAGATCAAAGAAAGGAAAGAAAAGTAGAGAATAGGGAAGGAGAACACATGTGGGATACTCCTTGAAGAACTAGGGCTCATCCCCAAAGGTCAAGAAGTAGGGTCTTGTATTTTTCACAGATACCTCCAACTAAACATGTACCAAACTGATGTCTTGATCTTCCTACTATACCACCATTAAATACTCTCATCATCTTCTCCCCAGCCCAATAAATGGATCCACTTACTGAAGTCATATACCTGGTGGACCCTCACCATCACCATCATCCTGTCCCTCTACCACAGCCAATTCATTGCCAAATCCTATTGAATCTTACCTCCAGATTATTGCCCCCATCTGTCCATTTATATTTATCTTGACTACTTCTACTGTAAGCCACCATCAACTCTTGTCTAGAAAACTTTAACAGCCTCTTCACTGGTCTCCCTGCTTCCAGTTTACCCCTTGCAATCCATTCTCCACATAGTTGTCAATGTGATGAATCTGAAATGCAAACGGGTTCCATTTAACCCTTGTTACTGAATTTCCTTTATTAACCAGCAACTTCTGACCCTTCAGATCTGAGCAAAATGCCACTTCTTCAGAGAGGCCTTCCTGGAGCATCCAATACAAAGTAGAACTGCCCCCAAAACACCCTATTTCTCTCTTTCATTGAGCCTGTGTTTTTCCTATGTCACACTTAGCACAACTTGAAATGATGTACTTGTGGGTATTTTTTTGAGCTACAGCTTAAATTCAAAGAAGACAAAGACCTGTTTCATTGACCACACGATAAACCCAGCAACTAACACAGTGCTGGAGCTTTACAGGGCACTCAAATGTTTTTAAGGAATAAATCACTGGATTCAGAAGGTGAAGGAAAAGGAAGAGTCTGGCGAACTCCTGGATCTCTGACTTAGATGAGAGGGAGGCAGCCATGGCACACAAAAGGAAGAGCAGTTCTAAGAGGGAAATAATTAATTTAGAAAAAGAATGAAATGATCCAGGTGATATTGTCACATAACATAAAAATGCAATATTAAATAACAGAAACTAACTCTAGCCAGTGTAAGCGAAGGAGGCCTTATCATCAGTGTAAGAATGGGTGGCACGCGACCAGCAAAGGTGGTTATGTCATGCTCTGTAAGGGAAAATTAGGCACGAAAGACCATTGTGATCGAAGATGGGCATAAACCAGGAATGGCCAGGCAACAGGACACACAGTCACCCAAGGAACAGATTATAAAGACATAGGCTGTGTCTCAGGACCCAAAAGCAAAAGCGTAGGGAGAACCTCAGATCATTCTCAAACAGGTAAGAAAACTCTCAGGAAAACAGGCAGTACATTTCATTCCTCTCTTTCTTTCTCTCTCTTTTGGTCCTTTTCCAGTTCTAAATTCTCAGGAAAAAAGGTTCTAATTGAGTATCAACTGGATTGGGTAACAACACCTAGTTCTCACTATCAGAACCTGGGGGCAGGAGACCACTTCCAAGACATGGCTTCCAGGAAGTATATGGTGTTAGAGAAACGCTCTAAAAAAAATAAGGCACAAAATACAAACAATATTAAGATATTCCTACTCAACTGGCGAGCACGATGGCACATCAGGTAAATGATAAAATCCAATGTTTTTCCAAAGCTTGAAGCAGGGAAAGGAAGTCAAGACTTCCTGGAAGAAGTGATCCTTGAGAGACTGGCAGACTCTGGATGGAGACAGAAGAATCCAAAAGATATTTTAGGAGAAGGGAACACATGAATGAAGTCCAGGAGGCAGGTAAATTAGTCATCCTTTGTTGTCTTTTGATATTCCTGCATCTAGCCATATGGTTCCTTACTGGTTTTGCTAATAATCTCTTTGAAGATTGAAAACTTGGTCCCTGTCAGCGGTGAGTACTTGGCCATAACGGCATCGTCTACAAGGGCCAGGCTATGGTAATGACCAATAGCTGAAGCCATTTCAGGGGAAGTAGTTGAGACCACTTAGAAAGAGTCTACCACAGCCTTTTCCAGTCATTCATTTTAAGTGATACGAAATACAGAAGAATAGAACGTGTCAGAATTCATTATAGGGAGTCAGGGTAAGCATTACTTTGTGAAACTTTAGTTTCCATCACATTTACACAAATGAATGGGTCATGGTCAAAATATTTAAGAACATTGTCCTGGGAGGAAGCTGAGTCTGATTCTCTTATTAACTTCTGCTTCCAGGGCAACGACAATGGGAGAGAACAAGTTGGAGTCTCTGCTGTTAACTGAATGTTTACCTCAGACTGGAAACATGAAGGGAAGCCAGTCCTCTAGCTTTGGGTCTTAGTGTTTTAAAGAGGTGCCATAAATGCACATCAGACTTCACGTAAAATGCTTCTTGTCCCTCCCTCTCCTTCTCTGCACCTAGCCTCCTTCTATCCATCAGTACAGAGCAAACAAAAACAAAATGGGCAGATATGCAATAAATGTACATGGAGTAGTCAAGAATTTGTGGCATGTCAACCTCAGCGCGGCCTCCTGGGATGGGTGGGCTGTCCTTGGAAATGCCTCAGCAGTGACTGATCGCGGAGCTTTGAACTGTCTCTCTAAAATACAAAATGCCCAGCTCTCCCTCCTACCCATGAGTGGGTCCACCCAAACCTTCACCTGGCAATTCAGGGTGAGCCAGAAGCTTAGCAAGCTAAGCAATTCCCAGAGTTCCCAACAGTGGTCAAGCTCTAAGAGCCAACAGATTCTGCCACACTCTTCCCCACCCATGGAAAATTGCCGTGTGTGGGTCACCGAACAGGCCACTGAACAAATGCCCAGTTGGGCAAGGAGCCACACCTTGATGATTTCACTGTGGGAGGTCAGTTTTCTTCTTCCCTAAGAATCCACATTGAATTTCACTATCTAATGCAGCTGTTTCTTCTGGCTGCCTCCTGGGATGAAAGCACTGGGCCGGGAGACCTGTCTCTAAGACCTGTCTGGTTGTCACTCTGGTTGTGACTGTAACTCCACGCAAGTTCTCTTTGCCCTCAGTTTCCTCATTGCCTAAAGGAAAGAACACTTCCTTGCCTGGGGTTCAGGGTGGTGGGAAGATCAGGTGGCCTAGTTCCCACCTCCCCTTCCAGATGCATTAGAGGGTGATGGAAGCCACTGCCCTGGCTGCAGGCTGTGGGAGTCGGAGAGGTGAGGATGAGGGAGAGGCCAGGGTTGGTGCTCAGACAAATTGCTGACCCAGTGATACCTTCATTGTGCTTGGCCCCTGGCCCACCCACAGCTTTCCCAGCAATCTGACTGCTGCCACACCTAAAAACCACCCAGCAAGAAAGGGGGAAACTGTTTCTCTCCATGAAGCCCTCAGGTCCTCCCTCTGAAACCAGAGCTTCGGGGAGAGCAGCAAGTGAGCAGTGACTCAGTGTTTAGTCTGTGGTATGTTGAGTGCCTACAGCGACCCAGGAGGATCTAGTGCAGCTTTCAACACCACGCTCAGGAGTCTGGGAGTAAAACACTCTCAGAAGGCAGCTGAGCCCAGGACAGCTGAGTGTGAGGTGAGATGCTGGCCCAGTGGGAGTGAGGGCAGAAAGGTTTTCACAAGGAGATCCTGAGGCTGGAAGTTGGGGTCAGGCATGAAATGGGTTGGGGTCCATGGGGATGGTCAGTCATCCAGACAAATACTTCTCCAGCCAACATGAGGCAGTTTGGAATCAGAGAGCTTCTTAGCCAATGGATCCCTGGATGGGAATGTAAACAACAGGTCCCTGTGGGGCCCCATGCATGACGAAAGCTGAGAGAAGAAGAATGATGAGCCCACCTCAGGCTTCTGGTCAGACCCCCCGCCTTGAACCAGAATGATGCTCCCACATCCCAGCTACTCCAGAAGTGGAAAACATGACAGGAGACACATCTGCTCCTCTTCATGGGGAAATGGTCTCAGGGTTGCTTTTCCCTTCCTCCCCACACCTGCCTCTTCTATCTCTCTTTCCTCGCGACGTTTAGAAACATGAAATGTGAGGCCATGGCTCACTCACAACCCCAGAGATAACTCGGTGGGTTGGACATGTGGTCCGTGGCCTGACTGCTAGGGAAGACATATCCCTGAAGAGATGAGGTGAGGAGAACAGGAAGCAGAGATGAAGGGGAAAGTGTGAAGGAATCCAGGGAATGAGGGACAAGCGTGACTCACACCTTGGAGATGTCACCACCTGCTCAGCCCATGTGCTTAGCGACAGCTGTGGAAGTTTGGATTTGCCCCTAGGTTGACCAGTCTCAGCCCCAGGCCAGGCCCTCTGCTGGCATCTTATTTCATGTGAAACTTTCTGCCAGGACTCAGTCAGTCATCAATAAACAAGAATACCTGGTGGATGTTAGATCATTTAATAAATCAAGCTAATGAGATAAATTCCTTCTCTGACTGAAGGGACCAATCACAACAGTTGTTCCCTGCTGGCTACTGGCCCCGCAAGCCACGCATTTGGATCAGATGGAATTTGAGCATCCATAATTATGTTCCTTCCTAAGTTGCTGTAAAATCCAGCTACTCTCTCAGCAATTAACGCTGATCTCCCAGCTTCTAGTTGCCTAATCACGTCAGCACACAGCTTCATAGTGTGGACCGGCTCAAGCAGATGACCAGCCTGTCTCGAGGACTGTCCTGTTGATTAAAATGTGAAAGGAGAGTCAGGACTTGCAAAAGAGGTCAGCCGCTTACTGCTGTGGAGAGATTGGGGTATGTCCAGGAATAAAATAGTCATGTGGCAGTAAGAGGGATGCGACTCAATCCCTTTCCTTCATAACACTCCATTTTATCGTTGACATTGTAGCTTTGTTTTCTATGGATCTGCTGGCTCCACTAGAAGATAGCTTTTATTGAGAGAAATTAAGCAACTTGACTCTTAGGGGTGATCATTCACCTCTGTATTCCCAGGGCCCAAAGCAGTACCAGGTACATGGTAGATACACTGTGAATATTTTTTCAGTGAAGAAATGGCTGAGCGAATCTCCCTCATCAGATAGGATCGTGCATGGCACACGGATGGTCTCCCCTTATAAACACAATGGGCAAAGACATGGGTGCTCACCCCTACACGGGAGACAGTGAGGGCTTGTGATAATGGGTCGATAATATTAATGCTGATAATAGTGGTCAAAAGTCATCCCTCTCTATATCAGGGACTGTACAAAGCATTTACAAGCATTGTCTCCATCAATACTCAGGGTATCTCACCTATTTTAAAAGATGGCAGAACTGGCACTTGGAGATTGTCTTGGCAAAGTCAAGGCTAAATTAAGAACAGGATTTTGCCTATGAAGTTCATGTTTTTTAATCATGATACTGCCTTGTCATCATTTCATTTGGGTATTCATTTTATCCAGCAAAATAAAAAATTTTTTAGAGAGGAAGAAGAAGCACCTTATTTATTTTATTTAGTTGCTCATCTTGGTAGTTTCCTCACAGCCCCAGGACATGAACCTGCGTCCTTGAGATGTATGTGGACTGCGCCTGCCAGAAGCAGTGAACTTATCCACTAAGCCACCAGGGCACACCACCAAGACATTTAAATTATCCCAAATGCATAGCCTATAGCAAGTGGAGACTTGGCATGCTGCTCAGCATCCTACAATGCACAGGTGTCCCCCGACAACAAAGAATGATCCGGTCCCAAATGTTAATAGTGCCAGGGCCAGTAACCCTGCTTTGAAAGAACCTTGAGGGAGAACCAAGCATAGCTGGCAGCAGGTATCTTGGCAAGAGGGATATTTTGGATGGGCGTGGCTGACACTCTGGGTTGGCTGACCCAACCTTCATGCGGTCATTACTCCCCCTTTCCGGGGCCATTTATAAAGAACGGGCAGCTCAGGACAATGGGCAAGGAAATGGAAGAGAGCTTGCTGGGTGAGGCTCCTGGGAAATCCTTGTGGAGCTCGACTCTCGGAGACCTTTTCCCTTTCTGCTTTTCCTGTCTGGAGCATGCAGCTGCCACCTGGAATTGCAGTCCTTACTTTCAGCACCACGAGGACTAAACTCACCGATGGAAGAGGGTGGAGTCAAAATCAGAAAGACCTGGGGATGAGGGTACCCTTCACTGGGACTATTGCCAAGGTCTGGAGATAATTTAGAGCTGTCACACTGAGTGAGAGGTGGTATTGGCAGCTTGGGGAAGAGCGGGGTGCTCCCTAGCATACCACTCTGCCCAGCACAGAGGCCCCGGTTCCCACAGTGTCTCCTCAAAGGCACTCCTGCTCGTGGGGAAGCATGTGACATGTCGTGGAGCTCTGGGTTACTTGCTCGGGGTTTCTGGCTTTGGGCAGGAAAACCCAACTGCTGGTGCTCCTGTGAGCAGGGGTTCCTAGGATTTGTGGCTGAAGGAATTCTTGATCAGCAGCAGGAATTCTTTAAGTTAAGCCTGTCACAGGACCCTGTCCAGATGTCACCGACTTTAG
Source organism: Solenodon paradoxus (assembly GCA_004363575.1). Lineage (NCBI taxonomy): Eukaryota > Metazoa > Chordata > Mammalia > Eulipotyphla > Solenodontidae > Solenodon > Solenodon paradoxus. The sequence continues at coordinate 52,250 of RJWH01001598.1, read as the reverse complement.
ATTGGTCTCCTGGCACAGTCCACGAGCGTACTGGCTATCTAGCCTCATCTTTGAAGCAGACAGAGGACAATTCCTTATCTTCTTTTGTTAGAAGATGCCAGCACCAGCGGTCCCCTCCAGCCACATCACCAGTAGGTTCAGCTTGGTCCAAGACCACAGGTCTGGTTTCGGGATTGGGGTCAGCAGGAAGCCCTCACAGTCTCAGCCTCAAAGCTGTAATTCGCTGTCGAGAAGACAGAGCTGCTGATGTTTCATGGCCAACTCCAGGACAGCCTGGAACGCTTCCACCGCGAGCAATTCTAGGGCGCAGTTGTCGGGGCAGAGACCCCTTTACGTCAGTTTCCTTTCACACTGCGTGTAGCAGTACTTCACCAGGAGAATTAAATCCTTCCATTTGATGGGCCAGGAAATAGCAAAGTGGCCTTACAACTCCGCGAAGCTGGTAGAAAATTCTCCCCGCAGGGCGCCTGAGGACTTACACAAGCTGATGAGCTCAGTATAGACCAGGGGCTGCGTGTAAAATCAGAACCTGGTTGACCTAGCAGCAGGTCGAAGTTGACACTGGTTGAACACGTGGGACTTCAGAGAGAAGCTCAGGACCCTGGGGGTCTTCCATTTTGAAACCTCAGACTTCACTTCCAACTTCTGCTGCTGGGAAGCTTCTCGCTGTTTGCAGATTTCCTTGATGATGTTACTTCTCTGGGTGTTTCTGGGAGGTGCAGTCTTGAAGCGAGCCCAGGAGGATGAAAGGGTCACATCAGTGTGGGAGCCACTCTAACGAGCTGCGCCTTTGGTGGTCAAGCTCCCCTGACTACTTTCTTAATCTTTGTGGTTGAACGTCGAAAGCAGTTTTCTCTAAGAAATCAGCCAACAACATCAACAGCTCTCTTAATCTGATCTAGAAAACTTGAGTTGTTCTGGAGAAAGTCTGCAATGAACTTATCTAGAAGATGGGCTGGAGTTGCATCGAGGCGGTGCTGACTGTGGAAGGTGGAAGAACCTGGTCGTGAGGGGCCCTGGGCTTTCTTCCCCTCCTGTCAGAACCCCACCCTGCCTCTCCTTCCTGTTCTCCAACAGGTACTTGTGATATCTTTAAGTTATTACACCGACATATCCCAAAAACACGCCCATGATCTCCTAGAAACAAAACTCTCCTAGTTGTTCCTTATTAAACCCTAGGAGACATCTGGATTCGTCTTCCCTATCTAGTCAAATATCACTGTATCATTTTCATTTGACTTCTCGTACATGGAAATAGTTCCATCACTAAATTTGAAATTCCTAGAGTTAGGAACTATGTCTCATTTCCTTTATTATATTCTAAAGAGAACCTAGTACTGTGACCTGCGGAGAGCAGATACACGATAGATGTCTATTCAATGAAGTAACTATCATAACCAGAGAATATACAACAAAAAGGAACTCAACTAGAGATGGCATTCAAAGAATGAAAGAAAAGATAAGACAGAAATATCAAGTGGCCCTAGCAGTCTGGAAATCTCTACTTGGGAGAATCACATTTTACTCATTTTATTTTCAGTTATTCACAAGATTCTTGGCATCATACTTGTGTGAATTAAGAAAATTGGTTCCTAAACTGGGGTCTCACAGAAGGGTAGAACTGAATAGTCTTGAAAGATACTTTACTGAAGTTTTGAATATTTTGTGAGATAAGCACCTAGTGTGATATTTATTATATAGAAAATACTCAAAAAATTCATTGAATAAATCAGTGATAGTATCATAGCAATGGGTACAGTATCTGACAGAGAGGAAGTATTCAATAATTCTATGATTAAATGTGCTGTGATCTAATAAGAATAGCTTCCCTTTTTCTAACTAGGCACTAAGTATTTTGCATTTCTTATCTCATTAAATCCTCATATCAACTCGAAGCAGGTATTGTTATCTTCATTTTACAAAGAAACTAAGTCTCTGAAAGGCTAGTTTGCCTTAGGTTCCACAGACAAAAGGCCTTGAAATAGGACTTGAATTGTTTGACTCCAAAGATTTTATTTCAATATTTGGTCCTCCCCTATCAACATCTTCTAGAAGAGGCATTGTCTCTTGACAACATGGTGGTCTTGGGAAGTCCCTAAACCCCACAAGCCAGCTGCCTAGAAAGAACTTCAGATACATCACAGTAAAGTAAGGAACACTCAGTCTCCCGACGTCCCCAATGGTTCACAGCAAGAATCCCCGATATCCTCTGTCCCTTCAACAACTGCAAGGCTTGAGGAGAAACATAGAAGAGTTGAGGGCATTTGGACCACATGGGATGTGCAATATCCTTGCAGAACATAATTTTCTTTGCTTTCATTTTGTAATTTAGGTCTCTTGAAAACATGTAGACTGATTTTATTTCCATTTTATGGAAGAAGAGACTGAGGTTGAGCTGCTTGTCCAAGTTCACACGAGTAAGTAGAATAACAAAGTCTTGCTACATCCGGCTTCCTAAGCACTTAACCATCATGGCTGCTTTATTTACATTTGACAGCGTCCGTAAACTACCACTTAAGACATAACTAATGATATTATAATTATGATCAATACTACCATGGGTACTTACTGTTTTCCAGGCATTGCTCTCAGTGTTTATTCCTTATTTGACCCTCCTGCTACATCCTCACTGCTGTATTATTAGCCAAGTTTTACCAATGATAAAACTTAGGCTAAGGCAAAGAAGTGGTAGAGCTGGGATTTGAACTCAGGAATGGCTAATTCCAACAATTGGGTATTTTTAACCCCTTCTTGATATCCATGTCCTTAACCATCAAACTCTCTAGTGTTCCTGTTTTGACTTTGATTTTTTTCCTTGAGGTTGTACTACAAAGCTCATCTACTCTATAGATCGTGTGCTATATATTTCTTGGGATCTACAGTCAAGAAGATTATAGAGAAATACAAAGAATTGGTGTTGATATTTTTACCCTCTGTCTTCTACTGCACCTATCAAGGGCTGCTCTGATTTTCTTCCCTTTTCTACAAAATCATCAGGGTTTCACCCTCACAAGGACTTTAAGATAGGGGGACATTGGCAGGATGCTCTCGCTCTGTCAGAATATATTGTTTAGGGAAAGTGTGAGATGGGGCATGAACTCCTGAATGAGCAGAATGGCTTCATCAAGTAGAATCTGTTTGAAATCATCTCTTTAACTAACCACTAAACAACAGAAAAAGAAATTAAACATATGTCTACAGTAAGAAGTGCAAATGCCAAATGGAATGCCCTTTGGCATGTAAACTTAGGCTCTTTCAAATTATGTTGCCAAATCTATAAAAACCTGTTGGAAAATGAATAATTCAAAGAGATGGCTCTAGGTGTTTTCCAGAAATAAGCATGTTACATTGATATCACTAGAATCAACATTGTTGGAGGGAGTCTTACACATTAATTGAGCTGGCAAATGCTCCTGAGAATAATTTAAACAGTCAAGGAATTATAGTAATAACCTCTAACATCTGCATGAATTTATGGTGTGCAATATTTTTGGCATGTATTGTACTGCCTTGTCCTTACAACAACCCAATAAGATCTACAGGATCTCCATTTAGACACAAGAAAACTTAAAGTTTTGGTTTTCTGAATTCACATTTGTTCTTATTTCTAATATTCTTAATTATAGGAAGAGGAGGAAGAGGAAGAGAAGGAGAAGAAAGGGGAAAAGAAGGAGGAGGAGGAGGAGGAGGAGGAAGAAATTGAAGGAATGTCCTGGGAATGCAGATAAACTCCTCCCTTCACAATTCTTCCTGATTCTAGCCTGGTATATTGACTCCTTGTATTTTACAAGGGATGGTGAAAAATTAGTTAAATGGATGCAGGTTATCCCTTCTGGATGACAGCTGGATAAGGCAATAGTGCTGACCATCTAAAGAAAATACATGTATTTGTTTATTAAGTACAAAGACAGAAGAACTTCGCTGGCACACACAGGGTTTTTGTGTAAGTCGTAAAAGGCTGTCTTGCCCTGTGAGCTGATATCACCCCAAATAAAGACAGAGCTATGGACAAGCAGAGCACTACCTGGATTTTAGCTCCATTTGTCCAGACACCTCTGTCCAGTGCACAAATTGCACAAGCAGAGGCCAAAAAAAAAAGACAAATGTAATTGGATTATTACAGCCATGCAACGCGAATCATCAGAGACCTGACACAGCCCCTACAAGGGCGTCAGCTGGTTCTGTCCAAACTAGTCATGTCCTTTTTCCTCTCTTCTGAACCAACTGAGAGATGACATTTTTAAATAATTCAACTGTAGAGAATGTTCCTTTAGGTCGAAGGGCAAGTAGACATCTTCATACTAAATCCCAGAATCGGGTCCACTTACCCACCCGAGAGCGTAGGAACTATACTACCTACGACTCACCAGCACCCATCCTGAGCTTCCTGCAAAGTGGGTTACACATCAGAAAGAGAGGGAAGACAGGATTAAGACACCCATTTCCAGTTTCCTATTCCAAACTCAGAAGTCGAAGCTCCACTCCTCCTCCCCTGGGAAGGAAGAACAAGGGAAGAGGTAGAGACAGGCCAACAGACTTGTAATAATGGAGCTTCTCCCATAGGGAAAGAAACAACAGAAATTCAGAAGAATTCCCACTCCACCCCACTCCCCATTGGACAAATATAGTATTATCTATTTCTATTACTCATGCTAGACCACAGTCGGGTACACCTGCTTCTGATAGTCACTTAAAGTGAAAGACAAAAAGATGCAGCAACTTTGTCTTGCAAATTAAAATAAACTCGTATGTAGAGGTTCCCCATATGTACAGTCTCCCCGTTCTTTAGAACTTCACATATGGGGAACCTATACATAGGAGATTATTTTAATTTGTAAGACAAAGTTACTGACATAAAATACTAAAAAGGAAAAAAGAAAACAAGATGAATGACCACATTGCTGACCAACTCACGTGCCATGTCCCAGCGAGGACCAGTGGGAGAATTGATTCATGGGGGCTCATTCTGACATCACAGCATCTAACCACAGATTTGATTCCTACTGCTGGTGTTCCTCTTACCTGCCCCTAGGACTCTGGAGACCCACCTGGGAAAGCTGTCCCAGTAGTACTTCCTTTTGTCACAAAGAATCAAGGAAACGTGTAGAGTGTGCCTTGTCCTACAAACTCCTCATGTGTTATTTGGTAAAACCACTGATGTGACCTCTGGCTACCAGCCTGCTAAGGACGTGGTTCAACCCAGAAGCCCTGGGCGCACAGATACGCAGGCAGATAAGAACAGAGAAAGCAAGAGCGCCAAGAGCCATACCAGACAATGCAGAGAGCGAAGCAAAACTGCATTGCTTAGACCACGAAATGGGTCCCTTTTTTTAAATGACACAAGATCAACTCCATTAGAATGATGTCACTAAAGTTGAGGACCAGGTAACAGCATCGATATTCAGAAGGCAACACCTGCCTCTGCATGCTGTCAGCTGCTCTTATCTGTTTGCACCATAACAGCCTCCCAGCTGGTCTCCATGTCTTTCCCTCCTCTCTCTTATCCCTTCTCCCTACTGTTTTAAAATGTAGGTTTTGCTGGTTGATTCAAGTACAAGAGAAGCATTTATTCAAGAAACTGGTTAAATCAAGGTTAGATTCAAGATTCACCACCACTCCTGTCCTTCCTTCACCATTGAATTGATCCCCTCTACCCAATTTGTCTGCCCTTCCCTTCTTGTAAACACTAATTTGATTTTATGGGTTAAAAGTCTGTTTTTGTTTGGTTTGTTTGGTTTCTCTACACATCACATATGAGTGAAATTATACAATGTCTATCTCCTGGCTTATCTCACTAAGCATAATTCCCTCCAGGTCCATCCATGTTGTTTAAAACAGAAGGAGTCCACCTTTTTTTGATAACTGTGTAGTTCATAGTGCATAGAGACCACGTCTTTATCCAGTCCTCTTATGATGGGCACTTAGTTGTTTCCAGCTCTTGGCTATTGTAAACATGCCATTTTAAATAAGATGTCTTTAAATGAGTCTCTAAAGCAACCTAACCCAGATAACATTTGCTGGTTTCTATCTCTCAGTATAAAGGTGAAACGCCTGAGTATGGAGGAAACTGGGATCGTCACCTTCCCCTCATCCCTGTCCTACCCTCGGATCCCATTTCTCCTGCACATAACCTCCCCTCTGGACTTGGAACAGGTCCCAGGACCCACCACTCTGGTTTTCCCTCCATGCCATTGTGCATACTGCGCTTTCTGACCGCATTGAACTTCCCAGCCCTCGTGTGTCGAAAATTCTCTCGTCCTTCACAGCCCATCAGGGATGGTGTCGCTTCTAGAAAATTGCCTAATACAGCTCGGGCAGGGTCAGGGGCCCTCTTTCCTGCCTGCTCCCCATCAAAGCACTCAACGTCCTGTAACTCAGCTGCTGTGCGTTTGTCTGTGGCCCTCGCTGAGCCGTGTGCATCAGGGCTGTGAGCGCAGAGCCCAAACTTTATGTCGGTCTCTTGGACTGCTAACCAGTGTCTGGCATCTGTGACGCTTTCATAAATGTTTTAAAGTGAATGAACGGAAGGAAGGAAGGCAGGTGGATGGAAGGATGGACGATGGACAAATCACTTAGAAGAGGCAAGGACAAAGAAATAGCAAAGCTCCTCAGCAGGAGGAAAGAAACAGACTAAGACCCCACTGGAGAGAAGGGGAGAAAAAGTAACCGAGGCCCTAGTGTTCGCTGAGCCTTCTGTTAAAGGAGAGGAGGCTGCTCCTTGGATCCCAGAAATCTTCCAGAATGAGGGGAACCGTCCTCCTCGGGGCAGAGCCAAGCAAGAATAGTCTAGCAAATGAGCCAACTATTTGAAATCAGGATGTCCTAAAATTTCAGTCAATCTGGTCACTTGTCCTTGTAATCCACATGGGACTGGTCAAAGACACACTCAGATGGAGGCCTCAGAAGGGCAGAGGACTCCATTTAGTAGAGGCTAAGCAACCAAACAGCCTATTTTGCTCGCATTTTTCCTTTCAAGGGACATGACTCATTTGTGAGATTTGTAAAGTTGAAGAGAGGTAGGAGGCCTCTAATATCCATTGAGCCAGTATAGACAGGTATGTCCCCTGATGGTCACCATCATTGCCATGCGGGGTCACAATCCTGGGGCACCACTGAGAGCTGACTGCAGGAAGGCTGTGTTTCTGTAAAGGAGAGGAGGAAGCCCACATTCCTAATCTCTCATTCCCCAGGGAGTCCTTCTCCACCCACCCTCCTTCCTCCCTGTATCCTTCCATGCCTCCTCCTCCCTACACACACACACACACACACACACACACACACGCCACCACCACCACCCAATCTCACTCCTTCCCAGCACTCAAGCGACTGTGTTCTAATGATTGGAATGATATGAAGGCTCACTATTTAGGGTTAAGAAGAACATGTTTATAATTCACAAAGCCAATGAATGATTTCCTAGCAACTTCTTGTATAACTATTATGAAAGAATATACTCTCTCCCTCCCTTCCTCCTCCTCCTCCTTTCTTTTAATCTTCTCTCTCTCTCTCTCTCTCTCTCTCTCTCTCTCTCTCTCTCTCTCTCTCTCTCTCTCTCATCGAATGGTCAATGAATACTGGAAATATCTCCCTAGGAAAACACAACTAACACACACACACGTTCACTTGTGATTCTGTATCTATAATTCAGGGAGCTGATACCTACCCATGGCATCCAGGGACTGGTCCTGTCCTGCACACAGATACAAGATCATTGGTTTGAAATCTCTCATCCCGGCCAGGGGAGAAAACGGCCCTGGGTGGTTACACCTGCAACAATTTGATGAACTACTCCTCCACCCTCTCCAGCATGACACGTACTAATCCCACAGCATCGGGGCTGCCCCACAGCGAGATCTGCTCTTCCTGCCTCTCTCTGCATTCCCATGCAATTCCATTGCATTTCCAGTGCAAACATACTTTACAACAGTCAGACAAAAATGCCATGCCTTAAAACCTTCCAAAGCCCAGCACAAATGACCCCGGTGGTCACCTCGGGCTTGGCAGGCTCTGCCACCACTCACTGGGTATTGACTGTGGTAGCCTAAGGTCATGGCCAAGTGCAAATGCTGAGCTGCCCTCCTCTCTCTCATCCTCCTCCTCTCACCTTATCCGCAACCCAAGGTGGACTTCACTGTGCAGGACTCTGGTTAAGGTCAGCTGGCCTGGGGACAGTCTGAGGCCCTGATCACATGCACATCATTGAGTTGATTCGGTCATGCATGCATGAGAAACGCATGGAAGATGTTGGCAATGACCATTTAACCATTTAACAACCTTGTGCCAGGCACAAGGGTTGACTCTTGACTTCTTTCGTCTTCACAAAAAGCCTTCTAAGGTATAACTTCACAAGTCCATATGGTGCGGGAATTAAACAGAGCAACCTAATGGAAGCCCATTTCTAACACCTATCAGCTGTGTTACTCTGGACAAGTAGTTTAACTTCTCTGAGCTTCAGTTTCTTCATCTGTAAAAGGGAAATAGAATATTTTGAAATTTCTCTTATAGGTTTGTCATGACGGTTAAATGAACCATTACATATAAGACTTTGGAGCCACCTCTGGCAATAGTAAGTGCTTAGTAAACACGAGTCGGTTTTCCCATTTTGCAGACTAGGAAACTAAGGTTGGGTCAGAATCGGAAAGTGCATATCTAATGAGAGATTGTGAGGATTCGGATCATAACCACTCTGTGATCTTCCCATCTCTTTGTCAATCTTTCCCGAGCACCGAAACCTTAGAAATAATTACGTTTTGAGTATCTGTCTCTACAACATTATGTCATTCCTGTGGTGTTCCTGACAAAAATGCAAAGCTGCATCTCACGCTAATGAAACCTCAGCAAACCCAAACTGAGAGTCATTCTAAAAAATATAACCAGTCCATAGTCTTGAAAAAAGTCAGAATCACAAAAGACAGCACCCATGAAGTGTTCCAAATTGAAGGAAACTGAAAGAGACAGAAGAATTAAGCTCAACACATCCTAGCTTACATCCAGAAGCAGGAGAAAAAGAAAGTGTGTGTTTTTTGTTTTTTTTTTTTCTTTTTGCCATAAAGGATATCATTAGGGCAACTGGAAAAATTTGAATAAGGTCCATGGGTTAGAAATAACACAATATTCATATAAATTGCCTGATTATGACCATTATAAGGAAATATCCTTATTTCTTAGAGAAATTGCATTGAGGTCAAGGGAATATACATTTAGAGGTAAAGGGATATCATGTCCTTTTCCTTTCAAGCAATTCAGAAAAAGAAAGGGTAATGTGTATATCGAGAAAGACTAAATAATATGGTAAAATGTCACCTTTAGGGAAATGTGGGTGAAGAACATTTAGAAGTCTCTGGACTTTGCTTACAACTTTTCTACAGATCCACAACTGCTTCAAAATAAAATTGTTTTGAAAAAAGAAAAACAAAGACTCTACCTGAACTGATTATCCCTGAGCATACAAGGTGTGGAGCAGAAATTCTCTTGAGTTTTACCTGAAAGGCACAATTTCATTCCAGAAAAGGCTTCTCTGTTGACATTAACATAATACTTTTGCTTGCCCAAAAGAGACAATCATCCTGAACCATCCATCAGAACTTTATATAAAAAGAGACATTTTTAACATTGAAAGACACTTGTCTCTCTTATCCAAGAGGACAAAGCAATTCTTCACCCCTTTCCTGACGCCTAAAAATTTTCCATAGTCTCACTCATCCTTGGACACCCACTCACAAAACCCTTTATGGTCTGCCAGATTTTCACAGACTTCTAAAGAATGCAGTGGATTTACTGCTGCTGAATGTGGTTTACTTGCGCAAAATTCCTCAACCCATTTTCCCATCCAGACCTTCATCATCCATGGCCTTTTCTCCCATAGGTCACTGAAAAACAGAGTCAGAGAGGGAAGGGAGGCTGCAGTTGATTGTGTCAGCAAGCATTCATGTAGGAAGCACCTACTGTGTACTGCCCAAGAGCCCCATATCCAGCAGTGAAGGAGGCACGCTTCATCTGCCCTTGCACAGAACTTGGACTGGGGAGGAGAAACTCTTCGCCAAAACCTGGAGCGTGATGCCGAAAGGGAGGCGGGTGCTGGAGGGGCAAGTGATGGGAGAACCAGCTTGCTCTGCCTGGTCAAAGGAAATCTTGCACCTAGAAGATGATCATGTATTTGGTAGATCAGAGGGAGCTGGGTGGGGAGATGGGAGGAAAAAGAATGCTTTTTACTCATACAGAGAATGCTTTTCACCCACTTTCTTAAGGCTAAACAACACAGCACTGCTAGTGGCATTTCAAAAGGGTGCACCATGAAGGAAAACAGTATGGAAGCTCCTCAAAGAATTTAAAATAGAATTACCAGATGGCCAGCGATTCCATTTCTGGATAAATAACATATCCGAAAAAATTAAAAACAAATCTTGAGAAGAGATATTTGCACATAACAACCGTATTACCAAGAGGTGGGGGCAAAGTAAGGGTCCACCAACAGATGACTGGACAGGCCAGCTGTTAGGCATATGCAACGGAACGCACTCAACCTTGAAAGGAAAGAAATCAGACCATGTGGTGCAGCATGGACGGACCTTGAGGACATGGAGCTGAGTGAAATAATCCAGTCGCAAAAAGACGATGACTATAGGATTCCATTTCTGGAAGGCACCTGGAGAAATCAAAGGCATGGAGGCAGGAAGCAGGCTGGCAGTTGCCAGCACCCACGGAGAGGAGAGAAGGAAGAGCTATTGTTTAATGATGCAGAGTTTCAGGGACAGGATGAGAAATTTCTAGAAACCTGCTTCACAGCGATTGAATAAACCTATTACTAAATTGTCTACTTCAAAATGGCAAGGGTGATAAATGTCATGTTACATGTTTTTAATCACAATTTAAACATACAAAAAAAAAAAAAAAAAAACCACTCATGTCTGAATTCTTACCCAAATCCAAATAATTTTTATCAAGTAAAACGTGATGGCAAAGCCAGCGCTACACAATGAGGGAGACTCATGGTCACCTGGGTCTGCCTTGGCGACATGTAACAGAAAAGTGGCTCCAGCAATAAGAAATTAGGAACCATTTATGTACCTGGTTTCTGTAATACATTGTCTTCACAGAGAGCTAAGCTGAAGGCACTTTTAGTCTTTAAAACTTTCTAACAGCTCCTTATAGTCCCCAACCTGTGAACCCCTGGATTAGGGTTTGGCAGATAATAGACCAGAGGACACATCCGACCAGCTGTCTGCTACCGTAAATAAAGTTTTAATGGAACATCCACATCCTTTCATTTTCATTTTGTCAGTGGCAGCTTTCATCCTACAAAGGTAGAGCCGAGTAGTTGCAAGAGACCCCGTGACTCGCAAAGCCTAAAATGTTTCCTCTGTATCCCACAGCAGAAAAAGTGTGCCATCCCTGACATAGATGATGTCTTGGGAAGAGTCTGGCTTTTCGGATTACTCTCAGGTATTAACCAACAATCTCATTTTCCAGGTAATAAAAGCCCAGCCTTTTCTAAACTTGAATTTCTCATCCAGGTTAAAGCCTCTCTCTCATACCCTGACCCCACCCCACCACTCAGTTCAAGTCACACCCCAGTTAGGGGGTGGAGAGAGGAGGGGAGACTGGGGGCATCTTTTCTCTCTCCTCCTCCAGCCCCTCTTTCACATACTAATGTTTCTGATTCTTCCCAGGCAGGGGCAGAGCCGGACTGAGAGGAAGATTCAGTTGGGTTGGCTCTGTCTTTGTGTCCACCCGTGGGTGAGATGGAGATACTTTAGAGGTGGCTGGAGACTCCCCTTGAGTACATCTCGCTGGCAAATACAATCCACCATCTTCTCCCATGCACCCGCCCAGCCCTCGCCTGGCCTCCAGTCCCACGGAGAAGGTGACTCCCTCCATGATGTCTCCATCTGACTTTCCCAACCCTTCACTTCCCTGCAGTTCTTACCCATTGCTTTCCTGTCATCTGGCACTCAAGCCAGCTTCTTGACTTCACACTTCTCCAGGCCAGAGTCTAGTGACAGTCCTGGATCTTCTAAAACACCCAAGCATTCCAAGTGCTCCCAAGAAATCTTTAACTCCCTCTTCTCCAGTCCAGTGGAGGCCTGGAGTCCATGAGTTTGCATAAGTCAGTCAGCATGGGGACAGTGGGGACATATGTCTTCTTATTAGTGGGTCTCTCGCTGCTTTGTGACAAATTCTCAAGTCCTCCTTCCCTCAGGCTGAGATGGGAAAGAGGGACTCCTCGTTTCCGACAGGTTTGCACATCAGCACAGAAAGCCTCCTGCCCCTTTCGTCGTCTGTCTTGCATGCTCTTGCACACTCTGACATGAGTATGGCTACAGGTCAGAGCATGGACCGGGACCACCCCTTACATGGAAGCACAGCGCTTCCCAACCAGAGGCGATGTGTGCCCCTCCCTGTTTGGGGACTTTTGACAGTGCCTGGAGACATCTTCCGTTATCACACTTGGAGGATGCAGGGGCAGGGATGCTGCATCTTACCATGCCCAGAATGGCCCTCAAAACAAAGCTCTGGTCCCCATGTCAGCAGGGCCAAGACCCAGAGACCGCCTATACATGTGAAGTTGGCAGGGTGATGAGTGGACGGGCGCCTGCAGTTAGTTCTCAAGTGGGAGACTTAGTTAAGAGCAGAAAAACTTTCATTAACTCCTTTAACTCATCAGGGAGAGGGGCTCTAGGCTGGATTAATCCAGCAGCTCAATGAGGTCTTCAGGGACCTGGTTTGCTGGCTGGTTTCCCTGGGACCATGGCACTGTCAGGCCAGTCTGCTCAGGCTCCCTCCCCTCGGAGAACAGAAGGCTGCTGCCCCTGCACCAATCACCTGCTGACTATGGGGGGGGGGGGGGCAGAAAAGGGAGTGATTCCTCCTCCCTCTCTAACCACGTAGATACCTGATCCGATCGCAAGCTCCTGCAGACTTCTCTCTATTTACCTCACCATCATTGTGTCACCTGGTCACACCCAAACAGGTGGAACAGGAGTGCCTTGATTGACTTTCGCCAATCATGATTCAGCCCATAAGGGCTCAGACTCACCAGAAAAACACAGCCATTTGCTGCCCAAGCAGCAGCTACCAGGATGGTCAGTGGTAGGAAGCCCATGGTGTCCACCCCATGCGACTCCAGCATCTCTCACAGCTCAGACAGCTGGACGTCACATGCAGGCTGGAGGGCAGGGGCTCTCCAACCCAAACAAGGATCGTCGTCCCCTGGGAACAGAAGCCTCTGTGCTTAGAAGCCCTGTTGATCTTTGCCCGTGTTCCACTTCATCTGGCTGTGCTTCCATCCTTGATAATAAAGTGGTCGTCGCGAGTGTAGGACTTTCTTCACATCTGTTAGTTGCTCTAGCCCATTACTGAACCTGGGGGTGGGTCATGGGAACCCCTGGCTCTTCGGTCGAGTTAACAGACTGTGGATAGCCCGGGAGCCCCCACTGGCGTCTGGCGCGTGAAGCAGAGCAGTGAGGTCGGGACCTGGCCCCTGTACCTTGCAGGAGCGGGTGCTAAGGTCCGGGGGTGGGTATCAGAGTCGATCTGAATGCCCTGGCCTCTGCCTGTTAGAGGATTGGTGCTGGGACGCGCTCAGGTCACGGTGACAGCAGCTTTCTCAGTGCCTGCGCGGTGGAGATGAGAGACTGAGACTAGTTGTTTCCCCTTCCCACAGTCACGTAGTAGCAAGCAGTGGAGCCCCAATTTATACCCGGATTTGTTCATCTCGGAGCCAAGCTCTCCTCCAGGCTGAGTGTCCGCACACGCCAGGGAGGCCCCTCTCTCTGCGCAGAGGCTGTTCCGCAACGCAGAGCCCTGCAACCTCTCTCTGGGTGAGGGCCACACTGATCTGAGCATCAGGGTCTCGTGGGACACTGATTACAAATAGATTCCCAGGCCCCTCCCCTGAAGACTGGATTCCGTAAATACGGGTGGGGCCTGGGGGTTTGGGTTAACAGCTCCCCAGGGGCATCTTTTGCTATGTTGCTGGCACCAAACCCTTGCTTGGTGTGTCCCTCTGCCCTATAATCCCACCCTCCTGCGTCTGTGTCTGGAGACCTGGCCTGTTCCAATGCAGAGATACTCAGAGCTGGCTACAGTCTTGTGGAAACCCGGCGCTGTCGTTCAGTCTTACACTTGGAAGAATTTTAATGACTCCAACTCAGCCTGGCCAAAGGCAAACTCATCAACATCCTCGCTCCTGCTTCCTGTTCTTCCTCCTCCATCCTCTGAGCACATGCCCCCACCATCCACCCAAACAGCAAACTCGGGGTCACTGGCACACCCTTGTTCTACTTTCTCCTTCACGCCTCATTACCTGATCACTATTTCCTACAGAGCTCTCCCTAATTCAAGTCAGATCGTCCCCCTCATTCTCACCACCTACACGATATTCCTCTCTATTTCCACTTACTCACAAGGCTTTCTCTTTCCATCCTCTGCCTCCACCCCAGATGCGCCCCCGCCAAGGGAGGCAGAGTACACATTCCAAGGATGGTTATGATAATATATCTCTCCTTTCACTCTGCTCTAGAATCCTGCCACTATACATCAAGAGGTAGGATCTATCCGGAAACAACAAATGCCGGCGAGGATGTGGAGAAAAGGGATCACTTCTGCACTGCTATTGGGAGTGCAAATTGGTGCAACCCCTGTGGAGAACAGTGTGGAGATTCCTCAAGACACTGAAGATGGAAATCCCAGATGATCCCGTCATCCCACTTCTACGCATCTGCCCAAATGATACAAAAGCGCCCATTCACGAGACACATGTATCCCCACGTTTACTGCGTAGCGAAGAACTGGAAACGACCTAAGTGCCCAACATGAGATGATGGATCAAGAAGCTGTGGTGCATATACACCATGGATACTACGCAGCCCTTAGAAGAGATGAGACCCTGTCATTTGAATCATCATGGATGGATCTAGATGTCATCATGCTAAGTGAAACAAATCAAAAAAAGAAAGATAGAGACCAGAGGACCTCACTCATAGGTGGAACGTGAGCAGACAATACAAAGGAACAGAGGAAACAAAACCAACCCTGAAACACTGGCAACAGAACTGAGGTGACCAACAGGGAACGGGGCGGGTGGGGGCAAGTGGTGGCAGAGCCCACTGACAATGGGGAAGAACACTTGGTGATGTGGTGGAGGGCAGGGTGTGTTGGAATATATCTAAGAAATGAGGAACCCATACATAGAAAATTATTTTAATTGTGTTTAATAATCACTGCAATAAAAATAAAATTTAAAAAAGAATTAACTTATTTAATTAATTTCCCTTCTCTTGAATACGGGTATAATCTGGGTAAATTTTCAATAGCATGTGCAGAAGTAACACAGCATGACTTCCAAGACTGGTTTCAAAAAGGTGATTTAGATGCCACTCTGCCCACGAGGACTCACTCACGTCACCTTCAGCCTCCATCTCTGCCCGCTGCTCTGCACTCACCTGTCTGAGGCCTCCGCGCTGGGAGGAAGCCCAGACGAGTCCATGCAGAGAAACCGTATGGAATGACCTTGGAAGTGCAGAGAGAGATGCTTGCAAGCCCTGGCCACGCACCCGCGTTACTCCAACACCAGCCACCGGCCAGCTGAAGTTACCAAGTCCGTCCCAAATTTCTAACCACCCGCCCCTCAAAAAAATCATTAACAGTAACTATTTATGACAGGAAGTTTTGGAGTTGTGTGTGTGTGTGTGTGTGTGTGCGTGTGTGTGTGTGTGTGTGTGTGTGTGTGAATAGCTCACAGAACCTACAGGCTCCCAGCGCACAGCAAGAACTGCTACGACGCAGGGTACTCAAAGGTGGTCCCTGGCCCAGAGTCAGAGTGGGAACTGTTGTTAAAGTCACGGGGAAATTGAAAGTGTTTAGAAGCTTTTGACAGGTGATTTTATGCTTGTTGAATGTAACCACAAAAATATTTAGACCTGTATTTTGTCTGGGTTTGGGCAGATCAGGATTCGAAGGACAGAGGGGAAACCACTTTTGATTGGTGGGCCAGACAGCGACAGGACTAGGAGAGGTGCCTGTGTAATAATGCAAGAAAATGTGCCGTGTTCACGGGAATGAACAAAAGCAGGCGTTCCTTAGACTGTGCTCACCTTGGAAATCCCACAAGTACGAGTAACAGAAAACCTACCCCAGGGGCTGGACCACATCGCGGTTTGTTTTTCTCACGGGCTCAGAATGGTGTCTGTGACATTCCCATCTCGCTTGGCACCAGGCACTTCTGTGCACCATGGCCAGTCTCCCAGCTGCCAGAGCCTGCAGCCATTCTGGGGCTTCCTCCAAAGTCACAGAGGCCATTCTGCTCTTGGGTGGGCTAGTCAGGTGCTCTGCCCTGGCTGTCCCCTGGCAGCATCAAGCTCCAGGTGCCACCAGGGACAATATTAGTAGCTCACCCTTTATTGTCTTTCTTACATGTTTATCTCAAGCCCATCCTTATCCGCGTTCCTGAGATCATGTACCCCAGGAACTACTAGCATTCCGTGAGGCTAAAGCAGCATGAGGAAGATGTGAATGGTGGCAACCGTACTGGAGAAGTACGCAGAGACAGAGACGAGGACCCTGCTAAGGACACACAGAAGTAAATGTCATAGCTGCAATCCAACCCCACTCCCAGGACAGTGTCTGCCTCATCCAACTGCACTGTGCTAAGGCAAGAACAAAATCGCATTTTTTTCAGAAGAAGGGAGGGAGGGAAGGAGAGAGGGAGGAAAAAAGGGAGGAGGGAGGGAAAATGAAGGAAGAGGGAGGAGGAAAGGAAAATGAAGGAAAGAAAGAAGGAGGAAGGGAAGAGGAAGGAAGGAAGACGGAGGGAGGGAAGGAGGGAGGGGAAATAAAGGAAGGAAGGAAGGAAGGACGGGATGGAGGGCAGAAAAGGGAAGAAGGCAGGCAGGAGAAACGGGGAGGGGAAAAGGGAAGGGGAAAGGGAAAGAGAGGGTGAATGGGAGGGGAGTAAAAGAGAAGGAAGGGGAACTCAGGTTCTTGGGCTTTACACGGTCCACATCCCAGCCATCTCAGCTGCCTGAGCCACAAGGGTGCGCTCTGAATCACAAATTTATACAGTTGAGCCTTGGCTGACCAGAGTGGGTTTGAACGGCAGAAGTCCACTTAGATACAGATTCTCTTCATTAAATACACTTGACCCCCAAGTCCACGGTCCAGAGTCACGACTCCACCAACTGCTGGTGTTGGCTGATTGAATACAAGCTTGCGGGGCCTGGGGCCACAGGAGGCCGCTGCGGGCATTTGCTTGGTGTGTCCTGGGGTTGTTGACGCTAAATGGCCTGAGGTTACTCCATATGCCCCTGACGATACCCAGGGAGGATGGTAGTTAAAACTGGGGGAGTCAAAGCTACCAGCAGATTTTTGACTTTGTGAGCAGTTCCACCCCATCCTCACATTGCTCAAGGCCAACTGTCATTGCCGCAGAGCTGACAATCCCTCCTACAGATGACTCACCTGAATTCTTCCTTCTCACAGCTTCCTCCCACCACAGAGTGTGTCTGATACTGAGGCCAGCAGGCCCAAAACAAGCAAACAAAAAGACTGGTAGGAGCTTTGAGGACCTTCCAAGTACATTCACGAGAGTCAGCTGAAAGCAGGCAGGTGGGAGGGACGCAGGACACCTGCAGACACTATTGAGTCTGCCCCTCCAGCTGCCTGCTATGCCCCAGCGGCAATGGTCCTGACTCCTCTGTGCCTCCTCTGTGAACAGACACAGAGTCACAGTGCTGCCTTGCGGGCGCATTTCACACTGATGTGTAGAAAACAGAGAGGGGCCCATGTCATGCCTGACACATGGTAGATGCTCCATAACGCACAGCCTTTTCTCATCGCATCCCACGCACCCTCGTTCACCACAGACTGAAGATCGAGATGTATAGGCCAAATAATCAATTCCATTCATCTGGCGTTTCTCAGCCCACTTGCTTCACACGATTATTTCAGTGAGGCTAATACCTCATTACAATAACACTGCATTCAAATACCAGTGCGCCCGTAAACAGAGGCCCAACTGAAATAAAATCATTATAATCAGGGTCCAGATTTAATCACTGGCTAGTGGGGTCCCCAGTGGTTTGACCAAGAGCCAAGCACTCGTCCAATAATCAAATGACAGATGCTGGGGGAGCAAATTGGCTTCCCTTGAAACGGTGGCAGAGACCCAACTCCAGTGAGGAGAAAAGGGAGATGAGGAGGGGGAGATGCAATCTTGTACAAGGTTGGAATTTCCCTTCCATGGTCTCCCAAGTTAATTGGCCCATAAAATAACCAGGCTTGTTAATGAATAATAGGCTCATTCCTGAGCGACACCTAGGTCAGGCAGTCGCTGGGGGCCCCTGGCTGTTGACTCAGAGTTGAAAGGATCCCAAGGCAAAGATACTGTGATCTCTGACCACCGAGGGCTCACAGGCACTTGACTGCTGAGAAAAAGGCTTCTGGGTCAGCGAACCAATGAGCGTGAAGGAGGGGCAGAGCAGCTGGGGGGCCTGAAGCTTATAAATTGGGGAGCCCCCTTGGAGAAACATAGGACAAACTCTGCATATAAAATACGCTTGTCCATCTAACACCAGCTCGCATGGAAGACAGATCGGCCAACTCAAGGAGAAAAGAGAGTAAGGGAAGCAGAGGAAGGAGACAGTAGTCTTCGTCCACCAAGTTACAGTGTCTTATGAAAACAGATGACCTTGTGAACCAACACGAAGCCACAGCTACTCTGAGGAGCCCCAAGCTTCATCAGTTTCATGGCGAACCCACCTCTAGTGGGAAACGAAGACATGGCCCCCCGAGTCTGCCCCGTGTTGCTTCCTGCTGTCGTTCTATCAAACTAAGTGTGACCACACGTCAGAGCTGGGGTGTCCCTGGGGGCTCGAACTAGCCAGACCTGGGAGCAGGTACCGCGTATCGGAGAATAAATGTCTGAGGACACATCAGACTGTTTCTGGAACAATCACACCAAGAGCCCTGGGTCCCCCGGCTGGGGTTCCTCCAGGCCATCGTTAAGAATCTGTCTACTGCATTGTAAACCAGGAGCATCAAAGCTCACGTGCTTCCGAGAGCCCCGACATAGAAAGAGATCGGTGGTAACAAGTGGGGGATTGAGTGGTAGGCAGATCTGGGCTCGTCTCTGGCACGGCCACGGACTAGCTCCGGGACCCGAGGCAACTGCTTCACTGCCGTCCCTCTGGATTCCCTTTTACGTAGAACCGAGGTAATGATAGTATCTGCTTCATAGAGAGGAAAAAGGTTGATCAAGATCATTCCCATAAAGCACTTAGCCTAACTTCTGACGCATCGTCAGTTCCTAGAAAAATAACTACTATATGAGAAAAAAAACTAGATACATATACTTTAATAAAAAAATGCAGATAAACAGATTTGCAGGAAATACCAGCTACCAATAGTGACCTCTGAGGAAACAGACTGAGGAGGAAGGTTATCATTTTATGATCTGTATTGTGTGAATTGTGAAGTTTTGCAGATATTAATTAATGAATAAAATAGGGTCCAAGTAAATATTATGGAACTATGAAAGACCAGGACAGTGGTGAACACCATTTCTGTCTCACCAAATGCCAAGACTGACTCAGCCCTGACCAGTAATCCCGATCACTGTACCCGCAGTGGGGCAGGGACACAGCAGGTGTGACAATCGCCCCTCACGGCACACTGCTCTTCCTACATGCCATGTGCATTTAATCAGTTTCCAAACACAAGTCCACTTAACCCTGCAGCCATTTGTGAAATAGAAATCCATGGGGATTAAGAATAAATCTACTGCCCCTTCCTGTTACAGGATGAGAGTTTGCTTCCCCTAAAAAATCCTATGTTGAAGCTCCACCTGCATTGTGATGAGGTTTAGAGATAGGACTTTTAGGGAGGTAGTAAGGTTAAACGAGTTCATCAGGGCAGGTCCCGATCCAATAGGATTCATGTCCTTATAAGAGGAGATGGCAGAGAGTTTTCCTCTCTGTGAGGACCCAAGGAGAAGACAGGAGGCCAGGAAGAGGGTCCTCGCCAGACACCAGGAAGATTTTGATCTGGAAGTTTCAGACGTCATAACGTGAGAAAACAAATGTCTTGTAAGCCACTCAATGTGGGATTTCCACTGTGACTGCCCAAGCAGATTAATCCGCTTCTACAGATCAGTACTCCCCATAGATAAAACTACTGTATTTTCCAACATAGATACCACCTCGAATTTCCTTAATGATTCATCATAAGAATAAAATTCCAAGACCCATTTCAGTGGGTGGGTCTCTCCTGAATCCAAATCAAGTCAATTGCACCTAACAGACTGATAAAATATACCAAACATTTGCACCCGACGTTGAGCTTCCTCTTCCCCAAAGTGATGAGACCAGAAAGAAGACAACGTCTAGGACACTCTAGGTTGGCTTGTCAAGGCTGGGTTCTTGGGATTTCAAGAAAGAAGTAGACATGCATAAATAACTTCCAGTTTAGCCTCATTGCAAATATCCTTGCAAATATTAGGTAGCAAGAGAAATCAGCACACTCAACATCAACATACTATAACTTTATCATACTCCTATTCTGAAATTGACTTCAAAGCGTTCCCTAGCATTCAGAAAGCAACTTAAGTCAAAGGACCTACTTTCTCCTAGTGAGCCAACATGTGTTTTTCCTATAGTAGACACAATTCTGATGGCTCCAATTCCCTTCCACTTGGGGATGCTCCTCTCTCCCACTCCAGTGCTGTCTGGGGACGACTACTCCCTCTCACTCCAGCTGCAGGGTGGGCCTGTGCTCCAGGATGGCCGATCAGAGCATCATGATTAGGAAAAAAGTGGAACTGGAACTGAGCCAAGAAAAATCCATTTTCCCAGAGGCCCTTCTGCTAAGGCATCTGGGAAGATGATTTCCTGTTGGGGGAGGTTCTTAAGAGGAGGTGGAGTCATGCTTCTAGTGGTCATCTTCCTTCATCACAAAGAGTGAACTCATCTAAAGGAGGAGAGAATGGGGCCAATGCAAAAAGCAGGGAAGAGCAGAGATTTCCCTCGGAAGGTGGCCAAGGCCCGGATCCAGGTATGCCTGAAGTCTATTTGGACTTCCTGGCAAATTTTGCTTTTCTTTAAGCTAATTTGACTTGGGTTTTCTTATTATTTTTTCTGTCCCTTATATCAAAAGAAGGTCAACACACTTCCCATGATATATGAGCTGATATTTTTGGTGCCTTCGGCCAGGTGGGTCCCTGTTGGGCAGCAGGTTTCCACGTCACATACTCACAAGGGCCTTACTGTCTCATCTCCTGGCTATCCTGTCCTCAACTGCCAAGTGGCGCCAGTCTGCAGAGCAGGCTGCCCAGTCTCTAGCGTTCAAAGAGGGGCAGAGTGGGGGCTGCTCTAAGGCTATCCCAGACTCCTTTAAACCTGCACATGCGGTTCGCAGAGTCTGCCAGCCAAGCAGCTTCATCAAGAGGGATTGGTTGAAATGCTCCTGTCGCCACTGCAGCCAGCTTCCAAAGCTGGTGTCCCACACCCGCCCAGTGTTTACTCTGGAGGGCCCTGTGCTGTGTCTGTCTTGATTCGCTTCTGTGCCCAGGGGAGACAGGGGCAGAGGGGGCCAGCACCTCCAACCACAGGACACAGAGAAGTGACGTCAGCTTGCATTTGAGGAATGTCCAAGCTCTGAGACCTGTGGCCGGAGGGCACCGGCTCCTGGGAGGACAGCGCGTTCCCCTGTGTTTGGTTGACAGCCCAGTTCACATGAAATACGGCCACTTTCAGGCCGCACGTCACCGCCACCGTCTTGTTGGTGACAGCACAGCTGGGGAACAAGGAGCCAGAGCTTGATGGCATTTCCTTCCTTTGACTGTGACGGCCTTTCATGGTATCAAGTCACAACAAAAACTCTCACAATAAGTTTGAGGACAGGAGCTGGGGACAGAGCACGGGACAGAGTAGGGGGAAGTCTCCTCCACATTCTATGTGGAGAGACTGAGGTTAAGTGACACTAAATCACTTTCTCCAATCTGTACAGGAAGTCCTGTACCTCATGTTCCCAATTACACTTCATCGTGACCCATGGCCCATCCACCCCCAAACTCATGACGATCTAAACAAGTGTCAGTCCCACCAGACCGACCTGGATTGAGATTGAAACAAGAAGTTCTTACACACACACACACATGCACACACGCACGCACGCACAGGCAGATACTCATTCACAGTCTCACACACATGCTCATGCACACCACACACTCAAGCACGCAGGCTTATCATAAACACGGGCAAATATCCATGTAGACAGAAAGCTGAAAGACATACATTTATGTGCATGGAAGTTCAGTACCTGGCACATACATAACTTACCCTTACTTGACCCCTAGAACGGATGCCTGAATTTCTTACATAACTTGACCCCTAGAACGGATGCCTGAATTTCTCCATGAGCTGACACAGCCAGCCTACCCATCCCTCTCCTACATCTCAGATTCCAGCAATTTCCTCCAGGATCAAGATCTGAGTTTTTCTTTACTTACAGCCTCTTGCTGATGCTCTAGGGCTCTTGCTCCGTCAGGACAGCTGGGATACAATCTGTCACTAACATGTGAGTGTGCCACAGACAGAAGTGTGAACCAGTGGAAAAACCAAAGCTAGACAGGGAGAGCATGAAAATAAAACCCTTAGTCTCCCGTCTCAAGAATAATGACAAATCCCGAAGAAATAGTAAGGGATGAAATGTTGTGATAATAAAAAAATACAAGACTCATGATGTCAAATATCTATTAGTGAAATTCACTCTAACGCATTCAAAATGATTTCTATGTTATTATTTGAGCACTTCTTCTTTGCCAGTGTAGAATTGGCTCAAGTACAGAGCAAACAGATGGATGACTCTGATTAAGCTTTCAAATCTATTCCTGGAACCAGAGATTCCAGAGACAGACCCATATACAGGATAGACTTTGATGATGGAGGTGACAATTAAATCAGAAGGAGAAAGAAAGGCTTATTCAATACATGGTATTGATACCATTGCTCATTTACTAGGGGGAAAAAAATAGAATTATTTTTTCCTAATTGGCACCATGCAAAACAATAAATCCCAGGTGCATTTGACTTCAACATAAAAACCAAAACTCAAAAATATGCTCCATAAAAATTGAATTCAGATATAACATGACTGTCAGGACCCCCCACAGGACCAAGCCTTAGGCCAGGGATCAAAGTTCAGACATCAGGGCAGTGAATTGTCCTGGCACCACGTGGCCAAGCAAAGGAATGCAATTATCCGAATAGATAAGGAAAGCCAATGGACGAGTCTGACAGGCGGGATGTGTCCCACGTGTAGGACGTGTCCAGGATGGGCCCTCTACATGAAGGAATGAAGGACTGGTGCTGGTTGAAGAAGCCCACCAATGACTTCAAAGGACAATGTCACCTTGCCCAATCAGGAACTGAAACCTGGCCTGACAACCCTCTCTCCATCCTCCTTCCTCACCATGAGGGTTTTTTCATTAAAAACCCAGGCTGCCAAGGCAGACAGGTCTGGACCTCCCCTGGTCAGCTCCACTCCTTTACGTTTTACTTACATCTCTGCTTGCTCACTTGCCTAATTCTGTCATGGGTTCTTTGAGAGACCGGAACCCCACAATGACCAGTGATTGGTAATTGATCTCGTCACATTTGAAGGGACACTACCTTGGGCCCCGCTTCTAGCACTGTGCTGACTTAGTGTACCAGCAGAGAGCATGGAGAATCCTTGTACAACTCTGAGATGCAGACAAGGCTTTCCTAAACAAGACACACAACCGTGAAAGGAAAGACTGACAGATCTCACTACATCAGCATTTCAAGCTCTGTCCACTTAGCTCCAACGAGAGAAGTTCACAGGTGAAACACTACCCAAAGAATCGAAACACTTCTCTAGAGAGAATTTTCAAATACATTTGATTCCATAGCTTGTCAGGCAGTCATGGCATGTCACCTCAAACAGCGTGTCCCCAAAACGAGGTAGCATTGTATGCACGGGTGTGGAAAATTTCCTAAGACTTAGAACAATGTCAAAAACAAGTCACAGAACTGACCAGATGAACAGAGAGCTGAGTGATAGATTCCATTCATGCTGAGAAAGTGTGTGTGAAGATTATTATGAAAGCCCGCCGAGCGTGGGCTACCCTCGTCCAGAATGCACTGTTGATGGCAGTTGTCGCTGAGGATGAGGGTGGAGTCCCTAAGGAAGAGATGAATTTCTTTTTCTATTTATTTGTTTTTATTTATTTATTTTTAGAGGACAGGTGCAGGCAAGAATGAAGGCACACAGAGGCAGGCAGGCAGGAGGAGACAGGAGGAAGAAACATTTATTTACTTTATCGGGTTGTTCATCTTGGTTGTCCCCTCCAGCCTCAGGTCTTCAAGCTGGCTCCTTGGGATGTGAATGGATGACGTCGGGTGGCCTTATCCATTAGGCCACCGGGGCACGCCCATTTCCATATTTTTGACTTGTTGAGTTTTGACAACAGGAATGGATCGATCCCTTTCACTTCTGTACTATATGAGACAAAGCAAATTGTGACATTCGGTGTCAGAGTTGAATGGTGCGCTAGTTTCAGCGTGTATTGGCTTGGTGAACTGGAGCAATTCGCAGTCAGAGTGGGGTAGTAACGCCTACCTCTTAGCAATGTGATGTGCATTGAATAAGGTGAACATAGCTACTGTGTATTGAGTACCTACTGTATACCAGCTGTTGTAAAACCCCCGACCTGAACCCTGCAGTAGCTACTAGTCACCATTTTTAAACAGCCTTTTAAATACACTATCATGCTGATTTATAGTAGCAACCTTAAATGGGAGCTATGAGTGTTTTTTTGCATGTAAGGAAACAGGGCCCAGAGAGGGAAAGTAATTTGCCCAAAGTCACAGGCTGACAAGCAGTAGGGGGCAGTGGGATCTTTCCTCTCTAAGATCAAGGCTCAGTCCCTCCCACTGTTGACATTTGAGGGTTTGGGGGTTTCTCTCCTGGGAGTAGGGTGCTAGCAACTGGGATAGGCAGCACCCCAGAAAAAACCCTACTCCAGCTCTTGTGAAGCCCCAGCCTGGACCCTGCAGAGCAGGGATCAGGAATTACTGACTCACAGCCACAGCTGACAGCTCGCAGGCCTGTCTGGAAGCACCGCCTCTCACTTCCTCTGAAATAGATAAGGGCGGCTATTTTAGCCTCAAACGCCACTGGCAAAAATACATGAAGAGCAATAAATCTGGGCAGAAAAACAAACAAAAGCCCTTTGTAAAGTAGACCGGAGGGATTTGCAGGATAAAAACTCCCAGTCCACCACTGTGGGTGGGGACACCCAGCCCCAAAGAAAGGACAGAAGAAGAGAAAATCAAGAGACAAGGACCACAGGCAGGAGGATGTGAATTAGAATCCTCAGAGGCAGAAGATGAAATGATGTTTGAAGCTAACAGGACTTGTTAACTACTGTCAGCAAGGTACACAGTTTGATTTCTCTGTGAACCTCAAATTTTCAGTAAAGTCTATATAACGGCAAGTATTACTTAATTCCTTTTAAGGACTTATTCTGTGTCAGAAAGTGTTTTAGAAATTTCCACAAATCAATTCACTTAATCCCCCACACCAATTCATAACCATTAGTATCCCAATATTTCAGATGAGGAAACTGAGGCACAGGGAGGTTAGGTGAGTTGCCCACAGGCCTGGGCAGTCTGACTTCAGTGTCCAAGTTCTTAACCACCTCTCCACTCTGCCTCTCAAAATCTTGGCACGGAGGCGTCTGTCTCTGCCTTGAAGTAAGTGAAGGAATAAGTCAGGTCTGACTGTGTATAACGTGGAGAGTTTAGCCTCCGGGCAAAAATGATCTTGAGGCTGCCAAGGACACTCAAGATTCTGGACCTGAGAACTGACCTGCTCATGGCACGGAGTGATATTTCAAGCCAATCTTTCCTGAATCGCCAGGCTCTGGAGACACAGTTGCTGTCGGGATTACGTTTCTGAAGATCTTTGAGGAGTGAAGAACTCTCATATGTGCTAGACCTGGGGTCCTCTGGCCTTGGCAGCTGAACTTCTCATCTTCAGATTCCCTTTCCAGTCCCAGTTCTGTGACAGCCTTGTCCTTGGTTGATTGGGGATTTGCAAGTGTCAATCTCTCTCCCCTTCTCCTCTGCCCACAGGGCAAATGCATCCAGAGCCGTAAATACAGAAGTCAGCTATAGTACTGATTCTGCCAGAGTGGAGGGCATGGCTGACACCCCCTGGCTATGTGGATGCTCTACAATTCCCCCTAAATGAGCCCAATGCTCTTCCACAGAACTTCCTGTGATGGTGACCATGTCCTATAACCATGCTGTCCACTAGGCAGCCCTGAGCCCCTTGTGACTCTTGAGGGGTTGAAATGTGGATAGTGCAATTGACGAAGTGAATTTTAAATCTGTGTTTCATGTTACTAGCTCCACATGACCAGTGGCTACTGCATATTGGCTGACAAAGGTCTGGACCTTAGCCATACCCATGAAGAAGAGCCAGACCATGGCAGCATGAAGGGGAATTGCTGTCTAATGCCAGTGGAGTCTCTATCTGTTTCTTACTGCTGCTGTAGCAAATGACCAAAACTTTGGCTTAAAGCAACACAAATGTATTATCTTATCATCCTGGGTGTCAGAGACCCAACACAGATTTATGTCCCTGGATTGAAATCATGAGACTGCATTCCTTCCCGGAGGTGCTCGGGGAGAAATTTTTCTGCATTTTTTGACTCATGGTCCCTTCCTCCATCTTCAAAACCTGCAGGGAAGCATAGTCTCTTCTAGTCTCCTTCTTTCCTTATCATGTCATCTTCTTCCTTAAAAGGGCCCTGCGATTACATTGGACTCACCCAGATAATCCAGAATAATCTTCCCATCTCGAGATCCTTTACTTACTCACATCTGCAAAGTCCACTTTGCCAAATAAGGTAGCAGATTCAGAGGCTCTGGACAGTAGGGTGTGAACATCTCGGGGGTCAGGACGTCACTGTTGCGCCTACTGCAAAACCCTGTAGTGAGACAACAAGAGACAGACATCAGATCTGCCTCTCAAATTTGAAAGGCTGGAATTGGAGGATTAATGCAGGACCAGCGTCCTGCTCAACTCTAGGCGATGACATTTACTCCCTTATGCAAATGTGGCCCTGTGATGTCTTGAAGAATACTGCCTGAGTAACCCTATGTGGGGACTCCAGGAGAAAACCTCTACCCCGCAGACAGGACATCCTGAAAGGAGAAAGAGAGGAAGAGTGAACGTACTTATTTAATTCTTTCTCCTGATCTGACCCATCAGATTACGACTTCTTTATCCCTTGGGGGAAAATTCAGAGCCAAAGATAGGAAGTGCTTGCTTCCAGATAGGACCAGTATTTGGTGAACTCCCAGAGAGTGAGGAAAAAGTTCTTTGTGGAAATGCGAGGAGAGGGGAAGAAGCGTTTCCTCCAGGATTATGTGGCTCAAAGCTGCAGCGACTATGAGCTGGCCGAAGCCGATTCTTCCCCACACCGGGACACAAGCTCAACACGCCCCCTCCCAAAGGCCCCAGGACTGATGCAGTTGGAACACTGATAAGGCCAAAAGGCGCTGACCAACTAAGATCACGCCTTACCACCGGCCCACAAAAATGTCCAGTAGGTTTGACCTTTCCCCACCGTGGAGGACTGAAATCAGCATTCTTTGCACGCTCTCTGCCTTAGTCCGGTTAACCATACCCTGTCGCCCGTGATGAAGAGGGTTTGTCAATTCAGCCACAGTTTTCCCTTCTAGGCAGTGCCGGTAACAAGCAACGTCTCTGGCTCCATCCCCCACGGTCAAGAAAGCACCAAGGAGCCTCAGCTTGCCCCCAAGAGTTCTGAGAACTCTCAAGGGGGCTCAAGTGTGTTTACTCGATGTCGCCAGGCAGCCACCAGCAGCTCTAGCTCCTCTCTTGTCTCTTGCTCCAGGGATGGCAGCTCCTGGTCCTCCTGATATCTGGATGCCTGTGTCCTCTCCTGCTTCTCCGATCGTGTTGCAGGCTGCGCCAGTTCACAGCTTCATTCAGTGCTCTATCCGGTTCTTCTCAATCCGGTTCTTCTCACGTAGGCGACAAACAGCTGTGAGCTGCCTTGAGTCCAGGGTCAGACTACAGCTACCAACGTTTTCTCCTAACATTTGCTCCTGGCCTCTCTCTGGGGCTGTGCCTTAGAAGGCGATGCATGTTAGGAAGATGGTGGAACAGAGGGTTAATGCACTGGTGACTAGAGGTCAAGGGAAGGGCAACTTTAGTGGGGTAGGGATGACATCTTCTCAGAGGAATAAGATTTGAGGCAAGACCTGAGCCCCGGGAAGGGCAGGAATACCAAGGGCTTGAGGCAAGACTGCTCCAAGCAGAACGAAAAGTGCAAACATTGGAGAGCAGCAGGACCACCATCCCACTCTTCTTTCACAGCTCTCTAAAAGAAGTAAATCGCCACACTGGATGATGCATCGGGATCCACCAGGCACTGCAGAAATAATAAAAACATTACCTCAGAAATATAGAAGGAAATTTGTGTCTCTAGAAGAAATGGAATATATACAGCCTGGAGGTCCGGAGTAATCAGTGACAACGTGGCTGCTGCTTGTCATCAGACAAAAGAATAGTCTTTACAATAAGGGACTTCCAAAATGACAGATGAGAAACTGTATACTAAACAACTTTAGTAAGTATTCTTTCAAAAGAAAAAGGATAGAGAAAATTTCAATGGACACTTGTATATCCTAATGATGCATCACGGTCAGCCTCTCCACAGCTATCTAACTGTTTATATACTTTAAACTTACTAACGTGTACATTTTCAGATGTTAGCCTATTAATTCACTCTTTAATTATTACATATTGCCAGTTGTTGAACTATGAAAAGCACACAATGCCTAGGAAGCTATCTTAAGTTTCCCATAATTTCACTTTTTTTCAGTTTATCTTTATGCGTGTAAAGAATTTGTGAAGCAGGATTAATGTTTTCAGGAAGTGACTTTCCTGAAACTGGATGAGGGTCAGTGAAATAATAACTATGCTAGTCTTAGTTTTTTATTCAGTGTTTTTTATTACTCAAGGATAACTGACTTAATTAACATATCCTACTGTGTATGATAAAACATCCTACTGTGTATGATAAAACATCCTACTGTATATGATAATACATCCTACTGTGTGATAAAACATCCTACTGTGTGTGATAAAACATCCTACTGTGTATGATAAAACATCCTACTGTGTGTGATAAAACTATAACCAAGAAAAACAGGTGACTTTGCGGTGTCAAGACTAGAGAGTTAAGAAAAAAGATTTGTGATTCATATTCAGAAAAAAAGTATAAAATGATCAGTCAAAAATGAATATGTGTTTGACTAGAAATTGCAATTTAATTATGTTTTGAAAAGCATTCTTTAGTACCTCTTACCATTTTGTGGTCATGTATACAAATCTTGATAATCACATGCGTTCTCACACTTCCTGTCTAATAGCTTCATAAAGTCAACCTAAATGTTTACCTAATTAAGGCAATTTACGACACTTAAATAGGTTCTTCCTGTACCATAGATATGTATTATTGTGAAAGTAAAATTTCACACAGCTAAATAAATTCTCTTTCATACCTTTACTGGCTTCTAGAATATGCTTTAAAGAAGTCATTTCTAATAGTATGGGCAGCTTATAAGCAATAGAAAGGGTTGAATTGTTATTGAGTACATTTTTATATTTGCCCAGTTGCATGTGGCTTAATCTTTAAGCCATAATCAGTGAATTAATTCATTCTAGTTTCAGGAGAAGAGTAGATCTGCTTCTCTTGTAAATTCTTTGGTATGGTCAAATACCAATGTCACCCAACTCAAATATGATATAGAGGTTTGGTACTAGCAATAAATCATTCTGGTGGCTCATGAAAAAACAAAATGTGCACAATAAAAAACACTTTGTGACTGCTATAGAAAAATATTTGTACCCCATTGATTGCTAAATGAAAAAAGTTTAGAGTCAGACTGCTTGGTTCAAATATGACTCCATCACTTACTGTTATTTAATCTTATTTAACCTCTGGCGACTCAGTTTCCGCATCTCTAAGTTGAGGATGATGAGAGAAATACTTACCTCATAGGGTTATAGAGGGATTAAATAAACTAGACATTAAATCCTAAAAAATAACTAGGATTAAAAAAAGGATATCAAAATAATATCTGTACATGGAAGATCCCCTATAAACGTTAGTCATTACTAACTTTACTACTTAAGTTATATATGTTTGTAAAAATCACATACAGATATATAAACATACGTATGTGTAATCCTATCCATATACCTGTATCCATAAATATTTTTTAAATCCTAGGAACCTAAGAGTGATTACTTCTAGATGGTGGAATTACAAGTGATTTCTATTTTCTTCCTTTAGTTTTTATGTATTAAATATACTACAAGAGGCATTTGTTATCTGCAAACACAGTTTTACATATGGTTTCTATCTTCTTAGAAATAGTGTATCTTTTGTTATTTCTAGAATTATATTGCAACATCATGCTTATACAGGGAGTTGACCAACAGCCAGTTAGCAAAAGAACATTTCATCCCTGTGACCTGGGCTTGGTGACGTGGTGTCTCTCCCTGGGAGAGACCTGTAAGTTTGCTATTGGTGGGATTTAGCTCTTTGTCCTGTTCTTGCCCTCTTTAGCATGGGGGGAAGCAGGTGATGAAAGGGGGAGTTGCCCATAGACCACAGTCTAACAGCGGGCAGAGCTAACCCCTGCCAACAGGTCATCTGACTTTTGATGGTTGTTCCCTCCATACATCCTGTGTGCCTACACTAGAATAGCCTCAAGTATTTATTCACTTATCTTCATTCTTTTGATGCATTCAATAAGTATTTATTAAATACCTACTACATACCAGGTCCTGTCTTAAGAATTAAAACAAAGATATACGTATCTAGTCCCTATTCTCAAAAAGCTTGCAGTCAATTACAGCAAAAGAAATGATGATTCATACAAAAAGACAGCCTACTGAAGGGGAGAAGATATTTGCACATCATACATCCGACAAGGGGTCCGGACCCAAAATATATAAAGAACTCAAAACTCAACCACAGAAAAATGAGCCACCCCATCGAAAATTGGTAGAAGACCTTAATAGATATTTCTCAAAAACAGACATGCATGTGGTTAGCAGGCACATGAAAAGGTGTTTCTCCTCTATTGTTACTAGAGAAATGCAAATCAGGATAACAGTGAGCTCTCACCTCACCCCTGTAAGAGTGACTCTTATCCAAGAGACTGGAAAGAACAAATATTGATGAGAATGCAGACCAAAGATAACACTTTTGTGCTGTTACATAAGTGTTAATTGGTGCAACTATTATGAAAGCAGTATGAGAATTCCTCAAATAATTGAGAATGGGAATTCCATATGAGCGCATCCTCCCACTTCTGGATATTTGACTAAAAACATTACTTCAAAAAGATGTATACATCCCCATGTTTATTGAAGCATTGTTTACAAGTGAAGAAATGGAAAGAATCCAAGTGTCCATTGGCTGAAGAATGGATAAAGAAGATGTGGTATATAGACAATGGAATGCTATACAGCTATAAAAAGTGAAATCCTGCCATTTGTAACAACTGGAATAGGGCTAGAGGGGATTCTGCTAAATGAGATACAAGGAAAAAGACAAAAGCCGGGTGTGATCTCACTCATTGGAATATAAAGAAATAAAGCAAAAGAACAGACTAAACAAAATTTACCCTTGTACGTGGATTACAGAAATGAGATTAGCAGAGGGGAAGAAAATGGGTTGGCAGCAAAGGGTGGTGGAGTCCAATGGAAAGTGGTGGGAAGACCATCAGAAATTGAGTGATGGGTATGATGTGTTATATTTTTGATAATGAGTGAAACTGCACATCTAAACTTACTTCATTTTGGAAATAAAAATCACTTCAATAAAAACCAATTTGTTCAATAAGAAAAAATGGCTTGCAATCTAATACAAGGGATGGATGGCATATACCATAAGTGGTAGCAGTATCAAGAGCTTAAGCAATGTTGCAAGAGACTCTCTGGGAGGTCAACCAAGCCACAGAAGCTGTGGGCAAAATCTCTTCCAAGAGCTCCATCAGGGCTCATTTGATTGATTCTGCATTTGCATGCTTCATAGCTAACATCCTGCACCCCCAATCCAGGGGAAGAGTCAAACACTGCTCTTAACATTTTGTTCTTTGATATTTTTACAACCAACAAAGGAGATGAACAGAGATCTGAGGATGAAGCGCATTCCAGTCCTACCAAACGCAAGCATTCCACTTTTTGATGCAGGTACCTCTGCCAGGTTCATAATATCTAATATAAAACATTTGCAAAACTTTTTGAAAATTCGATAAAGGCGTCATAAAAGATCCTGGCGAACACTGAGAGACACATAAATGTTCAATAACAAGCATATATAACTGAATCTCGTTCTCTCAACTCACTTCGGAACCTCAGGCCTCAGGCCAAGGAAACTCGACTGCTTCACCTCATTATCTCTCCCACGAGGCCCTGTCTTCCTCCCAAAGACTGAGTATCTCCTTTCCAGACCTGCCCTGCCTGCTGTCTTCAAAATGTCTGCAAGACAACAGGAGAGGCTCTGAGACTGAGGCAGCTCAGAGAAGAAAATATTATCTGAAGTCTGGGAAGAAGGAGACTAAACTTCCCATTGCCACCAACCCAAAGGCCACCATCCCCATTGACATTGTCTCCTGGGAAGTTTTGCTGAGCACCAGCCATGTGCTCAACATGCCTGGGGCTACAACAGGAGCAACACAGAAGGTTTCTGCCCTTCTAGAACATCCGTCTTCATGGAAGAACGACAATGAAAAAAACTTCAGCAAATTCCACATAATGATAAACAGTATAAAGAAGATCAAACGGGGTGATGTGGTAAAGAGGAACTTGGGTGAGGGGAACCAAGCTCGGTTAAAGAGATGTGAGAAAGTGTCCTTGAAGGTAATGCCAAGTGATGGGATGCCATGAGGCTGAAGGTTCCTGGAAGAGAGTTCTCCAAGCAGTGGGAGCAGCATGTGCAAAGGCACTGGGGTGAGAATGGGTTTGGCAAGTTTCAGGGACAGAAAGATGGTTGTGTTTGCTCTATATGCCATGACCTTTGGGGAGAAGGTAGGGCATAGGAGGATTACCAGGACCCAGATCATGTCAGGCTTGAAGACAATGACAACAAGACTGGATTTTGCTCCTAGCTTTATTGAGCACATACTATGTTCCAGTGATATCTCATTTTACAGACACTACTTCTTGTTCCTCATAGTAACCACACAAAATTGATGCAATGGCCACCACGTCATAGATGAGAACATTACCACATTCAGAGGTTAGGATGTGTTCTATATCCCATACTAAACAGCAGGGCTGGAATTTTAATCCACCTTTGTCGATCCCCAAAGGTCGTGCAACCAACCACTATGTCACCCTTGGTAAAGAAGAGGCTTTAGCGGTTACAGAGCCCCTGTGTGTCCTCCTCTACTCTCTCCCCTTGATACCTCCCAACTACCCTCCTCCTTTCCCTCATGCATCGTGATACGAGAGCAACTTGAGGTCCAGGACAAGACAGCCTTTCTAGAACTGTCCATGGGCCTCAGAGCCTGGACCCATCCTGTCCTCCCTCCAGATGTTTCCTTTGCTACAGTGGCAGGAGGGTCCTGGGGTAACAATCTCATCTAGGAAAGAGGGGTGACTAAACCTGACTGGTGAGGTCGAAAGGAAGCCTTTCCCTTCCCTCCCTTCCCCTCCTCTCACGTCTCCTTCCTTCCCTTCTCGCCCACATGGAACACCCATCCAGCTCTCCTACCACCTGGCAGCCTCTGCCCTCTCTGGGGTCAGAGCGCTGTCTGTGCCTGGTGGGGAGCTGTCTATTCCAGGGTTAGTATTCGGGGTTCCCACAAGTCTGCAATCTGCGCACAGCTAACTCATGATCTGCTGCCTGTTGAGGAATGAAGAAGGTGAAACATGCTTCGTCGAGGGACAGTTATGTTCAGGCGTGTCATGCCACGAGTAGGCGCCTACTGCGTGTCACCATGACCAATGGGCCTCTGCTTGGGTCCTCTGACCTGTGGAGGGCTCATCGGTAAGAGTCGGGTTACTCACCTGTTTGCTTAACCCTCTAGGATGTTGTGAAAATCTGCTGAAGCAGGACAGTGAATACGAGCTTCCACGAGCCATAAAACCCTACCAAGAGGGGGACAGAGGAGAAAGTGATGAATACAAAAACACAGACACTCTGGAGGAACTGCAGGAAGGCAGAGCAGGGGTATCGCAGACAGTGACGTGGGGAGCGTGGACAGGGCAGCAGGTGCCACAGGTCCTAGCAGAACAGAGCCGAAGGAGTGGGGCTTAGGATTAGAGACCTGGGTCAGAATCATGGCAGCTCCATTTACAAGCTGGCAAGTGATTTGACCTCTTGGTCGAAGTTCATCTCAGCTTCCCCATCTGTGATACGGATGAGGGTTTGGTTCTTCCACATGCCCAGCATCTGTGCTCCTCTCCTGGTAACGACCTGATTCTCCCTGGAGCAGCCCTGCCCCCACTGCAGGCCGTGTGATGGACCTGATCTCACCCCCCGCTCCAAGGTGGACACTTGACAAAGACTGGACGGACCTGGGTGCAAAATTCTCCCGGTTGCAATGGATTGTTCAGAAATGGGCATGTGGATCTATTCTTATTCTGATACCTGTATTGACGCACTCAGGAAGAGAAGCATCTTCCATCTCAATTCAGATAGCGAAGCGGGTAGATTAGAAAATGGAGGAGGCTGGGAGAAGAGGAGCACACTGTGCACCCAAACTGGGAAGTGGATCCCAGGAAGGGAAAAACAAGATTAGTACTTCTGTCCCTTTCTGAGATCCTGGACCCAGCTCTACCAGAAGACCTCACCTTTCTAGAGGCAATAAATGATCGTTACTTAGATGAAACCAGTTTAAGATGTCACCTATAAGCAAAACTGACCAACAAAACTCTTGATTTAATCTTATATCCCCAGTGCTTAGCGTCACGCCTGGCACACAATAGCACTGAAGACCATTATCCTCAAGTTCACAGAGCTCCACCCTGGTGGTCAGGTCTGACTGAAGGAGAAGCTCAGTGGCCTGTGCTGTGGGAAGCAAAATGGACACAACTCTCTTCTGCAGCCACTAGCCTGCAAAGTACCTGACACCGGAGCCTCTGGCTGGCCACCATCGTGCCATAATAAGGCTCATGTCATCCTTGGGACACTGGAGAAGGGAAGGTCTCACCCCTTACATGTGTCAAAGCAGATCCAGTGTCTTTTCCATCGTGGGATAAGTCAGAGTTCCTTAAACCTGGCACGGCTGATATGTGAATCAGAAAATAAAATTTTTTTGGTGGGGGGGGTTTCCTTTTTTCTTTTTATTCAAATCTCATTGAGGAAATATTGCATTATAGCCTGATATAGGTTTAAGATATGCATCATTGTAAATCAATATAATTCATTAATTTTACTGCTAGCAATTCAGTTCTAGCTTTCACCTTTCCCTGATTTTCCCACCTCTCCCTGTTTCGTCCGATAGCTTCCAATTTGATTATATAGAGAAAGTCTGCTTTGCTTGATTTGGTTCATTTTTTGTTTCAGTTTCTCCATATATCTCATATGAGTAAAATCATACAATACCTGTCATTTCCTGACTTACCTCACTAAGCCCAATGGACCAGTTAATTCCTAATTATAGAGGCATTTCTATACATTGTAGAATGTTGAGCAATATTCCTGGTCTCTGACTGCTAGATGTCATTGGCACCCTCAGAGCTAGGACAATCAAAGATGTCTCTAAGCCTGGACAAAAGCCTCCTCCCGGGTAAAACTATCCCAGCTGAGAGCCACTGACCTGGACCAAAACCATCCATTAAGTAACTTTAGTAGCAAAATGCGCAACCTGAAGCCTCTAAAATTTGGAAAATTTTGATGAGCTGCTGGGAAATGCAAATTAGATGAAAGGGATGAGAGCAGCAATGCAAGTGAAAAACAAAACCAAGCTTTAAAGGCATTGTCATAGTTGTCATCATCAGCATCATCACAAGGTAGCATTTGTGGTGAGCTGATGGGCACTTTTCACTCGTTATCTCTTAATCTTCACAACAGCCCCATAAGAGAGTGCAAGTTAGAGATAAATCCACAGATGAGTAAACAGAGGTCTAGCGAAGTTAAGTAACCTGACTTAGTCAGTGAGAAGCAAAGGGCACATCTGGGATTCAAAACAGGTCCTCTGACTTCACAGCTTAAATTTTTAACCACAATGTCCTGCAAAGATTTTGTGTGAGAAGCCATCAAATGAGTGCTGAATTTGTTTGGTA
Organism: Solenodon paradoxus; assembly: GCA_004363575.1. Taxonomy (NCBI): domain Eukaryota; kingdom Metazoa; phylum Chordata; class Mammalia; order Eulipotyphla; family Solenodontidae; genus Solenodon; species Solenodon paradoxus. Next base: position 15,887 of record RJWH01001598.1, on the reverse strand, counting down.
ATAATCATAAGTGACACCAGAGGAATTCCTGAGACACAAGTCTAGGTGATAGATGACACATACATACATACATACATACATACATACATACATACATACAAGGAATCACATATATGGAGCCAAACGGTCTTAAATGAAATTAGTATTGTGGCCTCCATCCTAGAGACTCAGTGTACTAACACTGCTCAACAGATGCTGATTGGAAGGCTTCACTGGGCAGCAGCATAATAATTCTTAAAGTGTTATTCTATTTTATAATCAGAAATATTTATGAAAGGGAATCATAACTAGCAGGAAAAACGGTTGTTATTTAACAAAAAATTTATTCAGAGACATGATCCTTAAACATGGGGAGGTGGAATAAGAAAGAAGTCCCTAGAACTTGAAAAGCATAAGACCCTGTTCCAGTCCAAAACAGTTGCTGGTAATGAAAGTAGGACATTGTGAGAGCTGAGTTGGACAAAACTAGAAAAGGAAATGTTCAATTTTCCTCAGTTCATAGGCATGAGAACAATGTCAGAGGAAAATGTGCCCATAAATAAGCATCTTATTTTTCTAAGTATATATAGATTGAAACTTTGCGACCACAGAATTTTTCAATATGGCGGACTAGTTGGCCAACCTTGCTAGACAGGGAAACTTTCCCATAAAGCCTCATAAAACAGTGTGATCAGTAGGGGCATCTGGAGAAAGGAAAAAACAAAACCAACTTCCTTCATCCTGCGCAGACTTGGGCAAGAGCAAGAAAATGGCTGGATGGCCAGTTCACACGGACTATCCACACGACATGCGCATTTGCAGATGGAAATGTATAAATCCCGACTGTCATCATCGGCTTTTACAACTGATCCCCCTTCCAAGACTGTGCCTTCTCTTTGTATCCCAGGCACCCAGCACCTTTGTGACCTTGCAGCTATCACTTTGTAAATGCTTGTCGAATTAATTCATTTTTAGAAAGTAAGTTATCTGTCAACAACGTCAACGGACTTAAAGGACCAGCTTCAAACCCAGGATCTTCCTGGCAAACTGTGTGTCTGCATCTAGACCTCATTGCCTCATCTGTGAAATGAAGAAATTCAAAGCAAAACTGCTAGACCATGCTGGTTAAAAGGTAAACGATTACAGACATTTCAGAAAGCAGTCTGTCAACCCTGCATGGAATTAAGTGTAGGTGATAGAAGCCAGAAAAATTCAGGCTTATGGTAATGGTTTATGGTAATAGTGGCCCTGAGGGAAATAGCAAAGTTAAATGTGATGAATGCCATCTACCAAATGCAATGCAACAAAAAGAAGCGACAAGCTATCCATCCCTGGATCAACATGGGTAGATTTCAGAGGTGCAGCATTAACATGTGAGAGAAGCAAACAACCAGAGAGTGTCTTAAGAAATCTTAAGAATCTTCTTTCTCTCCACACACAAAATGTCGAGGGAGGCAGTCAAGGAGAAGCATTGGAAACGTGGGCATCTGACGTTCTGCTCCTCTGACCTTGTGGCTTTTGTCCTCAAAGTCACTGCATGGTCCCCGTGGCTTCCGGAGAGCCAGTCATTTCATCTACATGACAGGCCAGATGAATGGGAAAGGTGAAAGACAGCAGGGGAGTAAGAATACTTTGTCCCTTCTCTTGGAGGAGAATTTTCCAGAAGCACCAACACCTGCAGTGATAATCTGGCAGGACAGGCCCTAACTCCCCAGAGGGCCGGAGAGCATTACATGCTCCTTCCCCTGGAAGTGGTTTTCTGCTCCCACCTCTTTGCTAGGGATCCAGAACAAAGTACCACAAGTGTGGGGGCCTAAAGCAGCACCCTGTTTTTCCTCTCCTGGCTCTGCAGCTCAGACAGTTGACAGGCTGGCTGCTTCGCTCGGGGGCCCAAGAGGCCCAGGCCAAAATGCTGACACAGACCTGTTTTCGGTTCTGGGGGCTCTGGTGAGAATCCTGCTTCAGAGTGGGGATTGTTGCCTCATTTTTAGTTCCTTGCAGCTGTAGGACTGAGGTTCCCCCTTTTGGTGCCCTGGGGTGCCCCACCTTCAAGCCAGCACCAGCACCTGGAATACCCCATGGATGGCAGACGTCTGATTTCCTTTCTGCCTTCCTCTGCTGCAGGTGAGGGTCCTGGGGTGACACCAAGCCCACTTGGAAAGCCCAGAACCATCTCCTGATCTCTCTCTCTCTCTCTCTCTCTCTCTCTCTCTCTCTCTCTCTCTCTCTCTCTCTCTGTCTCTCAGGAAAGGTGCAAACAAGAAGAGAGAGAGGAAAGAAGCATTCCATTTAATTTTTTTTTTTTTATTATAATTGTTCTTCATGGTTGTTCCTCCTGCCCCAGACGGAAGACACAAACCTGAATCCTTGAGATGCACGTGGACTGCTCCCCCAGAGGCAGCGGGCCTAACCACTACTCCAGCTCATCTCTGGATCTTACTGTCAGCACATTCTAACCTAAGTCCCATTTGCAAGTCCCTTTGGCCATGAGGGCTAGAGTCTCGTGGGGGCTCAGTGTGCTCCCTGTACCCTCCTTCCCAAAGGCACCCCACAATGACTCTAGCTTGCCTCCTTGCAAAGACTCGAGATCCCCTAGAAAATGTCTGAAGCCGGATCTGATCTGTGTTTTAGAAAGAGAACTCATGAGTGTGCCGGAGGGAGGGGCGAGGGACTAATCAAGTCGGGGAAAGCCCACTGGTGAGACCGTGAGTGTGAAAACCGGGGCGCTGGGGGTGGGGGAGACGCGCAGCATGGAGAGTGAGAGAAAGCAGAAAGCAGGCCAGGGAGGGAGGGGGCGAGGAGAGAGGCAGGCGGAAAGCAAGGGGCCGTCTCCTTCTCCACTGCCACCCTGAGCATCTGGTGTCATTGAGGAAGCAGGAAACCAAGGAGGAAGGGAAGCAGGTTTGCTGGAGGGGAAGAAAGAAGGTGTTTTGACTGAATGCATTGAAGGTGAGAGGAAGAGTAATGTGTCCCCTGGCCCTGGGAGGAGGCAGAGAAAAGCTAAAGCAAAAATCTGTGAAAGCCAAGGGGAGACTGGAAGAGGAGCTCCGAGGGGAAGATGCCGGCAAGAGAGGAAGGATGAGAAGTGGCACATGGGCCGTGCCTGAGGGAGCCAGACTCTGCTGGCAGCGCCTGAGCGACATGTGATGTAAAGGTCCCATCTGCTGCATAATCACCCCTGTCACCCTCTGCTTCCGAAGCGCCTGGTTCTCTGCTCCCTCCTGAAACTGCAGGTCAGCCCAGGCCTCTCCCGATGTTGCAGGAACACAGACCCCGATGTTGCAGGAACACAGACCCCGATGTTGCAGGAACACAGACCCCGATGTTGCAGGAACACAGACCCCGATGTTGCAGGAACACAGACCCCGATGTTGCAGGAACACAGACCCCGATGTTGCAGGAACACAGACCCCGATGTTACAGGAATAGACAGCTGCTGGGACTGGACAGAATTCCAGGTGACACTTGGATTCCCACCACTACCTGACTTCGCCATTCCTGCCCACCACCCCCAAATGCCCTAGACAACAGCCTCGCGCCCCCGCCCCGCCCAGCTCCCCATCTTCTCCTCCCCCTGCCCTGGGATGCAGTGAAAAGACAAAGGCTCTGGAACCCAACTGACCTAGATAGTAACTTGACCCACTGTGTGACCTTTGCAGGTAATTAGCCCTTCTGAGGCTCACGGTGTCCACATAAAGAATGGAGTCACGAACGCATCTTGTGAGGAAATTGTCCAGCATAGTGCCCGGCACAGTGGAGAAACCCAGTCCCTTGGACCCGGACCCGTCCTCCAGTCTGGCACACAGGCCTGTGACTCTCTTTGCAGAGCAAAGAAGCTGCAGCCAGGTGGCCCTGATGGCTCAGGCATTAAGTCCACGACTCAGACGTTAAGTCTGCAGCTTCGGTATAGTCCACAAACAATCTAAGGACCAAGATTCATGACCCAGGGCTGGGGGCGTAGGGACAAAATGAACAAATAAATAATGTTCTTTCTCCTCTCTCTTTTGCCTGCCTGCCTACTGGCCTTCATTCCTGCTGGCTTCTTTCCTCTAAAAAATAAACAAAAAACAAAAACACATCTTTTCCCTCCCTCCCTCCCTTCCCTCCTCTCTCTCTCAGAAGAAGGGGAGCAGGAGGGAAGGGGGAGAGGAGGAGGGGAGGGGGAGAGGAGGAGGGGAGGGGTGGGGAGGAGGAAGGGGAGGAGCAGGGAGGGGAGGGAAGGGAGGAGCAGGCAAAGCCGGAAGAGGAAGAAGGAGGAGGAGGAGGAGGAGAATGACTGTGGACGGGTGGTGAGCATAAGCTTTATCACAGAGGGACTGAGCTTCCCCGTCCTTCCACACGCTGTTGAGATCATCTTGGTCTCGTTATCGGTGCTGCCAACTCCCACCTACCCCTACGGGGGCCTGTGTCCACGACATCAGCAGCTGTCCCTGCTGGTTCCAGCGAGTGTCCAGCTGAGGACCAGCAGAAAGGAAAGGAGCGAGGCCAAGGCGGTGACTCCCCAGTTCCCTCCTGGCAGGGTCACTGTCAGTGCCAACCCCAGAGGGGGACTCTAATACTTCTGCCTGTTGCAGCTGAGTGTTAGCATGGCCGAGAATACACACCATCACACACTAGACGGATGGAGCAACTCTTCACTTCCATGGAGAAGACAATGGGCAAGACCAGCCTCTAAGAGGTCTGGGTCCCTCATGGCCAGCTGGGCTCTCCCAGGGCCTGTCACAGTGCCACAGCAGAAGAAACCTGTCCCCTCCCCTTGGAGGACAGACATAGCAGTGGGCTTGGCAGGGGGGGTCTTATGACGCATGTGCTTTGGGCAAAAGAGCACGCACTGTGCCCACAACGGGGGGAGCTATTCCCACAGCAGGCGAGGAGCCTGGCGCAGGCCGTGAGAGCTCTTTATCTCCTGGGTTCCGGGACCTAGGAGGCCCCTTCTCATGCAGCCCTTTTCCAAGTCACCTCCCACCTCCAATGGCTGCTTCTCTTGATGACGGCTCCTGTCAAGGGGGCCCTCCTTCCAGAACCCAGGGTCTGCCCTTCCTCACACCTTCCTCACTCTCCCTGGGTGTCGCAGCTCCCCACCTGCCCAACTTTTGGAAACTGCCCTTTTGTTAGCCTCTCTTCCAGGGTATCCTACTTCATGCCAGGCTCCTGCCTGCAGCTGGTAAAAAATGAATTAAGGAATATACAGTTTTCTTATGTAAACATGAAATAAGTGTTAGTTCTTGTCATTCTATTATGCACAGGTCTCATGAAAATCCAATGACATCATTTTTGTCAAGTGCTTAGTAGCATGTCTGACCCAGAGAAGATCCCAATTAATGCTGGTCTTAGGGCAGTGCCCAACTGTCCTGCCTGACAAAAGGGAGGGAACTTCTCTCCCGGCTAACAGGAGGGAAGATGAATAAGAGAAGCACTGCTTATCCTTCCCTGACCTTTCTTTCCTGTAGTGCAGTGATTATCTAGTTGAGAGACTAGCAAAGGGTAATAGGGGAATGAAGTCATTCGGGCCACTTTCTGTTCACCTGTCCACAGGAAGGTGAGGGTCTTTCCTTGGGCCACATGAGCCCCTCAGTGTGGGAGACTGTGTTCTCCACCGCTCCCTGCAAGACAAGGCCACCGGGAGGGAGCAGGAGCAGGAAGTCCATTCGGGCCTGGAGTTCAAGTGAGCATCTCTCCTTTTGTTTTTTCCACAATAAAGCGAATAATAAAGCACACACCAGACTGGTTTCTTATTCATTTCAGAACTTGGAGCAGAAAAGATGAAATTATTTATTACTATCATTCCCCACTGAGAAGTTGACTTGGTGCCACTTTTATTTATTATTCTATAAAAGGCGAGTGGCAAAAGCAAAGCTGCATCCAATGTTTGGCATCATGGGGACATTCATCACTGAGCCTGGTCCAGTCTGGAGCTTCCCGCACAGCTGAGACACCATCCTTTTATAGTCGGGGCCCCATTGCTCTGTGTTCAAACCTAACCTTCTCCAAAATGGTCAGCAATGCGGAGCTGTGACATCCTGTCTGTCTTTTGAAGACCTGTCCTATGCCCAAAGAGTCCCCATCTAATGAGACTTACTGCAAAGAGGAGGTTCCCATAGGAACCAGAGAGTCATGTCCCTTGCCAGTAGGTTGAAGTCATGAGACCCGGTCCCCACCAGTCTCAACTCATGACTAGTTTTCCCCCAGATGTGGACCCTGTATGGAGTCTATTCTGGGAAACGGGATAGTAGCTACCTCCAATTTTCATACTGAACCGTGAAAATAAGGTATCAATTACAGTCTGTCCCCACAAGTTGGCAGTTCAAGGGCCAGTGTCTATGATCACTCAGGTTGGCCAGGGGACCATCCCCTGATGAGTCTACAACAGAATTTTGTGTCTATACCTGCATTCTCAAAGTCCGGTCTTCCTAAAGTTTCTGCGTTGACCAAATAGTCTTTAAGAATTTCCATATCTGTGTAAAAGAACCAGCATTTGTTTCTGGTGTTTTAAGCTAGAAATCTGACTGATAAAACTACTGAAATGACAACCTCTCAGACCATCAGCCATGTGAGAGCAGAGACCAAGTTCATGTCAATCACCACTGTTCCATAAAGATTTTCCTTTGTTTTTTGCTCCCACATTAGACTCTGAAAAGCTATCAGTCAAGAAGCCTTCACTTGCCGGCAGAGAAACCCAAATCAAACTAATTAAATAGGAAGGGGAGGAGAGGGGAGGGGATGGGAGGGAAGGGGAGGGCAGGGGAGGGGAGTAGAGGAGAAGAGAGGAGAGGAGAGGAGAGGAGAGGAGAGGAGAGGAGAGGAGAGGATTAACTTTGAGTCTCAGCTTCATGTTTGCTTTGGACCCAGGTCAAATGACGCCACTATGCACATTTAATTTATTTTCTTCATCCTGTTTTTCTCCCTTGGCTTGATTCTCAACCATATTTCTAGTCACTTGGTGATAAAACTGACTACCAGTAGTACCTCTAGGTTTACATCATCTTGTGGTAGTTCTAGACAGGAAAGAAGAACACCACCCCTCTCTCCCAACATCCACACCTGACCACCCAAATGGCTCCGGTTGGCCAACTGTTGGGTCCAGAAGAAAGAGACATCCAGCTAGTGAGAGTAGGCGAGGAGCCCACCTCTGCAGTATGGAAGGCGACCATAGTCATATGATGATCCTGGAATCACATTGTATTCTGATTCCACGAAGAGACATAGAACCAACAAAAAAATAGATGCCCACCACCAAACCATAATTGGCAAAAGGTATGTCATCAATCAAATGCTATGGAATGAAAACTAAAAGGGTTCTCCAAGCACCAAGATGAACACATTCTCCTCTCACTCTCTTTCTGTCTCTGTCTCTCTCTCTGTCTTGCTGTCTCACAAACACACACAAAGAAGAGGTTTTAAACAGTCCCAAGGCCCTACCAGAAAAATGTCTGAGGATCAACCCCAGTGTGACCCAGGGGACAGAGTCTCTCATTAAACAAACTTGTTAATTGTGAGGACCGTGACTGGTAGACAAGGGTTACTTTATCATTCTCAAATAGACCAGGAGCTTCAGGAAGTCCTCAATAAATAACCTGTTCTTTGGACATGAGGAATGTTGAGAGGGAGTGTGCGGTGCTGACAGTAAAAAAAAAAAAAAGCTGCTGCTTCTGATGTCCCTGTGTCTCTTATCCAGATACTGAAACTGAACCACCATCATGAGTCAAGCATCATATTCCAAGAAATCTGCCAGACATTCCTGCCATTTCAGCTTTATTGAATTACTGTGTACACAGCCTTCGAAATAAAAATCACGGAGAAGCAGGAAATACATTCATTTCATTAACCTAATTCGCCTTCAAGAAAGGCCACCTGGTGCTTCTCTGCGGACAGCCTTGCAGCCTCACCCTGCAGATGCAGGGCATTCGGGTTCCTGCCAGCAGACTCTCAGCTAATTACTGCCTGCTCTCCAAAGTCCTTTCTTTCCATCTGAGCATCTAGAGCTTGTGCCCAGCTGTAAGTCGACAACATCTGTGCATCCTCGCGAGTGTTACTTGGTCTTCCGGGCCAGACTTGCTTTTCGCTTCCATTCCTATCAACCAGCCACCAAGGGGAAGAGGAATTTGTCCCCAGGTTGGCAGCAGACATCAAGATGTCTTAGCAGAGCCCAGATGTCCTTGGGCACAAAGCATGGTGGTCTGTGGAGCAGTTGACACACGGAGTGCTTTCATGGAGGACACAAGGAAAGAAGACAGAGAGTGCGCCATTGTCCTGAGCAACTCTGCAAGCTTAGATGAGAGAGCAGAACTTGGATGGGAAGCCCTGGAGTCAGATGCCGGGAGTTCAGAGTCCCACCGGGCATCATGGCCTGACGTCCCTTCTCCGAGATATCCTTTCTTCCATAGTGTTCATGTTGACCGCCTGGGACAACTGAGAGGCAATGTCAAGAAGAAAATGAAGTGGAGAGACCTGCAGCCTACACAGCATTACTCAATTTTATCATTAGTATGACACCCAGACCAACAAAATCAAGAGACATCTACTTAACTGGCTCAGCTGGAGGCAAAACTTCAGTGTGTCCTTGTCACCTTTCCTGTGAGAATTCCCCTGCTTTCTCGTCCTGTTCCAATTCCTGAGAGGCCTATGTTGTCTTTCGCTCTTCCTCTCCGGTAGCACTTAATAAATCTCTCTTGAAACATTCATGAGTGGCTAAGGTTTAGTTGACAATGGCTTACTATGTGATTCCTCCCAGGGGAGGGAGTTGGCACTGACTGTAATAGGCAGGAGACCCTGATTCTTCTCCTAAGCACTCAGATGCTCCACCGGGGGCCAGAAAGACATCCCTTAAATGTCACCATCTGGGCGCCCCCTATATGATTCCTGCTGAAAGTCTGGGAGAGTGAGCAGGGAAGGAAGAAGAAAGCAAAAGAAATCTATTAGGAGTCACTTTTCCCCGCAGTGTGAAGAAAAGTCTAGTGCCTGGAACAGAGCTGGTGTTGCTTAAATGATCCTGAATAGATGAATACATGATAGAACGAATGAATGAACAAATCATTAAAGAGCTGTCCAGTACTGTCTCCGCTCACTCACAGGGAAGAAAATAATGGGAAACTCTCTGGCCGGGCACATCTAAGAAATAACTGACTATCAAAGCCAACTCCCTGGTTGATTCTTTTAACCAGAGCTATCAGCAAGTAGAAGAAGCAATTTGCTTTTCACTGAGTGGATTTTTACCCGCCTTTTTCTAGAATATGATTTTTTCTAAGGATGAGGATGGAGGAAAGAATAAGATCTTGGATCTTGATACTAGAGAATGGCATAGGTTTGAAGTCTGTCTTATCCGAGCTTACCGAGTTCTTCCATTAAAACTCCGTGATTAGGCAAATGACTTAACTCCTACCTTCACTGTCTCCATGAAGGAGAAAATCCTAGGGGAGATCCCTCGTCCCACTGTAAAACAAACTACAAAGCAGCACAAAATACATTAAATGATTGTTTTCAGACATCTGACAGCAAGTTACATAGGACCATGAGCCCCAGTAGGACGGGAAAAGCAAGATACACCTTACGATCACCCCCAACTAAACTTGACAGTGATTTTTAGTCAGAACCTCCAGGAGGAGGAACCCAGACAAAACAAGTGACAGAGACCAGGGAGGCCATGGAGGCAAGACAGCTAGATTTGGGGCACAAAATCCTGGAGAAGAAGGCACTATGTGCAAAAGGCGCTTCTGAAATCTGCATTGGAACACTCTTTAACTAAATGTTAGTCTGCTAATGTGTAGGGGGAAAATCTATGAAGAAGCATCCCCTTGAAAAGGGGTAGCATGCTTCTGATCCTAAAAGAAATGGAGCAGGGCTATAAAAATAAATCAATTCACCCACAGTCAAAGACCAAAAAAATGCCTTCGAGTCACTATTTCCTTTTGTAGGCCATCAAGAGAGACTACTCAGCCCAGCAGGTGTTAGAGAAGGTACATATGACGGATGAAAGCCAATTATTAACTCTCCAGGAATTTTTCTAGCTCATTGATAGCCCATTGGTATCTTGAACACCATCATGGTGGGAGAATTTACACTATGGAAACTGGCAAACTACAAATCAGTGCAACTCTTCATACCCTGTCCTCTCCCACCCCACAGCCTTGACCTCCCACTGTTAAGTATTTACCAGAACACTGCTGACTAAAACTGTATGACCTGGTGCTTGTTTAAACATGTGCTAGCCGTGAAGTCCACTCGTCAGCTAAGATATTTCAAAAGGCACAACACAGATCAAAATGGAATTGCTTAGATGGAAGCCAAGGTACATTTTCTAAATCCCAGCAGCTCACATTTTTTTCTTGCCCCTTTCCTTAACTCAAGTCAGTATTCTTTCAGCTAATCTCAAGAACACAATGTGAAAATCAGTTACGATCCATTACTTCCCTTTGCAGATGAGGAAGGTGGGATCCAGAAAGAGAAAGTAACTGGGTCAAGGTCACAACACAACACCAAAACTCAGGGCTCCTAAAACTGGCTGGGGATTGGCATCTCTGTTGGACCAAGTTTCCTGACTCCCTCTGACTTGAAAGGAGGTTCCTAAGCATTTGTTAGATACTGGGTTAGACAGCACGGTTGCCCACTGCACACAAAGCATGCGGACTGATCCAAGATCCGTATTAGGGAGTCCCAGCTGTGGTCATATTCAGGGAATGAGTAGGAGGCCAAAAACAAAGGCAAGTTCAAGGGCCAGGATAAGGCAGTTTCTGCTGGTGAGGGAAGGAAAGAAAATGAGCAATGAGGACATTGGCTGTGGGCCCTGTGGTTGCGTTGGATGTAGTGCCAGGATCGTGAGGATACTGGCCAGGCTGGAAGACAGAAGAACAAGGACTTCAGGGGAAGCATAAAGAAGCAATAAAGGGCAGCTGCACTGGAACTTGGAGGATGACTTGACTCTTTGAATCTGTCCCTTCACATTCATGCCCTCTTCTCGATAACGGGCACTCTCATTAGTTTTCACTCAGTCTCAGGGACACTATCCCACTCTTTTGAATCCTAAAAGGACCTGACCACATCATTATGAACTGTTTCTCTACAAGTGGAGGCAGCTTTTCCCAAGCACATTGTGTCTCGTTACTTCACCGTCATGGGGCCCAGATAGACGTGTATGAGAAGCCAGTCTGACCAGAGTCCACTGCCAGGGACCATCTGTATTTTGTAGGGGCTGAACCTTGACCTGTGTGGAGCTGACCAACAGGCCTGGTCCCGAAGTCCGCCTCTGGCTTTCTGCTTTGCACACATCCTTTTGTCTGGGCTCCAAAGCCTGATGGACGAAGTTTCTGGAACACCGGAAGCACTGCTGAATCAACGTTTTTCAGTTTCACTGATTCACAAATTCCAATTTTCAGAACTTTATCAGGATAACTTTTTTGGGAGTCCCCTTTCTCTGCCTCCAAAATTAACCGTTCCCCAAACTCAGTTGGGGAATCTGGCTCTGGGAGCCGGATTTGGGGGCATGCAAGGTCATCACCCAGCTCTGGACTCTGAAGTCATCGCCATGCTCTGCTTTTGTGTGATGGAAGTGCTATTGCAGTGCCCAGGTCCCGGCAGCTCCACCAGCCCAGACTGGTGCTACGTTCTTCCATATGGCTCCAAGCAGTGGCTCACAGACCTCTAGAACCCGGGTCCCCTGAGGTGCACCCACACAGGAGAGAGCATGTGGAGCCCCATCGGGAGAATGTATGTGCGTACACAGCTTTGGACAGAAGGGACCCAACCACTCAAGGCCTAGCGAATCCTCTACTGAGTTCTGAGACATAGCTGGTGCTCAGGTTAGAGAAAGGATTCCTCTACTCATTTTACTATAGAGAAGTTAAGAAACTTAGTCAACTCTAATAATCCCATCTAGAGAGACTGGATCTTCTAGAACCTACAATACGAAGCACTGGGAGATGGCTGGTCACCCCTCCATATTTGTTTGGACAGTGCACTTACTTGGACCAGGGTCTTCATTCCTGATGTTGTTTGTTTAGCGCCTGCAAGAAAATGTCATCTCCATCAACAGGGATGACAATAGCAAGGGTCTTATGATCAAGGAGGCTGAGTTGAAGTAGGATCATCCCAGGGCGCAGCAGAACAACTAATACCTTGGCCTCAGAAGCCGATCCACCAGTCCTGGACTTGAATCCAGCTCCACATTCAATGTGGAGTGTCTTGGGCAACTTACACACATTTCCAACACTGTTTCTTCATCGGCAAAAATAGAGATCAGGGACCATAAAGAGACTGAAGAGATGATATGTGTGAGGGGTAGGCATGCTACAACGGCTCAGTAAGCAAAGGTTGTTACCACAATAATTTTTCCTAATGCCTGGACCTCCCCATGGAAAGCAGACACAGCTGCATCAGAGACATTGTAATACGCTCATGTCATTCCATTTTATGTTCTATTCTTGAAAACTATCCAGGAAGTTGGGTTAGGGTCAGTGACTGGATTCTGGCCAGTGGGATACAGACACAAATGAGGACCACCAACTCCAGACCTGGTTCTTCAAATGTCCCGACTTGTGCTCTTGTTCTCCCTCTGATTTGCACAACTAGAAATGATAGACTCCAAGATGGCAGAACCACAGGATAGAAGAAGCTCAGGTCCTTAAGTGGTAGTTGGAGATATAATGACAAGCAGAGCTTCCTAACTTTTATTGGACTTAGAGTAATAATTCTTAAAAACAAAAAAACAGCCCTTGGACATTGACAATAGAAGTGAGGTTACCAGAGAGAAGGGTGAGTTAGGACCAAGTAGTGGTGAATCGAACGGACAGTGGTAGAAGACTGTTGGTGATCTGGTGGTAGGCATGGGCTATTATCCTATATTGGAGGAAGAGTAAACATCTAAACATATTATTTTATAAATCAAAGTTACCTCAACAGAGAAGATTAAAAAAATTTTTTTAAAAGAGCCATTTATCCTCTTGAGCCACTGACATTTCAAAGGTTTAAATTGTTACTTTAGCATAACATAACCCATCCAGATTAAGTCATGAAAACTAGCATAGGGAGTGGTCAGGGAAACAGCTGATAAAGACTTGGGGAATATTCCCAGCCAGGCAAAGATAAGCAGCACACAATTTTCATCAGAAGGAAAATAATTACTTCAATTCAAAAAAATTGTTCAATTTCCATATAATTCCTTATTGAAACCAGACAGGTGTGGTAGACTAGGACAGGTTTTGTGACACAAAAGATTTCGATCTGTACTTTATGTCTTCACAGACTGTCACTGATGCCCCACATCCATGCCCCAAGCTTTGCATGGTTTTGTTGGATTAAAAACATCCTCTCCATAAACTTTAGAAAGTTAGCGACAAATTTCTGCAGTGGAAACATCCTTATTAAAATTTTCACGGCATGGCATGTATCTCATCTGGGGACCACCTGTTAACGGAAGCAGCCCTTTCTAATTAAGGGGACACGAAATCATAAATGATGGCAGCCAGTCCGTGTTAGAATGTGGCCACATATGTTGAGCAAAACAGCACACTTCCTGGACCATGGTTAGCTTATGTCAAGAAACCAGAAAGTAACCTTGTAAATTGCTGTTGTAAAGACCCCCAGGGCCTTTGCATATACTATTCTCTCTGCCTGGAGTGCTCACTCTCATGTAACTAGTTCTTCATCTTCACACCTCTTCCCAAATGTCACCATTTCAGAGACACCTTCCCTGAATATGCTTTCTATAGGATATATACCCTCCTTGAATACTTTATCTCTGCATCCTATTTCCTTCATAGCATTTACTACAATCTGCATTTTGGAGGGGTGTATGTTGACTTGGTGTTAACCATTTCTCCCCACTCAACCTAAGGAACCATGAAATCTACCCTATCTCTAGAATTTCACATATACTAGCTAATAAACCCTTGGAGTGTTCAAATCCATTTTAGCTGGATTTTCTGATATTAGAGCCAATCTTACAGCTAAAATCTTCCTCGCAAATATATTTTTCTACCTAGTATTATGTTACTGTCTTCCCTGGGTGTATCTGTAGAAATCAAAGGCCTCTGTCTCAAGCTATTTGTTGCCTTATTTCATTTAATCTTCACAGTAACTCTGAAAGTTAAGGTTTACTTAATGTTCTTTAATAGCCTGGCCTTTCATTGAGACCCAAAAGGTATAACCAACAAGGGTTGCTTTTTGCTGGCACTGCATGCCTGCCTTTGGGGCGACTGCCCACCTGTCTGTGTGATTCTGAAGGCGCTGTCATTCAAATATACCACCAACGTGGTCACATGACCCCGACTGACCAATCAGACCAACTCTCCACTTGGACTCTGTGGCGGTAACGAAGATGCATGACCCCCGCAAAGCCAATCACAGATCTTTCTTGCATGTAAATCTTGGGACAGTCAGAATCATTCTGTGACTCTAGGATGCTAACCCCACTACTACCAGAAGGCATCTTGCTGCCATGCAGGGCAAGTCTGCCTCACAATGAGGAGTGACAAAGAGACGGATGTTGTCACTGGACCCCCTGGGTCCAGCTGTGCCTCAGACTTACTATTACACGAAGCAGCAAATTCTTCTTGCTACTTATCATGGTCTCAGTTGGGCTTCCGCCACCTGCTAGTGAACAGGGATGAAGAAAGCACCGCACAGAAACTCATTAATGTCACTTCTCCCCGTTTTCCTCCTTAAACTGACCAGTCTCCTTCAGCCTCACCAAGCTGTCAGTTGACAACTTGTCAGGAACCCCTATTTCCTCACCATCCCCTAAATGCCACATTTGGTCCACACCGTGGTGGCTTAGGGGTCTAATACACCCTGGGAGAAGTCCTACATGCATCCGGAGGTCCTGGGTTCAAGACCCAGGGCCAGAGGACAACCAGTGTGAACGACTAAATAAAAATGAAGTGATTCTTCTGCTTCTCTCTTCCCACCTGCCTACTTGCCTTCATTCCTGCCTGCATCTTTCCTTTAAAAAAAAAAATCAGTAATACGTTTCTGTAAAGAAGGAATTATGGTTTCTCATTCATACTGAATTTCACGCTCAAAGTCATTCCATAGAAATGCATTTCTTCTTCACAATCCTGTTAGAGTTGGGTAAGGTAGACATTAATATACCCATCGGCCAGATGAGACAATTGGTGAAATAATCTGACTCAGTAACAAACATCACTGGAATTGAGTTCCTCCCGTCTCCGCCAGCTTGGGAGGCAGAGACATGCCCTCATGTGGCCAGACACACTATTCCCCATTCCTAGTACCTGATCCACTTAGCCAATTACAACTTCCAGATAAAATACAGGATGCCCATTTAAATTTGTGTTTCAGATAATGTGTTTTTGTTTTTTTTTTTTTAGTACGAACATGACCCAAATAGAGCCTAAGGTGAACTGACACTAAAAACTATTCATTGTTAAATGTGACAACTCTGATGTTCTCCCTGCAGACCAAATAAGGAGTGAAAAAGGTAATTCCCTTGGAAAATCAGACTTTTCTTGCCTGGCTCCCCTAACATTACTCTGTGACTCAGGACAGGATTCTCTGTTATGAGCAGAGGGCTGGGTGTCATTTGATATTATGACCAGGATCCAGGAATTCTTCAGTCTTTCCCTCATATTCAGACCTCTTTCCAAGAGCTTCCGGGAGGGGCTGTTTGCACAAAGAATAAAGGTAAAAATGGAACTCAAGATGCCTTTTTATCACAGGCAGAGCAGCGGCCTATCCCATTAGGAAATGGCCCTTTGATCTTGGCTGCTCAGCAATCAGATTAGCAGTTTGTCTGCTTTTGGGAGAGAGGGGGCAGTCAGGAAGGGGGAGGCAGGGGGAGCTACAGGGTGGGGAAGAGTGGCTTCTGCTGGCCTTTGATGCTGTCACTAATCCAGGTCAGTAGTCTGGAAACCAGAACTGAGGTCTGTCAAGATGGATCTGTGAGGTAAGCCACGGGG